>KZ061666.1:358401-405962 GCA_002091835.1 Anopheles maculatus | reverse complement strand
ATCTGGGCCGTTCCCCCATAGTGAGGACTGACTATCCAACTATGCGGTAACAATAAGTCTAGTAAGCCAGAAATGGCAGGCATGACCCAAGAGGTCGTTGAGCCAAGAAAGAAGAAGAAGGAAACTAAACAACTGCAGATAACTAGAAGGATCCAAACATCAGGATTAAATATCCCAAATGTTCCGGTATTATCCAGGAGAAATAAAAATGACAGGCCATGTCCTCTCAAGGAGAACATAAACCAAAATTCGATACAATGCAACCAATCATGTACATTCCGTGCATATGCGGTAGAGTACACTACTGCCGTCGTCACCGAAACCCATCACACAGGTTCTTGGCAGGATGTTAATAAAAGTGAAAATTGAATTCGAATATTATTAAATATACAACAAGAGCTGAAGACACGGAATTGCGGCGAGGCGGACGAACGTTTGGAAGGTGTCGTAAAACTTTATCGACATCCTGTAGGTGGCGAGATCGACTTCCAGCGTTGCGTTGCGGACTAAAATTAGTAAATCCTTCGTCCCGGAGCTAGAACACCTAGCCTAGATGACTTCATCCAATTTGGAGAAGCTTTAAATGAAGTCGACGTTAAAGCTGGTTGTAAATTTTGACGTTCCATCGCCAAGCGAATTCCACCGGACGCGAAGAACGCGGGCGCAGAGTTGCTCCAGAGTTGAGGTTGGTTTTATTGAATCTAATCGGTGAGAATGTAGCAAAAGCTGAAATTGGAATTTTCATCTCTGGTCATCAAAATGAAGACAGCGCAATGTGGCTATTATCAACTGTCACTCATTTAAGCGTGGCGCTTCAATGCGGCGGCCGGAACCTATGCCGGTAGATTGCATATTTGATGCCATTTCCTTTATGACACTCATAACCGTTTGGAAGCGAAATTATGCACCATTTAATTGAGTTCGCCTGATTACGTACCTCGGAATTGGGCATTTATTCGGAATCAAAAGATGTCAAATTATGTCCCGGAATCCTTTCACCGAGCAACGCCTCTCGGTCAAGATCGACCGAAAACACACACACACACAAATTACCTTTAACCTTATCGCAAAAGTCGACTTGGACTTGGGACCTCATGTCTAGACACACTCGAGACGCACCAGCACGAAAGGTTCATCGGTGCTACTGCTTATCAGCCATCGGAATCGATACTCAATAGTTGGTTCGTGCAAACAAATTGCCCTCGCCACACAGGGCCTCTGTGGTCTCCAACGTTCCCTCGTTCTCAAAATACGTCCCAAAAACCGCAATAAACTCCGCCGGTCCATAAATTACCCCACCGAAAAGTGTGAGCCGGCCCTTGGCATCACATAAAGCAAGCATTATCGAGGAAACGTGTTCGGCGTGTCTACTAGCGTGTCTAGCGGGGTCCACATTGGCTGTGGGTAGACCGGCTGACTGTAAAACAGTAGGTGTTGGTTTCGGTGCAAGCAAGCAGCGGGTGCCTGTGGCCGTGTGTATGAGCCAACCGTTTCAAAGACAGTGGCATCTGGAATGGAAGCGCGTGCCCCAAAATTGTCAATGACATCGCACACCGTACCGGCGTGTGAGCACGGACGCTACTAGGGAGCATCATCCACGAGCACTTCGTGTCGATGGCGCTGACACTGACGATTGCTAAACAGACTCATACCAGCAGTGACTCACACGACAAGATGAACATCTTCTAGCAGGCCCCGGGTTTGGTGAAAATGATTGTGATGGAAATGGTGATGCTCTCGGGTTGACGATTATGATGATGATGATGGTGATGAGGATGAGCACAGCACACATATTGATGCGTGGCCGTGTGTTTCGTCGTTGGCAAATTAATTTCTGGTGTAGTTTTAATTGGTTAAGGTGCGTCCGCCTCGCCGCAATTCCGTGTTGATGCGTGGCCGTGTGTTTCGTCGTTGGCAAATTAATTTCTGGTGTAGTTTTAATTGGTTAAGGTGCGTCCGCTCGCTTCAAACTAACCATTTTCGGTTACGGCACGCAGCATGTGGTCGTTGTAAGCGCGTAAGAGGTTTTTAATGGTCGCCCAGTCACCGTCCCCAGGATGGAGATGCCGGTGGACACCATCTGGGTGTCCTGGGTGGTTGTGTCCGACGTGGTTGGCCGACCGCAAAAATCACTTCATGCGTGTATCACCACCATTTGTGGGTACAGTTTCCTTCTGCCAGGTTCGGAAATAGAATCACCCACAGGGAGGCCGTTTCTGGAAAGACTCTCCCCCGATTCGAACACATTCGCTGGACCTACCCACGGTTCACTCTGGCAGAGGTTCTCTGCGAAGACTGTGAAAACGCCCCAGCTAAAAACCACCAACTGGCCACAGGTTGATGGTGCCATTTGCATAACTTCGACCGGCTACGGTCGACCGTAGCTACTACTACTACTACTACTGCCGTCGTCACCGAAACCCATCACACAGGTTCTTGGCAGGATGTTAATAAAAGTGAAAATTGAATTCGAATATTATTAAATATACAACAAGAGCTGAAGACACGGAATTGCGGCGAGGCGGACGAACGTTTGGAAGGTGTCGTAAAACTTTATCGACATCCTGTAGGTGGCGAGATCGACTTCCAGCGTTGCGTTGCGGACTAAAATTAGTAAATCCTTCGTCCCGGAGCTAGAACACCTAGCCTAGATGACTTCATCCAATTTGGAGAAGCTTTAAATGAAGTCGACGTTAAAGCTGCCTTTCGGACTGATGAATTCTTCCTCTCCAAAAGACGTTTCAACACCTGTACGAGATGTGTAAATAACGCTTTCAACTTCGGATCATCCAGATGCATCACAACTGTTGTTATAATTTGTCCAATCTACAAAGAAAGTTACAGTTACATTCGTCACCGAAGCAACGAAATCTAATCACGCATCAATTTGGATGCAAATTCCCAGAACATAATGATCAACACGGGCTATGCGTTCCCCGGGAGGAACCGAAGACGGTCCGTCCCATCCAAAGAGGAAATGGGATTTTCGTATCGTGTCGTAGCGTCGTGACATTCGAACAACACACACGCGACAACCTGAAGCCGTTTGTGCTCGAGTTCCCTTTTGGTGCACCCTTTTTCCTTCACGGTGCGTTACGCGCTAGTCACTGGCTCTATCCATTGTTCACACGTGTATCGTCGCGTTCCTTCGTGCGTTTCCAGCCGTCGTTGGAAGTGTGGCTAATAACGATGCTTAATTTATTGATCCCTTATTTGGGTGTAGCGTTGGAAGCGAGGTGCGAGTAATCTAAGCCGAAAAAAGCATCAAACAACAGGCGTTCCCGATGGTTGGATTAAAGGCTTACAGGGCTTTCCAGCGTGAAGGAAAAAAGCGTTCATGTACCAACATCTCACCTAAAATGACTAGTTTATGTGAGTTTTCTTCCAGAACAGCAGTCAAGTATATAAAGCTGTTTATAATTGTCACGAAACAGGCTTTAGCAAATAAATTCTCGACTCGTCAAAACCCCTGCATCTCATAGAATTCGAATGCCAAAGCACGGGAAGAAAACAAATTTAAAAGGGTGATCAGACACCCAATCGTGAGCATTACGTTGAAAAGGGAGACCTGCTATCACTGCCAAACCATCTCACCTAACGTACACGCTCGTGCTCCAACCGTCCTGGAGTAAAACTGTTCGCACCGTCCCTGTGGCACGACACCATCGCCAACCGCAAACGGAATGAGTTCATAAATAATAAAAACGCTCCACATTCCCTGCCAGACTTCCCACTATCGAGCAACATCGATCTTCTCGGTGCGCTCTGTTTGTGGTGGAGATGGATTACAGCCGTGATCAGCCGCGCACACAATCGAAAACACACTTTCTTCGATCGGAATCACGAGCCGAATCGTGGTCAGCGGCAGAATGGTGATGGAATCGGCATAAAGAGATAAATCGTTCCGTTTATCGCTTCCATACCGGCACAAGCGTTTCGAACCCGGATCGATGTAGCAGAACAAGAAAAACCTGGAACTTGCGACGTCTAGACCAATTCGCAGGCAAATAAAGGAAGCAAACTAAAACACGCTCAAGGCTCAAGTTCTTTAGCACGCACGGTGAAGGCGATCGACCACTGCAACTGATCTGCTGGCACACCTGCATGCTTGGCGAACCTCCGAGGTTAACCAACTTGGCACGGAATGTACAATTTATTCATCGTTTTGGTTGAATCCCTGTCCAGCTGCTGACGTACCGTAGTTTGCATCATCTCCGGGGGGGTTTTTGCACAAGAACAAAGAGCCCGGTGAAGGAGTTCCGTACCGTTTCCACATCCTGCCAATCCATAACTTACAATTTTTCTTCCCAAGTGTTTCCGATGCTTTCCTTCCTGCAGCAAACAGTAGTGCGGAATGTAGTGTATAATTTATTTAGCGTGCCTAACAGTACGGAAAACCCCAGCGCCCGGTGGGCAGAAAGCCCGCAAAATCCATCTTCCGGTGCTCTGGTGTACCGACTGGTGGTTGAAAATAAATGGTCCATTGTGGCCAACCAGTTATACATCTTTCTGAGTGCATGCATGTGTCTGGGCACTTTTTTTTTCCTGTCTCTCTCTCTCTCCGTACTCTATATTTACTCAATTCTGATTCTGATGAATTGCAGTGTGTGTTTTGTGTGCAGAATTTCGTACCGATTTGATCGAAACGACTGTGCATAACATGGCCCATTTGCAATTCTTTCTGTCCCTCGTGTTTGTACTTGTGGCATCATATGGAAAACAGTAACTTGATGTGAAGACGTGAACTGCAAGCGTTATAGATCTGGGTATCAAGCATTAGAGTCATCAGTTTTACAGGAAGGTAGTGTATAATTACTGGGCAATAGTAATCGGTAACGATGACACCACATCCACTTTAACTATCAATTTGATTATCCCCAATATTTAATTGATAAGGAAACTAAACAACTGCAGATAACTAGAAGGATCTAAATATCAGGATTAAATATCCCAAATGTTTCGGTATTAAATATCCAGGAGAAATAAAAATGACAGGCCATGTCCTCTCAAGGAGAACATAAACCAAAATTCGATACAATGCAACCAATCATGTACATTCCGTGCATATGCGGTAGAGTACCGGAGGCTTCACATTGGCTTCCTGCAACGTTCCACCAAAGTACCAATCAATTCAATTTGTTATCCCTCGTTAACTTTATTCCTCTCAATTTCAGCATCTCCATCTTTGCAGTGTTTTGTCCCGGGGGAAGGTACCACATTGAACGTATATGATAAAGTGGGTGGAAAAATGGCATCCATTCTGTTTGTTATAGGTTGTCAAACCACATTCAAACACGCGCGTGATTGCAAAAAATGCTCTCCTTTAGCTGAAGCATCTTTGAAACCTGCGCTAGACGATCCCGACGGTACTCACCTTGCACACACACGGGCAGTTTGTTCGCTTCCCATTCGTCCGTCTCGATGCTGCAGCGTATCGCGGCCAGCTGCGGTTCCTGCAACCGGTAGCCCGACTTGCAGGTGTAGTGTGCCGTCACATACTCTTCGTTGTCGTCCACGGTAAGCCGGGCGGATCCGTGCGCAATTTCCGGCGGTTGCTCACAGTCCTCGTACGTTTCGCCGGTGGCTAATCCTGGGCCGCATTGCGAAAAAGAAATTAAAGAGAGAGAGAGAATGAAAACTCATGCGTTAGAGCTTAATCAAACAAGCGTATCGCGATGGTGTAATAGCACGCGCTAATCGCTCTCGTCTAAGCGTGTCCGTGTCAACTCCGATAAGCATCATCCCGAGTAGCATCAAAACAAACTCGCACAGCGATTTGTTGCCTCCGTGTTTTGATGGTGAAGATGAATACTCGTCCACCGATCACTGATTGACGTGCCTCGAGTGCCTGGAACGTCAATTGACGACCCGAAATATCAGTCAAACAAGCCAGTCAGTCAAATACCTCGAACTGGACGACCGTCGGTTGCTCTGGGTGCGCTATAAACAGCCTCCCAACAACCAGTGAAAGCCAATCTCTGACCTATCAGATCGTGTGTCAATCAAAAATCGATCTGGACACAAGCTGGACGTTGCGTGTCTCATCGTCGACAGTGGAACCATCCACACACGCCGGGAGGTCTCGTGTAACAGATTATTAGAATCTTTGCCCAAAAACGCACATTTGGACATAGGCAATTATGGACAAGATTTATCTACTATTTTTCGATATTAATCGTCCAATTTGGGAAACATTTGCGTTAAAGAACTCTTGCAGAAAAAAAGCACCAAGAGAGTATTATTGTACATTGATCAGAAATAGAACCAAAATTGACCTGTCAACGTCCAGCTTCTTGCTCTTAGTGTCCTCAGTACCGTGTAGAGTCGAATGTAATTTCCTTTCCGAGCGGACATCCAATCTCCGGTAGATAACAAATGGAATCATTTGCTGACCGTTCAGAAGCACTCCCACCTTTGAAGCAAACGTCTGGCTCATCTCGGTCTAACATCTGCCCCTTCATAAACGACTCCGAATCCACACGCCTTGTGGATGAGTGTATTAGCGGAACCCACGCGCACGACACCGGTAGCGACACCGCGACAGACACATACAGCGGCAAGTGCAAAGAAATAAAGTCTCCGCAGCTCATCGGGGCAGGAGATCGGGACGCTCAAGATAGAGTGCTTGCTACGGTTGCTTGATTGCAGGTCACCGGAAATCGTCAGCAGTTTATTGTCACATTGCTCATCCGGCCGAAGGAGAACACACGCTCTGCAAACATACACACGGGGTTCTGTATCTGTTTACTTTACTTGGACGGTTTCTTGGTTCCTTGGATCAAGGTACGGGCAAGGATTCCTTAACCACAAAAACTTCCTACTCTTGTAGCGCTACTAGCTCTACTAGGAATAGTACGAATAAAGGCGAAACTCCTATTAAGACCGCGAGAAAGAGAGAGAGAGAGAAAGCAAACTCGTCTTCTTCTAGTTCTGCGCCTTCTGTGTGAACGCGCTACAAAGAAGATAAACGGCGGAAGATATCACATTAGCTGTCATTGTCACAGTTATCTTCATCCGTCGCGCCCTTACCCAAAGAAATAACGTTTGTGCACGCTACCGGCCACCAACACCACCACCACGACCACCACCGGGGTCCTAATAGACACCCTCCCCCAACCCTCCCGAGGTTTGGTTGGAGGAAAAATAATGGTTTTGTTACAAATTTCTGTGTGTTGATGCGGCTACGACTTCCTGTCACGTTTCTTGCTTATTTCTTTGTGCTGACTACTCTTCGCACACCGTATGATGGAAAGGCGGTAGCTGACTGACTGGGAAGTGGGGGGGTATTGGGGGGCTTTGGGTGAGATTTATGTTCTCGCAATTGTGTGCCTGATTTCCGATTTTCTCATGGCAGCGGTGAAGGTGGCGACAGCGCTTGGGAAGAGAACGTTTTGCTGATGAAATCCGATCGAATCCCAGAAGCATCGTGCCGCTAATAAAAATGAAATAAATTTTAATCTTCCCGTTGCGTTTGGGGCGTTCGTGTTTAGTAGTAGCTGTGGCCAAGCTGTTACATTGTAATCCTTCGATCAAACGATGCTGTCCAGCGCCACGTCGGTATCGAATTAAAAACCATCCATCGAATGTGTATGTTTTCGCCGTAAAACAAACGATCCGGTTGTTGTCGGTCCGAGCCTGGTGATGGTCCGGTAGCAAACAAACAGGAATTTTCATTCGGAACACGTACCACAAATTGATTCAATCATTCCATCAACAAATAAGTGTGTGTGTGTTTTTGATTTGAGGAAAAGCGAATAGTAAGTGTGTGTAAAATGTCTTGCTTATTGTTTTGCTCGAGTTTTAAGCTTACAACAACGAAGGATTTTGTATTGCGTTACAAACAGAGAAATACAACAATTAAATACATATTGTATGACGTCTCGATTACAAGAACTCAATCCGATACTCTAATCTCGAGATTGTTTTTCTGTCAGTTTCTGAGAAGTGTTAGTACTCAGCAAGAGCTGTCAACTGCTTTGGCTGTTCAACTGTTTGACAAAAGATGGCTTCAAATTTTCTGATTTTGTGGTTTAATGCATTATAGATGCCTGTCATGGAATATCCAATCAGCAAAGTTAGAAACACTTTAATGAAATCCTTAGTAAAAGTATCATAATAAAAGGTAAAATCTATAAATAATTGTGATAAACTTGAAGCATTAAAATGATAAGACATATGAGGTTTCTTGTACCACAAAGTTGATAAAGTGTATGGGAACAACTACGTTATATACAAAATACTTTTAATTTGACAAATACTTAATGTCACGTTGACGAGAAGTCCCGACGCTCTTAACTCTGCAAATAAGATGCTGTCTCTTGACAAGATTTTCGTACAGTCTTCATGAGATTGTCGTGTAGTTAGGTACTCATCACTCAGATTATACACCTATAAAATAATTCATCGTATCTCTTGATACCAGCAATTAATACCTGTCCCTCTAAAACTGACTTCATTGTCTTTCATTTGCTGTCTAATTCCGAATTCTCAACCTAATATTGGTGTTCTCAAATATTTACATTTCCGTTTAAAAGCGTTCCTAAACGATACACTACACAGACGGGTTGTAATATCGCATAGTCCGGTTACTACCATCAAACATTCATAGAATCGTCCAGATACTGGCTAAATTCGTTGGACACAATTTCGACCAGCTCATCTGTCTCCGTGTTCGGGAACAAAACGAACCGTAATGAATGGATGTCGTCAGAACGATTGCATTTTCACGCACACACACACACCAATCCTACCGCTCCTACCCAGTTCACCTAGGTCATAAATTATGAAACCACCGTCAGCTTCTCGAATTTGCATACACGAAAAGCCATTTTCCCTCGACAGACACACAGCTGCCAAACCTGGAAAACCTGAAATAAACCGATGTATCGCAATTTATGCCACAAATTCTGTATCTCCCGTTACCGAATCTTCCCAGCAGTGCAGGGCAAACCAATCCCCGAGAAGTGGTATACCATCATAAATTCATTAGCACATATTCCCAACCCTGCATGACAGCACCGTCTCACACAACCCGAATTTGTCAAACTGTGATTTCAGCCCACTTTCTGCATGTTTCTCAAACAGTTTGCAAAACGATCACAAACCAACACTTTTCAAATCCAGGCTATTCGGGGTTTTTCTTTTGAATTATTCCACATGGATTTCTAAGGCTTTTCCATCGTCTGCGTCTTCGAACGCCCGTATGAGACAGCTCTGTTTCGGTGGATATCGAATGTGGTTCAATAAATAAAACATTGCCTGTTGTCAAGCAATGGTACCGTGGTTTGCTTCCTGCAAAGGTACAACCCTCCAACCGAAGACACACTGTCCTATTAGTCTTCACAAATCTTACCGAAAACACCCGTGACACGTGACACGTGGGCTGTCGCTACCATCGAGGCCGATTCGTCTGTCTGAAATCTCACTCTTTTCATTCGTCCGTTCGCCCTCCAAAAATGGACTCCACTTTTGCAAACCGTCAACGACCCATTAGGGCTTGTATTGGGCAGGACAGTTTTGTTAGACAGAGGGCTCAGGGCTCGGAATCCTCGATCGGATTGGGGACAGAAAATGAAAGATTAAAGGTGAAATGCGTGTCAAGCGCTTGATGCAGAGAAAATTCATGAATCTTCGTCGTTCGATCGACCTGGGGGCCTGGAGAGATTAGAGCCGGCCATCGGGATTTGTTGTTGAGGTTTTTCGCTCCTTTGATTTACTTTTCCTTTTATTCATTCACCATGCTTCCAGCTGTTGCAAATGGCGCGAGGTGCTAATGTACGTTCTATTATGAAAACTCTCGCTCAACTCGCTCCGGCCGTGCGGACAGTGTCCGGTTCAACTTTTTCCCACCCAACAATCATAAAACAGCCATTAACTTACACCCAGCCCGACACCTTCGCTTCATACAACCCCTTTTTTTGTATCCTAAGGGTCGACATCGATCGGTGGACAACACTGACGACTTTGTCACGTTCGCTGATCAACCTTTTTCTGCCCATCGTCGTCAGCAGCGAGAGGAGAAAAATAAACACAATCAACAATTTATCGACCATATGGCCCGACACCCTCGTGTCTTGTATGTGTGTGTGTGTGTGCTATGTTTATTCCACGGCACACAGAAGCGCAATCCTTGCTGACCATCACCAGCTTGTATCTCTGTGTGTAGAGAGGGAAAACTTTTTGACCTCATGAAAAGTGATCCATCCTTTTGCGTTCCACCGTGGTGGTGGCATTTTTTGATGGCAGTTTATCACATTTTTACCATCCCGGCGACACCAAACGATGCAGCGGAAGGTTGTAACAAACAAACAAACAAAAACAAAAGCAGGTTATCGCAAGCTTTGCTTAAGCTGTTGTGCTGTATCGTGAACGAAAGATATCAAAATCTCATTTTTCAGCTGTCAGGGTGGCTGTCGTTGGGTTTGCGTTTGGTTGGAGACGGCGCTTCTGTACGAGTGCATCAGCGTTTAGCACATTAGTCATCATTTAAACTCCATTTTGTGTTGTGTTTTTAAAATGTGATTATGGGAAAAATTTTAATTACTTTCTTTCTGCTTTTTTTTCATTGCTTATCGAATATTAAGGGCTACAAGGACAACTTTAATGACTTTTTTTTGTTTAAAATTGATATAAAACATGTAAAACATCTAAAAGGTGTATTATTATTAATAAAATGCATCAAAAATATAAAATAGAACAAAATATGATTAAGAGAAATGAACAACACATATTAACAAGAGTACAAAATGTATAAGTAAGATAGCCCGAGTAGGAAAATTGATGGTTGTAAAGCAAAACTAAGTAAAAGTTAAACTTTTACTTAATAAAAGGTAATAACCATAAAGAACAAAGCAAAAAAAAAATAAATATTAAAATATAAAAAACAAACTAATCAACACAAACTCAAAGCTTTACACGAGGACAGCAACAAGAAAAAGGAAAGCGAATAATGGAACGTTTTTGCAACATTTCACTCCACTTATTGCGTTAAACGCGTTTCACGATTCCCAGCCCAACAATACACACGAAACAAAACGGATTATGCGCGCTGTCCACAAATTTATGAACATCATCAAACACGAAGCGACGTCATTAAATTTCCGTTTGCCGTTTTAAAACTGTCCCGGGCACCCGTGCCAGCCCGAGCTACAGTTAATACGAAATCTAATCAAACGATCCACCTAACCGTGATTCCGGCCAAAAACCCGTGGCGCTTCACAGAAGACACTTTAACATTTGCTGTAAAAACCATTCCACGCGCACAATGGACAATGGAGGCGCATGGTCGTCATTGGATAAAATTTCATCCAGCCGGGCGTGGGACGGTAGCGGAAGGGGAGTGGGATGTGGTGCCGTGTTTCTAATCGATTTATGGTTCAATCTTCTTTCCGGAAACAATTTTCTTCCAGCGGTAAAGCAATCGCACTGGAAAGGGATGAAACGTTCCGTCAGACAGTGGTGCCAACGTAAACTTCTTCGTGCTTCGTGATGGGTTTGCTGGTTTTGGTACGGTTAAAGCTGTGAAATGGTGTTCGTTTGGTTTGGAAAGCTCAGCAAATTGTAGCTGTTTTTGTCGATTAAATACAATGATTTCCTGTGGAGCTTCTTGTCAGATAGACGATGCGTTTGAAATTCTTGCTATCCAGAAGCCCTATTTAAGAAGAGATGTTCTCCTGCTTTTAGTCAATAATTAAACGTGTCTACCGTCACAATACAATGCGCTAATTGTAGACCATCATCTTCAACAATCCATTCTGCTAGCGAGACAAGAAAATTAAATAACTCTCAGATTAAGTGAACTGTAACTGGAGGCGTTTATCCCTCCAGGAAAACTCTCTCCCAACAACAATCAACCAACCGACACTTCTAGTCTGGAGTCATTCTAGCTCGACGCTTTTTAAAGGATAATCCCAGGTGATTTAATTAAAGACAAGCTCACCCTACAGAATCTCAACCGGTAGAAGAAGCTCCCTTTCCCATAGAAATGCGACACAAGTTCTTGATCTTGCGACCTGTTGATATTTTGCTGCGTGAAGAATTCGTGACAAATTATCTTCGCTAGCGACCCACATTAAAGAAACTTTCCAATAGGTAGTCATCAATGAAGGAAAGTGTTTCGAACCTAATTTATCAACAACAACAAAAAAAACCTTCACTTTCCGTTTCCACCTCGGCAACAGCACTCGAGCTAAAACTTCCATTCCGATTCCGTAACTTTAACTTTGGCGTCTTCGGTCTCTTTATCTCCTGGGAATGGGGCGTAAGGAGAATCGTCTACACCGGCTCAACAACCATGGGCTTGAAAAACACAAACAAAACTCCATTACAAAGGGCAATCGATAAAGTGGGAGATGGGGGGGGAGGGGGCGGCACAGTGTACCCGTTGCGTGCTGCTCCACCGTGTAAAGCCTTTGGCTAGCTTCCAAAAATAAACGATCCCATCAGCGTAGCGGCGATATTGTCATTTCGTTTCGATTCGACAATTTCACCACTGTGGGGCCCTGCGGCTTAAGAACGAAATCACGACCACCGTCACACACTCGCATTCGTTTCGTTTCGTTATTCTCGAGTACGAGTTCTCGTAAGCCGACGCTCGCTACGTGTTGGTTGTCGTTGCATCTCACTTTCGCCGATCATTCGGTGCTGCAGTTTGCTGCATTGGAGTCGAAGAAATCGCTACGCACACACCAACACCCTCATCCTTGCCAACTCTTTTTACCATGGCTTGCGACACATCAACAGCGTTATACAAACACGCTCACCCGCTCACAGTTGTGGGTGGTTTTGGGATTGAGGAAGGAAAAAAAACAGTTCACACAGTGGGCGAAATAGATCGGCTTAATTTGTCAAGATGAGGCAATAAATTGCCGGGTCCGTTTGCCGGTGAGTGTTTTATTTATTTGTCACCACACTTCGCTCGCCTCTAGCTCTTATCGTGATGCACATTCGTGATGCATTGAGGAGGAGGGTTAGGAGAGGCGGTGTAGTGCAGTTGGTAAAGATGGATAAGTGCTTCGGTTGAAGGGTGTTACTGCACGTGATCAATGAATAGGTAATTTGTTACAAATTATGTAAAAAATGATATTGAAAACAGCCTCAAGGTAAGGCCATTTTATTTAGTTCCTTTCACTTCTCAGATAGTAAATATTAACATTTGTTTCATTGCTAGTCTCATAGTCTCATGTATTGTGCAAGAAAAGTCACACACTAATAACGGTCTATTCGCAACGAACCAGGCACGGATAATCCGCTCAAGCAAGCAGGGCGAAAATCAGGCGAAATTGTTCACCTCTGGTTTAAAACACTGGTTGTACTACTAGCGTACGTAAACTACGTCAAGTCAAGGATTCAAATGCAAAGGTGTAGATGTTGTTTACAATCTTCTGTAATTAATCTTATCAATTGTGCAATTAATTCGCCTAAAATATCAAGAATACATAGTGCTAATTTGAGCGAGAAAATCTATTTTCAAAGCACACGGAGACGCAAGCTCCATATTACTGGATTCTGGAGATATAGAGACTGGAACCATCCTATATCCTGCTGACCGGTTTACCAGAATTTTGACACGTTGGAAGAGAGAATCCTCAACTTGCCAAAGTAATGAAATTAAGGTACTTTACTCAGGCAACATGCTCGAGTATTTGTACATTAGTTCTTTATATTGAGTTCTCATTACGGAATCGCGGCATATTTGTCAAACTATCAACCTCATCTGTCAGTTTTAGATGCTCAATTGTAAGTAGATTGTCTTAGGCACACAATATTCGACCATATTGCGACTCATATCTGTTTGTCTATCAGTCATAGCACTTAGTATAGGCTTTAATAACCACCCAATTCTTGAATATCTCAAGCAACAAACGAAAAACTGACCTTGAAAAGCAAATGATCACTAAACTACTAGCTTACTAAGCTTCAAACAGGACAAAAAATGCTCACGGTCAGTGCGTTAGTCGCACACCAAGCACGCACGAGACACTCCATATTGATGAGTGTTTTCTATTGTTTTTTTTTTCTTCTACCTCCAGGCAACGAACTACGGGGCAAACGCATAATAAAATCAAACTCCCCAGCAAATGCGTATGAAAAACTCATTTCATATTCCGGCGCCTCATCGTGTGTGCATCGATGTTTGATCTTTGTCGCTCTCGCACTCGCTTTCGCTTCGATTGCACTCCCTACGGTGCAATACGGTGTTCCGGGCTGCCATTCCAAGCACCGACAGCATACTGATGCTACTACCTCTGCTGTTGCTCTACTCGGGCGCGCTGATCCAAAATGGGCATATCATTCCGGAGCGCAATGAAAGAGAAACGACCGGCAGACACTCTCACCCACCGTTACAAAGGCGTTACACATTTTGGGGCCGGATTCTTGTTGCCTTTTTTTCGTTGCTTTGCTTCTTCATTCGTCCAAATATCTGTCGGTTCGGGGTGAGTTTTATTGAAGTCCTGCCCCCGCTTCCCCCTTCCTCATCCCGGTCCTTCACTCGGCCGCATTACATTAGCGCAGCGCACCGGGTGGGAACGGGAACCGAGATTCCTCGCTGTCGGTGGTGGCGGTCGGTGGTGTCGCGTAGCATAATTTCATGCTGCGCGCGCGTTACAGCACCGGGAGCCCGTGATCCAAAAAGGCATCCCGGCGCCCACCTACACCTACGCACACGCAAAGAAGCGACCGAACGCGAGCAAACAAATGGTCACACTTTGCTGTGACAGACAGACGCACTGGCCAGGACGGTCCATTTCTATCACCTTTACCGAAGGCAAATCGAAATCGTGACTCGCCCGTGCGGCTTATGCTCTCGGTGCACCGTGGTGCAACGGGTTTCGGGTAACGGGTGGGGAAACAAAGCTGAAAAGATCATCTTACCCGTGCTCGTGGTTGTCGTGATTTGTTTCTTTTCTGTCGATTGTTTACCCTGCTAGCTGCCGTACTGTCGCACCGTTTTTCTAATCGATTGGGGTATTGTTTTGTTTTGCTCGATTGTCGAGTTGGACAAACACGCGCTACACTTTTCCCGCCAGTTTCTTGAACGGTAACGACTTTAAATGATATTGATACGGCATGATTGACTTTAGTTGCTTTAAAACCATTTAAAAAAATATTGGGTACATCCATAAGTAATGCAAGTTGTTCGTTTATACGGAAATTATTTTAAAAAATATTTGATTTCGTACTATGCTTGTTGAGTATTTTTCCATTGAACTAAAATAAAAGATTTTCCAGACCTCAAAACCTACATTTCATAACCTTGCAGTCTGCTATTGAAGTTCTTGATATCACTCACACTTTGTCGTCTGTCAATCCAATATCTCTGGCCTTCCAATATTGTGGACGCATCAACGCCATTTCTTCATCTCATTTTGTCCTACGGCTACTACGTCTCCATATCCTTGTGGACAACTTAAAACACTCTACAGTGACTTGACGATCCCACCAGAGTCTAAGTAGTTTAACTTCCAACACAATATTGAGGCAACTATTGTCCTCCGTTTGACTGTACAAAACCTTTATAGTCCCAGTACTCACATACGCCTCTGAGACATGGACTCTGTCCAAAACTGACGAAACCCTCTTAGCCGCGTTCGAGAGGAAGATGCTCAGACGGATTTTTGGTCCCGTATGTGTGGAAGGACAATGGAGGAGCCGCTACAACGGCGAGCTCTATGAGCTATACGGTGATCTTACCATCGTGCAGCGAATTAGGCTCGCCAGGCTCCGGTGTGCTGATCATGTCATGAGGCCATTTAGGCCGTCCTCATGGACAGAGGAGGCGTGGTAGGCCCAAACTGAGATGGAGTGATGGCGGAGTGATGGAGCGGGCGCTAGACCGTGAGCGGTATCGAGGATTGTTGCAGCAGGCCAAGACCGCGAAGCGGTTGTAGCGCCTGATAAGTAAGTAAGTATTGACCTCATACGCAGCAGAGTTCAGAACTTTGGTCAGTGGCACGTCCATTAGTCCTTTGTTGTACCTTATAAACGTACCAGGTCTATAAATGAGACTGATCGAACGGATGCTTTATCTGCCTGGAAGAGAGCAGCTTCCGCTTCAATTTTAAGGTCATTCAAAGGCTTCAAAGCTAACCCATGTAATTTTATTCGGCCCATGAGAAAGTATTGGAGGAAATAGAACTCTCAAGGTGGTCACAAGATCTCGTTCCTAAGACACAAGAGCTTTTTCTGAGAATTATCGTCGACAACGACTGTGTCTAAGACTGTGAAGTAGTTGTTATAACAGTTTTAAGTAAGACGGTATAACAGTTGGAGTGTGAAAATCAGTGCTCACTCATCCGCTTGGAATATCTGACCTGTGGTTTCAGTCTTTTCGTTGCTATCTATCTTGTTCCTTTCCTTTTAAGCTGTGTCGATCCCTGGTATATAGTGATTTTCATTCATTAGATTTGTTGAAACGACATTACTTCTCGGTGCACCCAACAAACATTTTATTATTTTATATGGCTTTTTACAAGAATGTCCACTGAATCCAATGAGTAGACGAAAAAAAGTCTTGTTAGAATCAAAATAAAACACCAGGATCTGTTTTATTATCCTTCTTTCGTCTATCCTCTAAGCGCAAGCTCAAGACAAGCTCAAAAAAACAGAATTCAATAAACACGTTTAACATTTAATCGCACAATCCATTTGACTTTAGTGTAGCCATTTCACCAAAAACGACGCCATAACAATTGTTTCCATTCTTCTCCCGGGGGGGGGCTGACTTTACCTCTATTAACTGTCCATCCAGGGTGTTTTGTTCTCGTTCGGAGCCAAAGAAGGAACAAAAAAACACACACACACACACACTGCGACAATGACGGAAATGAAAATGGTGTGTGAAAATTTCATTATCATGACTGTTTGTCCTCATCCAAATTGTCCGTTTTTCTGCTCAATCTATCCTGTGTGTGTGTGCCAAAATGCAAAACTGCGATAAAACGGATCTACACGGTGTGCGCGCACTGTGTACGAATTATTAATTTTCTGTCTCCATTCATTCAGCAGCCCGTGGCAAGGAAAACAAAAAAAAATGGGAAAACTCAAAATGTAAGAAAAAAACGCGAGCTGAACATTTATGATTTTTGTGACATCCGGACGGCGCACGACAGCAAGTGCAGTCAGTCCCTACCGGGCTGCATAATCTAGCAATTTTCCATCATTCGCCTGCACTTATGTCAAGCTGCCGGAAAACTGCTGCCAACCCGAGTGGCATTGAATGGTGTGTGTGTGTGTGTGTGTGTTTGTGTGTGTGTGTGGGAAAAAGAAAAACGGAAGCGCTTTTTCCTTTCTATTTTTTTATGTCTCTGCTGTTGTCCCAAAAACCTCGACGACCCGAAATCCGGCAAGGTTTTACTTCCGTTCTGTTGGAACCGACCGTCGGGCTTTTTTGTTTTTAATCCTCATAAATGATCTCGGGAGCAAGGAGCGCAAGAAAGGCATTACCGTTTGGCTTTTTTTTTTTGGCTGGCCACACAATTCCCCGACTAAATACACTCACTTAGGCATCACCAACTCGGGGCCGGGCGGTTGTTTTTCACCAGTCAGTGCCACTAGTTCGCTTCCGATTTAGTTGGATGGAAAATTATCCTTCGCTAAGTTCATGTGCAACCGAGTCCCTCGCGTAAGTGGCCTTTTCTTTTCAAAAGTGTGTTGTATTTCGGGAGTAGGGTGCAGACTTAACGGGGAAACTGCCTTTCCCCGGGAAAACGGAAACAGGATCATGTCGCTCTGGGTGGACTGCCAGCCAAAACCCATCAAGCCGCCGGTGGTCAGGGTAACATGAATAAGTCATAAGCCTTCATGGAGTGGAAAGCGTATTTAATTACTCGCTCACTACCACCGTTCTCGTGGAAAGCGAAGCCCAAACGAGGTGAAAATGTTAGGAACAATGGGAGCCGCTAACCACACCGAACAACCCAATGGTCATGAGTTGGTGATTTTTTTTTTCTCTGAGCTCTCGGTGCACCCAAAAACCACAGAAAATACGGCGGAAGTATCACGGAAAATGGGAAATCAACTAAAGGATGCATCTTCCGGGATTGATGCATGTTTTCCATTTTCTCGTTTTTTTTTTTTTGGAGTCACGTACAAAACGGTGGATGACCGTTTAAGCCGTATGCCACGAATAAATAGGGAAAACACGCCGAGTACCGGATATCCGTCTCCCGAGAAGACGATGCTTACTGGGGAGGAATAGAGAAAGAATGATTTTCTAACCATTTATTCTCTCTCTCTCCTGCACACTCACCATTCATCAGCGGTTACTGAGATGCATCCGTTTGTTGTTTTCCATGACGGTGAATGCATCATTTCCTTCTCGTACGTTATTTGTTTCGTACCGGGCTTTTCCCTCAGCTTAGCAGGAGCGTTTTTTCTCGCTCGTTTCCCCCACTGCACATGCTTTCTAATGCTCTACAACACGACAATAGCATTCCTGTTCTTGCTGCAAACCGGCCAACAAGCCCCTGGTCCAGTTTGCTAACCGCGAAGGAAAACCCATTTTTCAACGGATAAACCCCTATTTATTATATGTAAATTAAAACCACATTTAATTGCCAGATGGTGGCGTAGCGGTGGCGTACACGATGGTAGAGGAAGCCTTCGTCGTGTCGTTAGTCGTCGGTAGTCACACACTCCCGCAAGCAGCGGCACCACTACTAGAAGACTCCATAAACGCATCGTAATGAGGTACCTCGGCCGATTCACCCCGGACTTCGCCGTCCCAACTGCAAAATGGACGACGATGAGGACGGTTGTGGCCCCCGTAACAGTAGAAGGCTCTTCAGACAAAGAAATATGCTCTCGCCGGTCTCGGTCAGTCCGGACCACAGTCGTTGCACAGAATGCAGCAAGGAGCTGCAACTTTTTTTTTGCTCTCCGCTCTGCTTCTCTGTTTTGCTGTGTCCGGAAATCCGGTACCGGTGACCACCACAAAAACCGAACGGCCGGGTTACTATTTATCAAGGCGTGGAGCATGTATTTCATTTCAAGTTTTCCTCTCGGAACGTTCCTCTTCACTTTCTTGTTACTTTTTTTTGCTGTTGGCGCTGTTTCACCACTAAAAACAACAGGGAAAAGTAGAATCTTCCGGTGTGGTTTTGTTTTGGGTGGTCGGTTTCGGAAGTGGTGGTAGCCTGGCAGGTTCGGAGAATAGTCATTACGTTGTTTCTATTGGGTTTTATGAACTGTTGCCACTACATTTACCTATTTGCTGTGTTCCGTTTTGCGCTCGGCAGCGTTCGTGGTAAGCCTCTCAAGGTGTTTTAGCGTGATTTTTCATCCGTTTCCGAGCCGAGCGTAGTCCTTTACGGAGTCGACCAGGTAACAATAACTTCGTGGTGGGTTTATTTTTCAGTGTAGCTGGCTTTACACTGGCTAAATCACCTTCGGGTGGAGTTGTAACTTTGGACGATAATTCATACGGTGAAACACTTATTTTGTAATCAGTTTCATTATTACGGCATTTTCTTCGCTAGGTGATTAAATAAAATGATAAATTCTTGCTCCTGTTGAACTGCTCAGTATTTGAACAAGGATTGTCTGTATAATGCTATCAAATGATTGATGAACGGTTGATAAAATAATGCCACATTCTTACAAATATTGAAGCATTCTTCAATAAAATCATTTTTTTAGATCCGAGATCCTAACATTCTCCAGAGATATTTCTGCCCAATTATCTAAGAATGGTACACAACAACTTTTTATACGAAGATAGTGTTGGGGACAAACTTGACATCAAAATTATTGAAATCAGCAAGGACTGATTAACCGCTTTTGTGGTAAAATCAATCTAACATGACCTATAAGGTCATTAAGTCAGAATAACGACTATGAAATACATTTTGATGTATTGTGTTCTTAGTGAAGGATACAAAGGAGCAAGACACCTGTCAATAATATCCATAATGTCCATGACGACACGCTCCTGCTACTCGTTGATGTATAAACTTGACAAAGCTTTCTGCATACCAATTCTCACGTTGTCTAAGATCTTCCTTAATGTTAATCAATACTTCTTACCTTTCTCCTGAAGGGATAGGCTGAAGTACAGGCAGAATTGGTCATATCCGACACGTTCGAAATTGTTGATGCAGGAAAGAATGGATATAATGGACGATGTATAAGAGTAAAAGCTAGGTGAACCCTCTGGAAAATCGTAAAGACCGGTCCATCCTGTTTTTTAATCCATTTTTGCTTCATTTAATCCATGCTTTCACAATAAATCTTATCCAAACCCAATTAATACTAATACGCAAGACAATTACCGTTACAAGATAATGGTGATTAAACAGGGCCACATTATATCTTATTCACAATCTCGTCCACATCTCGTTAAAACCCTGTCCTACCATGACTCATGGAAGCTTTTGAAAAATTTGCTCCGATTAACTAAAGTAATGTTACACACAGGAGATTATGAGCAAGCAGACAATAGCATCACAATAAATCTCCATCAAAACCCACCTGCATGCATTTCCATTTCCAAGGCATTCGAAGTTTGAAGTTTTTTAATCCCAATTGCCAACCAAAAAAAAAGAAAGTCTCGGAACCGTCGGGGATATACACACACACACACAGACACAGCACAAAAAAAGGACAACTAGGAACGTCGTAACAAGATGACAGAGTACAACAAAAAAAAACAACCAAGAAACAAGACGAAAACATCATCGGCCATTCTAAGGACCAGGCTCACCCAGGTGCTGGACAAAATGGTCGGGACATAAATTACGGCGCACGATAAAACTTCAACTTTAATGGAATGCGCGTCCGTTTGCATAACCTCGAGGGGTAGATTCATGTTTGGCACAGGCGAAAAAAAATAGAAGGTAAACAGCATCCCCAGAGCATCACACTACTACCACACCGGAAGAATTAAGATTTGTCGAAAATGGTCGCCGCTTAAGGTACATCCACGGTACATCCTAGCCAACCAGTGAACAATTTAATGTTCCATCATGTATCTTCATCATTTGCGATTAAACAAACTGGCCGCATCCTCGGGACGGATATCCCAAAAATACCGTCAAAGCACAGGTAGCGCCGACACAGAGCCGCCCGCCGGCATTCTCCAGTGCCTTTACTGCCAATTTACTCGAGTCCATTTGCCACCGTTCCCAGGGCGTAAAAGATGCGGTTCTTTTTATTAGCCAGGAAGGACGGTGGCAACGCAAATATTGCAATATTTATTCATTTTAATTTCTGTTCCTTGTAAATCACATTGCCCTTTACAGAGATCGTGCAAATATTAGAATAACATTCGTACGGTTCCGTGTGTGGGTTGGCGAGAAAAGAAAAACGCTGCTCAAGTCCACCGAACACACCCAAACAAAACATATCAATTCACCACATCCGTGGCACTTTAGCCCGGCCGCCGTACCTGACGAAAGCGGACAAGGAAAATATGTGCTCCACGTGCGCTCTTCACACGGGCGCCGATATTGCTGTGTCGGGGACCACTCCACACACTAAACGACGATGACCCTCCATTTGTGGTTTGGGAAGGGTCGGCTCGACTGAGTATCAACGGTTTCACTCGGCGGAGGAAAAATATTATTTGTAAGGAAAACTCGCAAAGGAAAACAGGAATTGTTGCGTTAGAATTGTGAGGCAAAAAAAAAACTTGGGAGCCTTTAGTTCTTGGAACTCTGGAAGGCGAAGGAAGAAGCGTAACGAGGCACGGTCTAATAACATATTGAACTTCTGTCGCAAACCTGTTTTAGGATCGACTAAGTCTGTGATGACGATTCCTTAACGTTTTTCCAAGAAGTGCACTTGCGAAAGTCATCCATTCCTGGCGATTCTGGACGATGAAAAATGGGTTCTCTTCTGTGCGGAGGCTCGTCGCCGTGGTTGACTTGTGATGACAAAACCCCGAAGAGTAAGAGAAAAAAACCGAAAACACTCGATCGGTTCCGAGGTTCAATGGATGTGCTGATTTTTCCAAGGAAAATGGTTAAAAGTGTATTTCCTTCCGGAGGTCGGTCGCTTTTCCTTTTCGCCTGTTTTATTTCCGATCTTCGCTCCATTGATTGGGCTCGTACAGTTTAATGGCCAGCCCGTATCATTGGCCCGTGATGGTCGAACCCCGGAACCTTTTAGATGACCACTTTACCCTTCGTCTCTTTCTCGGTCTCTCCCGCTTGTAAAAAGGAAAATGAATCTCCCTGGTCAATCCAGACAACCAGCATCGTCAAACACGTTTGCTCAGTGCCAACAAGTTGGTCCGTTTTCGCCTTCATTCGCCGAGTATATGCGTAGGATGGACGAACCATCGTAATAGTAATGTTGCCTTGGGGACAAAAACACACGCCCGGAGAGCACGTCACGACGCTGGAAAAAGTATTTTACAGCATTAACCATTATTGTTGTTACTGCATCGGTGAGTGAAATCCAAGGACTGCAGGGCTACATTACACGCTTTGTAAGAATTCCTGCTCTTTTTTTTTGCTTTCCCTGTACCGATTAAGCTTATGGTGAAAACATAACACTGAACAAGCTTTGCACATGTGAACCAATTGCTACAACGAGCGATGATTGGAATGAGTGTTCGTCGAAACGGGCGATTGATTTTTTAACGTTTGTTACCACCGGTTGTCCCATACATTGCTTCCCGTGATTGGTTTTGTTGGTGTGAGTGTGTAGGATGCTGTAATGGGATGAAAATATTTGCAATGATGTTGACATTTCATAACTTGTCGATTGTAGGAAGCAAACCATGTGTTGTGGTATGAATTAGAGAGACATTAAATAAATAATCTTTAAGTGCGAGGATAGCTATATTTTGGTTTTTATAATACAAATAACAGAAATTTATTCAACAGTCTAAAATTAAGTAACATTAAGACTATGTTTTAAACAAGATTTTCTTGGAAAATGAGAAGACTTTGGAACATTAAACAGCTACGTTGATATGAGCTTACTACACCTATGTCTCCGAGGCGATCGAATGGCCCCAGTGATAGTGGCGTTGGTCTTTCATACGGTAAGATACGGGTATCGAATCTCATCTCGACTGTTCCCGACTAAAAAGCGAGGCCGATAGGATTGGATTGAGGATCAATGCGACGAAGACAAAGTACCTGCTTGAGGGAGGCTCTGACCGTGATAGAGCACGACTCGGAAGCAGAGTATTAGTTGACGGCGACGATCTCGAGGTAGTAGAGGAGTTTTGCTACCTTGGCACGATCGTAACTTCGGACAACAACGTAAGCAGCGAAATCCGAAGGCGCGTTCAGGGGAATCGTGCCTACTACGGACTCCACGTACATACTCCTGAGATCCAGAAGACTCCAACAACGCACGAAATGCGCCATATAACGCACACTGATACGGCCGGTAGTCCTCTACGGGCACGAGTACTGGACTATGCTGGCGGAGGACGCCAATGCACTCGCCATTTTCGAACGGCGGGTGCTACGGACTATCTTTGGCGGTGTGTGCGAGCAGGGCGTGTGGAGAAGGAGAATGAACCACGAGCTGGCTGAGCTGTTTGACGATGCAGACATCCTGACGCGAAGGATACGCTGGTTGGGTCACGTGATGTGGATGCCGGACTCATACAACGGTTCACTGGCACAAACACGATCACGGAGAAGCACAACGTACAAAAGACACTAAAAATGCACTGTTCACCCGATGCACTACCACGTAGACGGATCTGGTTCACTTAAACACCATTATTTTTTTTAGAATTCAATAGTAAAACTATTTATAAAATGTTTAACTGGTGAAAGTTCTCAACCTCAACCAAGAAATTTACAAAATATTGTTTTATATTTAAATGCCAAAAGTATTACAAGATGAATAGCGAGCGTATCTGAGAAGCGTTACTAGAAAGCGTTACTTTCCCTAGTCAACTACGATCGTCTCATTAACCGAACTGATCCGCGGTGAATAGTTTGCTAGGAATGTTAATTAACTTTGCCGGTCGCGTTTTCGCAAAGTCTGCATCTGCAAATTCAATCACTCGATGATGCGTCGGCTACTCACTCAATCCGCTTGCCGAATGATTCCACCAGATGATGATCTAGATGATCCTAATAATTAAACGACAACACAAACACAGTACCTATCGTGTACCAAGATTTGCAAGACTGTGCTCGCCTCAACACGCACAAACAACTCAGACCGCAATGGTCCACAGAACCGAACCGAGCCAGAACCAAACCGATCAACCGATCACGATCACGCACTGACGATGACTGGCCGGGGTACAGCGACAGATCGGAACATTTTGTATATGTTTTTCCTCCGTCCCAAATGGATGCCGTCGGGTGGAATAGTTGCCCACTATAATATGGGCGCACCGTGTCGCGCTATCTCTAGGCGGCTCGGGATGACATCGCCCGGCACGAATCTGGCGGAATGACATTCACCGCGGGTGAGAAGCATGCGTGCGGCTTTTCGTCTTTCTTGCTCGATCTGTCGTCAGCGCGTTCGTGGGCGAGATCTTCGCTGCCGGCTCGGTAAAAGCCCCGAAAATTAAGATCGTCTGTGTTGGTTTTGCGCGGTTCTGGTGTAGTTTTTTTTTTTTGGGGCAGGTACTTTGGGTTCCATCGCAAGTAGCCGAGATTAGCGGACAGACCTTAATTACGGCGATTCGATATGGATTTTGTTCGGTGAACTTCACGTTGGGTATGCGATCGTTACTAGGATAGGGAAGGAAGATCTCAGATCTTGAATGCTTTACATTGGAAAATATATAAATACTACAATAAGACCTCCGTGAATTAAAGTTTGCCATCAACGACTTTATGTCCCCAGGAAAACGTAAAGTTGTTACTAATGTCCAATAAACTTATGATCTTCATGCAGCTTTTTTCACCACACCGCACAAGATCATCAAGATCCCTTGGAGCCTAAGCATCCCCGGACAGTTTTGATGTTCCGTTAATAAGGCGCTTTAAACCTTACCCGATTCTAGAGCAGATAAACCCCCCGAAAACGAGCAGATAGTTCTTAAGGTGCGTCCGTAGCGTTACTTCCAGCTATGCAGCTCTTAGCGAAGGTAAAATGCAGAGCACTGCATCTAGCACCAGCAACAGCTCGTAAACATGTGTAGCTAATGGATGACAAAATTGAATCAAAGGCATATTTTATTAGGAGATAGAAATTATGTCACACCCTTTGAGGTTTATGGAGAACACCACCGGCGCCGATCGTAACTAAAGTGCTCGTCAGCGACCCTTTCGGCACGAGGCGTAGAGGAGCACAGCGAGCTCGTTGGCTGGATCAAGTGGAGTCAGACCTGAAGGATATCGGATGCAGCCGGGGATGGAGGAGTGCAGCCATGGACCGAGTTTCCTGGAAACGGATTGGACACCAGGCCATGTCTGCTCCCTAGGAGCAGGCCACGAAAAAAAAGAAGAGAAGACCGACAATTCGTACTAAGAAAAGCTGATCGATATTTCTATTTTAATTGAATTTAACTTATCGAACAGCGGTTTCGATCAAGCATTGCTACACAGTTTCCCCTTTATCGGCTAATAATCATAAAACATTTATATTTTTAAGCTAAATCATATAAAATCCCCACCCGATAATGGCCAACAGGTGCTATCACAGTGCACAACATCGTCTCCATCGTTAAGTGCAACACTGCAACGCTAAACAGTTCATTTACGAGTGTGTCATCAAACGGCAAGAATGTTTCCTGCCCGGTTCGAAGTCGACGATCAAATTGCTACTTCAAGTAATTGCTACTTTCGTCTAATGGCATCTCGGTACCGCCGTATGCAAAGGATTGACGACAAACTCTCAACGTTTAGAGCGCCGTGACGTCACGGCTGAGAAAACAATCAAACACCAATCGCACATAAACGTCAATCAAGCGTAAGGATCAATTGATACGACACACCAAAAACACCCCAACTTCGATCGATTACACCCAGACAAGACATGGTAAAGTTTTCCCGGCCGATTTTCTTCTCTCACAACTCCACACACGGGGAAAATCGTGCCCGTGTATTTTATTAGGTCGAACCCACCGAAAAGAAAAGTCCCGCTCACCCCCGCGAACTCTGACCAACGACACGGGATAATTACTTTCCCGAAACCGAAAACCCCCGTCGTGCAACCCTGCACCGGGTGCAGGAATTTACGATCACTTTTCCACCACCAGCTGTCCGATTTTTCACATTCGAGGGAAGACAAAAACAAATGGAAAACTCCCGTAGTTGCTAATAGTTTTCATCCGCTTTTACACGCGCGCATTTTCTTTGGTTCTGAAGACTGAGACGTGGTAAGGCAACTGCCTCAGAAGTCGACGATGATGATGATGATGATGAGGATGATGGTGAGCTAATGGTCAATTTTCACAGCCAGCTGTGTATGGTTGGAGTTTCTTAGGAGCCCTTTTTGGTTAATGTTGGCTTAGCACTTACCGGCCATCGAAAGAGCCACTACAATCGCTGCAACGATCCTGCACCGTAAAGGATTGCTTCGCTTGGAAGCCATCATTGATTTTTTTCGGTGGGTTGGGTGGAATTTTCACTGCTCCATAAACACGGTACACACTCGAATACAACGGTTCACTGGCACAAACACGATCACGGAGAAGCACAACGTACAAAAGACACTAAAAATGCACTGTTCACCCGATGCACTACCACGTAGACGGATCTGGTTCACTTAAACACCATTATTTTTTTTAGAATTCAATAGTAAAACTATTTATAAAATGTTTAACTGGTGAAAGTTCTCAACCTCAACCAAGAAATTTACAAAATATTGTTTTATATTTAAATGCCAAAAGTATTACAAGATGAATAGCGAGCGTATCTGAGAAGCGTTACTAGAAAGCGTTACTTTCCCTAGTCAACTACGATCGTCTCATTAACCGAACTGATCCGCGGTGAATAGTTTGCTAGGAATGTTAATTAACTTTGCCGGTCGCGTTTTCGCAAAGTCTGCATCTGCAAATTCAATCACTCGATGATGCGTCGGCTACTCACTCAATCCGCTTGCCGAATGATTCCACCAGATGATGATCTAGATGATCCTAATAATTAAACGACAACACAAACACAGTACCTATCGTGTACCAAGATTTGCAAGACTGTGCTCGCCTCAACACGCACAAACAACTCAGACCGCAATGGTCCACAGAACCGAACCGAGCCAGAACCAAACCGATCAACCGATCACGATCACGCACTGACGATGACTGGCCGGGGTACAGCGACAGATCGGAACATTTTGTATATGTTTTTCCTCCGTCCCAAATGGATGCCGTCGGGTGGAATAGTTGCCCACTATAATATGGGCGCACCGTGTCGCGCTATCTCTAGGCGGCTCGGGATGACATCGCCCGGCACGAATCTGGCGGAATGACATTCACCGCGGGTGAGAAGCATGCGTGCGGCTTTTCGTCTTTCTTGCTCGATCTGTCGTCAGCGCGTTCGTGGGCGAGATCTTCGCTGCCGGCTCGGTAAAAGCCCCGAAAATTAAGATCGTCTGTGTTGGTTTTGCGCGGTTCTGGTGTAGATTTTTTTGGGGCAGGTACTTTGGGTTCCATCGCAAGTAGCCGAGATTAGCGGACAGACCTTAATTACGGCGATTCGATATGGATTTTGTTCGGTGAACTTCACGTTGGGTATGCGATCGTTACTAGGATAGGGAAGGAAGATCTCAGATCTTGAATGCTTTACATTGGAAAATATATAAATACTACAATAAGACCTCCGTGAATTAAAGTTTGCCATCAACGACTTTATGTCCCCAGGAAAACGTAAAGTTGTTACTAATGTCCAATAAACTTATGATCTTCATGCAGCTTTTTTCACCACACCGCACAAGATCATCAAGATCCCTTGGAGCCTAAGCATCCCCGGACAGTTTTGATGTTCCGTTAATAAGGCGCTTTAAACCTTACCCGATTCTAGAGCAGATAAACCCCCCGAAAACGAGCAGATAGTTCTTAAGGTGCGTCCGTAGCGTTACTTCCAGCTATGCAGCTCTTAGCGAAGGTAAAATGCAGAGCACTGCATCTAGCACCAGCAACAGCTCGTAAACATGTGTAGCTAATGGATGACAAAATTGAATCAAAGGCATATTTTATTAGGAGATAGAAATTATGTCACACCCTTTGAGGTTTATGGAGAACACCACCGGCGCCGATCGTAACTGATCTTTCTTTCCGAAAGGTATCGCGTTACATGCATGCAGACCTTTGTTTGATTAGGGTTTCACAGTGTGTTTTGGAAGGGGATAGCTTCAACATTCTAAAACTATTGGAAGAATAGATGTTTCCTGTTGGTATGGTGTGAATCGTTCGTAATTCATTACACTTTGTTTAGATAACTCAAGATGCTTCTTCATACAGAAATTAAGACTTCGCACCTGACACATTCTCGTGGGAAAAAAGGAGCAAACTTCACAACTGAATAACTTGATCGCAGAGAGAAAGTGCTTGCATTTCGCACGACCCTCGCCAGCAGATTCTTGCACTTTGCCCAACTTTTCCCAGGCCCTCGCGTACGTTCAGTGCGGAAGCTGTCTTGCTAATATGCGAAAATTACGACGGCCCGGCTAGTCGCAGTCGACAAAAGCTCGCCGTCGCGTCACCGAAGCCACATTTGTCACCTACGCACGGCACGGATGGCATGATTCATAGGCAATAATTTGTGCGTTTGCGACCGCGTTTTGCGCTAGTGCGCCCAAACCGGCACGATATAAAATATTGGACGAATTTTATTAAGTCAGCGTTCGTGGCGTCCAGTGGGGCAGTAAATTTTCCATAAAACGAGCCCACCAACAAACGCACTGCGAACGATTAGCATATTTATGAAAGCTGAATCGTGTCCGCTTGCCAAAAGCAAAAAATCACTCGGCCAAAAGTGTTGAGGAAAGATTTACAGCGTTGATTTGAGCGAGATGTGCCCATCGATCTTTCCGCCACTTGCAATCGGGCTAGCGTTCGTTGGACACGCTGCAGCAATGTCCTAAAGATGATGATAAAGGATTGAAGCAAAACAAACAAAACACATGTTCTGAACAAATGCTACCACCACCCTGGCGGCAGACACGTTTCGCAAGTTGACACTTGATATGAATGATTTCCATGAACATTATACTTTATTGCACTAATATTGTTCGTTGGACATCATGCGGGTGGGATCTTAAAAAGGATTCTATTTGCTTTATAGAAATACGCTACTTCTACATGTTCTATCGAAACAATGGTGTTTCGTATATTAGTGGGGCAGTTTTCTCGGGTTTGCTAATATTTTCTATGTTTCTTATCCATTCTTCTCTTTTATTTCAGTATGTTTTGTTCTTTATTTCCAGCCAATAACTAGCATGTGTAGATTTTCTGTTAGTTTCTGTAGAACAGCAAGTTCCTTTTTCTTCTACTGCTGCTGCAGCTTTTGCCAATACAACCTACGGAAGCCTAGATCTTTTCTGGCTTCTATAACCTTGTTTTACTCCTGCGGGATAGTCAGAGTGTCAGGGATCGGTTCCTATACGAGAAGATTGTCTATTTAATCAAAAGGAACCTAATTTTATGAAAAGAAACATTGTAAATTCTACACTTTTTTCCATAAGACTTTTCCTATTATTACCTATTAATAATATTATTACCTCATAATTCGAGTTTTAGCAACACAATCATGCCTTCAAAAATTTAAATCAAAACGGTTTCCATCTCGTGTACCGGGACCTTTATTTATTAGTACTAAAAAAATCCAATAGATGACGCTACCACTGCTCGATTTCAACCAGCAGCACACTGCTCGACTTAACCCGTACTGCTCGAATGTCACCTGCTGACAGCTGTCACGCGCTCTTTTCTCTCTTCTTCTGGAATGTTGTTTTCAATGTGCAATCGTGTTCGGTCGCTGCAGAAATTGTGCATTTTTCGCAGTTTTCCATCGTTTATCGTGCTTGAAACCATAATTTCCCGGTCAAACCCAATGTCCCGCATCACATTCCGACAAAAGTTTGCGTCTTTCGGTCGTACCATGAATGGTAACGCGTGTGTACCGTGAAGTGCTTTGTGGTAGCAGTGGCGTTTTTGTTGTTGTGATTGGTGGCAACTGGTTTGTTTTGTTTTTCCGCGATTACGAAGAAAATTCGCCCGTCATTGGAAGACGACCCCGCGGAACGCAACGGTGGGAAAAAAAAGTGCACGGGTAAAGTGTTGAAAGAGGAAAAAGGGCAAAGAAACGATACGGGAAAACTAGCCCACGATGGCATCGCAAGGGAGCATGCAAGATCGCAACAGTCTCGAGAAGTACATTCGCCAGCTGGCGATGAAGGCCGCACAGATCATTGTGCAATCACGGTTGGGCGAGAAAATTGCCACGGAAAGCAATCCCAACTCCACGTCAACGGATTGGGTAAGTAGTCCGCGCTGGGAGGTGGAGGCACCGCATGATTGTGGTCTTTTTCGGGGTGGGTTTTGTTTCTTTGTCTCTTCAGCGAGGAGCGTGACGGTATGGTATGATGGAACTAGGCCATACGCGTGATAACAGAGCGAGTGAGAGAGAGAGAGAGAGAAAGACACTTACTGCAGCAAACGGTTCAAGTGCAATTCGAGCACGATCGTACACCGTGAAAAGAAACGCAACGAGGATGACGATAATTCATATCCTTTTAGCTTTTAGATATCAAGAAATGAAGTTTCTTGGGAAAAAAACGATTCAATCAGAAAACTGAAGCATTTAAAGCTACTAATTTCAAGCGCACAATTCATATTCATCTGGAAAGCGATCGCACAATTAAGCTGCCATGTGCTGTGGTCTCCTTGTTCAACGGACAATTGCATCACGGCATAATGGCATTGGATGGCAATCGATGGCATCATAAATCATCAACGCTAGAGATGCACCCTTGCAAGGAAGAACAATTTCAATGCATCACGTCATCTTGATTGTGATCAAAGGCAAACTTCACGGAAGGAAAGACGCTATTCATGCCTTTCCGATCGACGCCGCGATACACGAGAATGGGCCACACTTGACACACAGAAGCTTCTCTTCTATGCGCACACACTAAGCATGTACAAACACTCGTCCTGTGACACCGATTTGTACCAGGAAGAAGACACTTTCTTTGCCGATCTAGGTTAATGGACGAACTTTTGCTCGGTCCGTGTTCATGTTTGACCGGTTTGAAGTTGAACGAGTGCCAAGCAAAAGTGGTAATTAACGGAAAAATATGCATCACATCGGTGGTGGCATCGACGGTGTTGTTGATTGGTTCCGTTAAGCTTTAAATCGACCCTTTACGGTGGTGAATCGCTTTCAAGTGAGCGGATAACAGTTATCGATACATTTGTCAGCCGTGTATCAGCTAACTGTGTACTAAAACAAACTGGACGGAACATTCATTACAAACTGAAACATCCCCATCTTCAAGGGTCACTAGGTGGATTACATGTACGAACCTAATGCGGTGCAGTAAAGCGCTTAGAAAAGCTATAAACAGATACCGCAGATAATTAATTCTTACGTCATATTATCTTGAACAGTGTTATCAGCTCTCTAAAGAATGAATGATTGCGCAGTTTAATGGCAGAGAGGATGATAGCTAACTTGTTTCGAGCTTCAAGAGTCAGAAAAGTCAGTTTAAACCGCATACAATGTGTTACGAACTGGGTTTAGCTCCCTCTATATTACGATGAATCGTATCCCATCGTCCATACGTGATGGTTGGATTGAACGCCATTAGAATAAAAGAAATCTCGTTGAAGTTAATTGTTGTTTTGCTTTTCACTTTCTGGAATACCTGGGAAAAACATTCATCACGACTTGCAAATCGCGACACAAACCTGTCAATCCGCTTGCTAATCACGACTCACTTCCACGCTACGGTCCACTTCAAACCGCCCAGGCTGTGTTCACCCGATCCGAAGCAGAACCGGATCGAACCACTTCCTGTTTGTGAAGCGCGAGAAGAGCGATCGAACCGTGTACACCTTTCAGCGGGAACACAAATTGCGCAACACAACGTACCGAACCGGGGAACGTTGCACTTGTTGTTTTCGTAAACCCATTAGGAACAAGAAGATGGGGAAGAAGGAACGGTTACATAGTTTCTATCGCGAAGGAGATCGCTTCGCTTCTTCTCCCTTCAGCTCCGATTCTTCGCCAAGAAAGCAACAATAAACGTTTCTAGCTTCTAACGCTTGTTTATACAATTCTTCCCGTTCCATCAAGCCGCGCATCATAAAAAAGCTGTCCGCGGTCCGGTGTGTTCCTGTTCGAACTAGAACCCCGTGTGGCGTCACGTTTTAGCACCGGCGAACCATCGTTCGTCGGCTGTATGGGTTTTTTGTTTGTATTTGGATTTCGCGAATAGTATATGGCGAAAGATGCATGTTGCACACACCACTTGCACCTTCCACAGTGCAACACTATCAAGTGTTATCAGCGAAGGCAAGATTATTTGTGGTGGCAAAGCTACTGACAGGTAAGAGGGTGTACTTGACTTGACCACGATGAGAGTATGAGAAGTGAGAAAGTAAAAGAAGCAGGTTTAATCTTAAAAACAAACAATCCCCCCGAACACTACCTCTTCCTATGAGATAGCCTGTAGGACTTCGTATTCATCCCTTAACCGAGCAGATCCCAGTTAACCGGGTTTGTTTATATCCCTTTTATAAAACGGAAAATATAAAACAAAGTAAGAAAAGATCTTCACGGGGTGTCGGTTTTCCACGGTGCCGACTCATCCCTGTTGTTTTGGGTTGAAAAACGCGCTACAAAGGAAGTATTTTCACATACAACTGCGGTCGTTGTCGTCTGCCCTGCGAAAAGTGACGGGTCTTCCCTACCCTACCAGGGTGTGGCAAAAGCAATGTCTCCCGTACGCGAAGGAATTGCGCAGCAAATTTCGGGTCATTCGCTTGTTGCCGGGTTCGCATCCAAGCACTGGATGTTATCGTCTTGCCCGGTGGCGTTAGCTGAAGAGAAGTACCAAGTGCCGTTGAAGAAAAAAACGCCCATGTCATCGTAATTATATCGAGTGATGTAGGCATGATTTAACGTGGAAGATTCGTGTGAAGGACATAATCACCTTAAGGTAATATGGATTATGGTGCTTGTTGTCCTCACGATGTTTTTACTTAATATAAAATATTCTTAAGACATCAAAGCACATCTCCATGTCACGCCTCAAGCGTAAATAAGCATCAGTAGCAACAATTGAAGAAACTAACCACTATAGCGTAAATTTATTTTTATTTACCAATCGTTTCTACCGCGCCATGGGGGCGCGAATCGCTGGTAAATCATTCTGTTTACACGGCGACGACCGATCGCTCTCGTGCGTCTCTCGGGTCAGGATGCAGGCAACGTGCTTTTTTGTCTTGCTGCTGTTACACACCCCGCATAGTACAAGAAGATAGTGTGCTCCAAAGCAAACAAACGGCGTGTTGTGTCACCTTTCAGTGTAGAAGCTGTCATTACTAATTTAATAGTAAACGGGTACGTGTGTTGTACCCGGTTGCTGATAACACCATCACGCATAGAACGCCATCCAGTTTTCGCAATTTTATCATTAAAGAGTTTCGTCTAGCGATCCCAAGAGTTTGTAGTTCCTGTCCCGGAGGAGAGCCTTCGGTGCGATATCGGTTGATTGTGGGCGAGGTCAACTTACGCCTATTAGTTCCTCCAGCTTAATCGTGTCGCTGTAAACAACAGTAGGAACTGTTGTATTATGCCTGACCTTCCGCACCAGCCAGTTGAGGACCGACCATGGCCAACTTGCAATTTTACTCCTCCCACCTAGCCATTCCGAACCGAACAGAACTGTTTTATCGCGCATCGAGTGTTTGTCCGCAACGAAATGGATAATATTTGTTGAGTGGGAGACAAACATTGGCTAAGAAGAATGTACAAACAGAATAAAGTTAGCTGCATCGTGCTTCAAACGAATATAAAAGCTGATAGTGGATAAATATTCAATACTTTACTTATTATAATTGTTATGAGGATATTGGAATGCGATTGTCACTTGCAAAACATTCGGTATTAAATATGTAAACTGATTCACCTGGAACTAGGTCGCTTATTATTCTCATAATTAATGTCATATTATTCCCTTTCAGCACGCTTTTGAATTTATTTCCTTTTGCTATTGCTTTGCTAACTTCAAACATAAAAAGTCGCACCTTCAAATAGAAAATCTTCCATATAAGTGTAGTGCACCATACCAGCTTTCTAAATGAATGTTAAGGCAATAGTAAAAAAAACAATGCATTCCTTTTCCTGCAGAAATTGCAAACAAAAACACCGATGCATTTCTATAAAACCGGACTCGGACAACCGACATTCCATACCATGCCAATTCATTCAACAATCAAAACATCAAAACCGTACTCTGCTCGTACCTAGGGCAGATGAAGGGAAAGGGATGGTGCACGCTAAACTCCACTCCCTTTTTAAAGTCATGTTTGTCCTCAATTCCATCTAATTCCGCCGTGCAGGCCAAGAAAGGGAGAAGGAGAGAGAACACACATCGGCTGGATTGTTTTGTGTAGGGGCACTTACGGAGCTAGATGAAGCTCGCGCGTTATGCTGCAAAGATGAATGGAATACCAAGATGACTGCTGCTGCCCCGCTTTTCCGACCCTCTTACGGCTTCTCTCTCTCTCACACAAATTGAGTCTTCCATTTCGAATGCTTCTGTATCGTGATTCAATCCGCCGGGAGAGAGCTGTCTCATCGGATGCTGTGGAATGAATTAAAGACCCTGAAACCTCCCTCCGCTTATGTTGTGGCCCTACGGTCGTAGTGTGTGCCGCTCAGCCGGACCCTTCTTATGAGTGACCACTAGTAGCAGCAGCAGTGTGATAAATCTTCTACCACCACTACTTCGAGATAAAGCACGCGCAGGGGAGGACTCACTGTTCCATATCATGCGTGCGTGGTATGTGTGAGCTCAAACTGTAGGTATCTACGCGTATCGCCCGCCAAACCGCACGTACGCCACACGTACGGCTATCCGAATTGTGGCCTTCCGCGCTGTAAGAGTGACAACCTTTTTAGCGGTACCAACGGACCCGTACGGACGTTACGAAGTTTCGTAAACAATCTTATCACGTACCAACGGACCCAAGGAACCGGTTTTCGGCAGTTTACTGCTCTTGGGGAATCCCTTGCTTTCAGTGATCGTGAAACATCGGTGCTTTTTATAGAACAGTTTCAAAGTTGTTTTTTCTACTTTTAGGCCCAATTTGAAAGAAGACTGCGATGACGTCGTACTACTCAAATTATTCAGATTCCATCACTACATTCTACACCTTGCTCAACTGCTTCCAAGACGAATGACTCATCAAGTGTCTAACCGTGCCGACACTAATGATTATCGAATTAACGGTCTTTCCCTAACTTCCCAAGGTCATTCAAGGCAAGTCGGCAGCAAGGTCAGAACGCCAGCAGGAGAATCCTTACGACACCGGCACTGTCCGCATTAACGCACATATTACGCACTTTTTCGTTCTTGCCGTCAAATTGGTTCCAGTGTCATTGACCGACACGTGGCGGTCTGCTCCCGAGCCGACCAGCAGCGTCTGCCGAGAGCAAGAAGAGAGTAGAACATTGGTGATAAATGATACAAAAGCCATATTGTTGCTAGGAGGATTGGCTAGAACTGGAAATGCCTGCAGAAAAGAGAACTTTCACGCACGCGAGTCATGCGCAGTCCTACCAGATCCTTTTTAGGGTGAGCCCATTTTCGACGATGACCGGGAGAGAAAGAACAACGCAAACCGACCGAGAACGTCTGGCGAATGTCTGGCGTTACTCCAGTGAGCACACCACAGTTTAGCACGTGGCCCATCATGCGTATTCCGAACCGAAACGAAAGGTTCAGTATACTTCCACCACCACCACCACCAACTACTACAGCAATGGTGGATAAAACGTCAAAATAACCAACAGGCGCGGTTTGAGTGGTCGTCGTTGTCTGTGCGTAAAGTCACGTCATCCAATCCGGCCGGCGTCGATGAAGGGTGGGTTTTCAGAGCAGCAGCAGACGGGCAATATGCCGCGAGTTGTTTTCTACTTTATTTCGACAAGGCCACACCGGGCCACACCATCGGTGTGTCGGTAAACAAATTTTATTATTTTTTTATAAATCCTGTATTATGGATTAATGATAAGATTTATGTAATATAGTAGCTCCCTTCTGGGATATGGAGCAGAACCGACACGTGTCGGGAGTAATTTAAAGCGCCCAGTAAACAACGGTTGTTTTCATGGCGGGTAACCTTGAGGAAGGACTGTTTTCTACGCATCCTCCATTCCCGGATACTACTGTGCCTTTGTGCCATGGGTTGGGTAGATAATGGTTCCCGAAAATCGAACCCAAGGACATCACGTTCACGAAGCATGCGATGCTACAAGAGGAGAAAAGAAAATGCGCAAAACAGTGGACGCGTGTTGTTCGATGTTGATCGATTAGAATGGTGGTCCACAGTGCGTTTGGATAGGCAGGAGGGATAGCTTTAATATTTAATTCAACACCTCACAAGCAGTTGGAAGTAATATTATGTTAATTTAAATGAAAAAGTGTACCCGAGCGGAGCATATTCCTCATCATCACAAAGCATTGGCAAACCGTCCTACGCAGTTCCTATGCTGTTCGTAGCCCGGTTTTTACTTTCCCAACCACGAGTGGGCGATGTTGCCAGCTAGCCGTTGATTAAAGTGGGAAGAAAGAAATAACTCTTGTCCACTTTCCAGCTTCGGGACGCGATTTCTCAACGCCCACGTGTCCAAAGATGCACGCCGCTGTCACAGGACGACGCTGAAATGAATCGATTCTGCTGGAAAGGAAGTGCTGGGAGTCGTCGTTTACGGCAAATCCTATCCCGCGAATGCATGCATTGCACTACATCCACACATTGTTGCAAATGTTCCGTGTGTCTGTGCGCCCGATTCGCGTAGGAGGAAACCAGATGGAACCGCGAAGAAGTGGTTCCAATTTTCACCGATTTCTCTTCAAGAAGTATAGGATCGGGTTTTACAAATTGGCCAGCAAGCTAACGAGAGATGAAGAAGCTTCAATAATCATTACGCCGACCAGCAACGATCGATTTGTTGAGGCAAAACCCATTACTTACCTGCACCTCAACCGGTAGCGATGGCGGCAAGTAACATAGACCCATCGGTGCCCAGCAGCACTACCCGAAGGTTTTCTTTTAATGGCCTTGGGTGTTCTTCACCACCTGTGTGTGTGCCTGCCACCAAACAGCGTCGCCTATGTTGCGCTGCAGTTTTTAGCCAGCCCTGGTGGTACATAGCCGAGGAAGGCAGCAAGCAAAGCAACGCAGCATTTATGCTGTTTGTGGTACGTGGTGGCAGTGTGTGGATGACACTGATTCCACCAATACTAACGTATCTTCTGCTTCGTTTTATGCTACGCGGTTTGTACAACCATCCCATGATGCTGCTGCTATGCAACGCGCGCCGCCTGCATTCTCACCCATTTTTTTTATCGAATCAGCGTTGGCGTGTGAGTGTGTATTGGTGAATATCGTATGGTGACGTGAGGGTTAAAAAGAGAAAAAGTATTCCCCTCTCTCGCCCTTTTACTCTTCAGCAAGCAAACGAAACATCGAATGTAGGAAGAGTGCGTCTTTATACGGCGTGGCATCCGTCGGTTTTCTGTGTGTGCGTGGCAACTTTTCCAACGCCAGTCGTACGCGTGTGTATGAGGGAAAAGCAGCGTTTTCACGACGGTTTTTGGATAGACCACTTGGAAACGTTTCAGCATTTTCTTCTTGCTCTCCTGCGAGTAAATGTGTGTTTCGAGACCACGTACCACGTCGTCGAATCGGTTTGCAGACGAAAGAAGTGCAGTTTTTGTTAGGTAAAATATTGTGAAGAGGATATTGCTAGTGAAAATTTATCATCTCGCTCGCGTGTGTGTGTGGTAATACGCTGTGAGCTCATTACTTATTGAGTTGCATGCAAAGCGCGTATCGGACAAACCCACGCCCTGTGTCAAAACGCGGTCTGCCGAGACAGTGCCACGGAACAGTGAAGAAAGAAGGCCTGTGGCGGCACACGACTGGTAGACAGACGGAAAGAAAACGCCAGGTCGACGAAGACGCCCAACGTGTAGTGGGAAAATTTGGTTATGTGTGAACCACAAAACAGGCGAAGTGGTGACGTTTTGTGCGTACAGTGAGCATAAAAAAACTTCCTCCGAATAGAAAGTGAAGAGTTTCGAGTGTGTTAATTGAACAGTATAGAAAGTGCTCTATCGCATACGGTGAACATTCATTTTCAAATAGTTTTATTGGATAAAAATCGCTTCATCAGTCTCGGTAAGCAGTTTTGGTTCCGAAATTTTATTCGCCCATTCCGGTTACGCCGTTGTAGCATCTGTCAAGGATTCGCTCTCGCGCCTTTTAAGGCTCTCTTGCTCGTTCTCTCTCTCTCTCTCTTTCCTCTGATTCCTACGCTCCATCTCATTTCTTCGCGTGTCTCGCTCGTCTTTCACACACGTGTTTCAGGTGAGTCCTTATTTTGCGGGACGATTGTAGAGCGTAATTCGATTCCAGGAACAGACGGACGATGATTCATGCGCCATTGCAAAAAAAAACTCGAACCGTAATTCACACACACACACACACACACACACACACACACACACACACACACACACTGAAACACACACTTCTCCTGGAATTGTCATTTTTTTGCAATTTTATTGCATCTGTAGATGTACGAAAAAGGAATTGCGGCCACCCCATTCTGATTAACCAACGAAGAATGGCCACGTACGAATTTTGGAAAGGCAATGGCGCGAGACTGTTGAATTAATTTATCTGAGAGAGAATTCCTTTCCGCCACACACACACAAAAAAACTCGAACCGCAATTCACACACACACACACACACACACACACACACACACACACACACACACACACTGAAACACACACTTTTCCTGGAATTGTCATTTTTTTGCAATTTTATTGCATCTGTAGATGTACGAAAAAGGAATTGCGGCCACCCCATTCTGATTAACCAACGAAGAATGGCCACGTACGAATTTTGGAAAGGCAATGGCGCGAGACTGTTGAATTAATTTATCTGAGAGAGAATTCCTTTCCGCTATTTAGCTAAAATACTGAATAAATTTGATCTGAAAATAGCATTAAATTGATAAAATTGTATGTCCCACACACACACATAATATGTTGTACGTTCACCAGTGGCACCGGAGCTGTCAAAACCCGGATTTGTGAGCCTTTGTGTATGAATTTGGCTCACAAAATGCTCACATGTGAGCTTGCGATCCATTTTGCGAAGTTTCCAGCTTTGTCCACCAGGGGGTGCTACTGTTTCTGTTGTTGATTGGCATCGGTTTGGCTGGTGCATATGAAATATTTAAAAAATGTTCGTTGCGTCTTTGGCAGCATCGATTATTTACAATTTTATTTCAGCAAATTTGTGGTTGTAAAACATTATTTTAACCACGATAATTTCCTACGAATGAAGGAATCAAAATTATAAATGATTTGTGTGGGAAAATTCGTCAATTGCAGACTTTTTGTAAGTACGGTGTGTTATACCGGCGATCCGCAAAGCTGTTAAATATAAAGAATTGGTTTATGATATCATGAATATCAAGTGAATTGCAAGATAAGCATACAAAATGAGTTAAAATTTGAATATTAAGTTTGAAAGTGGAATGATTCTTTAATAATAAACTCCCGCGTGCCTTGTTGCTGCGACAGCTTCACAACAGCAGATCGTTTTACCTGTTCCGGGAGCTATTATGGATTTGGAATAAATTCAAAGTGAAACAGAAAATGAAGAATCACGGGAGGAAATCGAAATATTATCTGATAAGGATGAAGAAGCTTCTGATTTTAGCCAAATGACAAGGGGAGGGCTTGCGGTGTTACCTACTAGCAGGATCCGAATCGCATGCATCTATTAGACTTTTGCTAAAGCTAAAGCTAACGGCGCAAAACAGATCTGCATGTGCCTCGACATCCAAGGACAGTGCTGCACACAGTGCCGGTCCAAGCCCTTACGAGACCCAAGGCGGCAAGGAATTTTTGGCCCCTATAATTCATCGGGGGGTCCAACAAAAGAACGTGACCGGGGATGGTGCTAAGGCCTTCGTTTTTCTGTAGGTGGTTCGGTAAGGATTTGGCGGACCGTAATGTCGACGCCACAGAAGCTGCAAAGTGGTGGACTGGATCTGTCGAGAAGGTAGGAGTGTGTCAGGCGGGTGTGACCAATGCGAAGACGGGAAAGGACCCGTTGGATGTGCGGTGTTATGTGTGGCCGATGCGGAGGCGGGAAAGGACTCGTTGGATGTGCTGGAATCGGGATCATCCCAAGGTGCTGTGTTGTTCTTGATGGAGCGGAGTTTTGTAGAGATGTCTAGGTTGTGCCAAGTGGTGTTCCAGTGTTGAGCGACTATTGCGTTAGTGAAGCGGATGGTGTCTCGGCGTGAAAGAGCGCTGTGTGGTTCGGCTGGACGGAGCCGACCCTCGTTGGCCAGTCGATCGGCTTTCTCATTTCCGTCGATTCCGGAATGACCCGGAATGCAACAGAAAGTTATTGTAGGGGATGATGGGATGTCGTCAAGGAGCTGGATGTGGGGGTGTATTTCGCGAGTGATGGCGAAATTTCCCTCATCGGTGAGGTCCTCCTAACCGGCGTGGCCCCGAGCGGCCGCTCCCTGCGCTCCTAGGTTGATCCGCCACTGGCCCCAACAATTCATCTCGATGTTTTTCGATGAGGGGGAGAGAGGGTAGCGCTGACACCGAATGAATTTTTGTTTGGCAAAGGGGTCCCTTGTGTAGCAACGGGGCCCTTTATGTCCGAAGCACCTGCAAATACCGTGCCATTGGTAATCAGGAGGCCCCTTGCAAATAGTGTTTACTGCTTCTTCCAAAGAACTTGACCGGGGGATGGTGCTAAGGCCTTCGTTTTTCTGTACTTCGCAATCGTTAACGGGATTTCCCTCATCGGTGAGACCAAGGTAGTTGAACGACCGGATTGGCCTGTGAAGATCGTGGCTTTCTACAACGAACCAATTTTTTTTTATGATTAGTAAAGTAATTAAAATCCTCTTTACATTTTATTTTTTGATACTTTATTATTTCCTAAAATCGTTAATGTTATCGATGGCTGTGAATGGGTGATAAAACTGATGCATCATGCAAATATATGCAAATGAAAAACACTTCTTTATGTAGCAATTTACAACTAACCCTTTCGCGTGATTAGAACGGATCAATCTAAACGCCGAGGAGTACCACTTCGTTGCCGTCGATGGATCGAGTACAAGGAGCTTACGCAAGTTTGAGAACTTTAAAAAATATTCCTCTTCTCTTCCCTACCACAGGCCGATGCAAATATCACAGGAACAGCTGATCGTTAGAAGAAGAGGAACATGAGGGAAAAGCTTGTTGACAATCACTTTTTTGACGCAAACAATGATAGGGGCTTCTTTCACCCACCTTTTTGAAAAATTTCAGTGTCAATTTTTACTGTTTTTTCACATCACTGTGAGCCTCACTGTGAGCCTCACTGTGAGCCTCACTGTGAGCCAAAATTCTGACATTGGTGCTGCTGGTGTTGGGTCGGCAATCTTATCCAGGCAACACCCTCGTCTAGAACGGGAAGACTGCTTATCTACGTTTCTGTTCACACCCATTAGCACAACAACGAACACTTCGTCCAAGCCGCCGGATGTTGTCACTTGAGCAAAATAGATGCGAGATGTGGAATGCGCGACTTTTGAGCTCCGCCATGAACCCCGCTTTTCAACGACCCCAAGAAAGACACACTCCGGTTTGTCTGATGGCCAATTGTTAGACGGGAACAGAAACCAGAACACCATTCTTTCGTACAAAAACCGGAAGGAACGAAGGGGTTTCTGCCGATCTCTGGGCGACACGGAGAGTCGTATTTCATTTTACGGCTTTCGAATGGAAAATGTAAATCAAAAGACCCCACAACAGAAAGCAATTACAGGCTTAGCACAGGATGTGAAAGGAAACGGTCCAGAAGGTTCTCGAAATTGGATAGTTTCATCCGTAAAACGATAGTTGCGCGTTCTTAACGCTAGCGAGAGCGGCCATGCGACGAGATGGCATTCTCGATGGGTGATGGACGAAATTGAGGTCATCTGCCGCGTTGGAGCGGGTGAATGTTCTGGGTGAATGGACACCGTCAAAGGAAATAAACAACGGCGCAGCGCAGAGTATGGGGTTGTTTACAAACTTGCGCTTATGCTGCTGCACTTATGTTGCGTGCCGTCTAGGGCGTGAGTATGTAAAAATCGTCCAAACTCTGGAGAGATTTCATCGAGCGTTTGTGAAGTTAATGGCCTGCTGTTTATTCGTCTGTGGACTGGTATTGTTTGGAAGCAAAATATAGAGAATGCAATGTTTATGAATGCCGGAAATGTCCCTCAAACTTCTGTCTTAAGAAAGTGAAAATTTTTCCTCGTGATACCTTTACTATGTTTAAGAAAACATTTTCTGGATATTTGGCCCAAATTACCTGCAAGTTGCAAAAACAGAGTCCAACAGATGGCTAAAGCATCTCCGCACCATAGGGCGCCAAAGAAAACCTAACCAATTACTTCTTACCTGTTTTTATTGCAACCTGTTTCAAGTTGTGTGTGTTGTTTATAAACATACAAGTGAACCAAGTGAAGGATCATAAATCCTGCATTACCTTTAGCCATTCAAATATTATGCTTTCCATTTCCTGTTGCAGCATGACGTACATACCACTTCAATGAAACCTCACAAATCTCAATGGGGCGACCGTAAAGTGACGTGACCATAAAGCACAAAGCACAAGAAGACACGAAGGCATTCTCCGGAATGGATTAACTTTTCCAAGAAACATTACTTTCTTCCAACGGGCAAAAGATCCATAAAAATCAGATTGTACAGCTTGGTCGACGAGCTGATTGGATAGCTGTCTCGCCAATTCAGATCATTATTTGAGAACCGTTCCGTCCGTTCCTGTTCGGTTGGTCGGTTAATTACTAGCCGGCCATTCGTTGTAGATGACCGCAGTAGACGATACGGTCGATATGGTTTATGACCATCGAGATAACCTAGATCGGGTGAAAAATTCAATTTTATGACAGAGAGAGAAACACGAAAGACAGGAGAAATGGGCAAAGAAAATCCTGGCAGCGAAGCAAATCGATCAAATCCATAAGCCATTATTTTGTATGGGGTCACTGATTCCTCTGTCGTATGGACCTTGTACACCTCAAGAGTGGTTAATTTTGCAAAATATAGGGGTCTTTTTAGGGGTTGGTTGTTGAAGAGAATTGGTGCAAAATGCTGGTGGTACGAGCTCTCCTGCATCAATGCCGCCATGCTGCGGGTTTTTAGAATGGTAAGCAAACGCCTCGTCCGGTCAAGGCCAGTTGTATATAGCCAAAATGAACCGAGAGCCATTATATATCCCCAAACGTGCTTGACACGGCACGCTTTCGGTGTTCCGAGTGATGAATTAATGTTTCCCATGAGAGACCCAAAGGAAACGGAAGGTCGTCGTACAACGCTTTTACTTTTCTACTTCAATTTCCCTTGAGAAACAACCAAATGGTAGGCCCAGAAATGTTGGAGTGATTCATGGCTATTTCATCCATATTTTTGTTTAATTTTCAAAGAAGAAATAAAACAGCAAACTATAAACTCAAGTCACCATTAGATGAAACAACCAAAATGCGCCACAATGTCCGCTCAATAGTCACCTTTAACTTTAAACCATTTATTTCTCAATAAGCATAAACATTGATTGCAGAGTACCAGTCGCGTCAGTCCCAGGGATAGATTACATGTACCCGGCGATTCATTTTACAACGCACCAAACAGACTGCACGGAACTTTCCGATCAGTTTGTCGTCCTCCCTCTGAGTCAGTTTTGATTGATTTGTTTACCCTCGGCCAAGTTCAGTTTTGTTGTGTACAAACATTGGGTGGCGGCAGTGGCGTACGCGATCGTTCGTTCCTCCCTATCAAACCGATCCGATCGAGTCGTACTTTTCCGTTTCCAGCTACGGCAGATTGCCGATATTGCCCCACGAAAGTCAAAGGTTGCGATCGTTCGATCATATTTAATTTTTATTGGAAACGCGTGCACACGAACGACGGATGGACGGGGCTACGCGCCTGATCTCGACTATTCCAGGTATATCTCTAGGGGCAGGAAGTTTTATGCACTTTTTTTATAAAGGTGTGCGATGTGTTTACACTCTTGAGACGACGTCCGCCTGAAGGTCGGCAGGGTAATGTCTGATAGTGTAATGGTATTGTTGTTTTCTGTATTTAGAAGTCTTGTGTGGGTTATCCCTCAAATCCCCGGGGAGGTCATAATGTCATCATGCAGAAGTGTGTTTGGTTGGGTGATGCCGGAGAAGTGCGCCTATGTTTGCGTTCTGCTTGAGATAATCAGAAGAGAGGTGTTTGATAGTTTACCTAAGAGCACCTTTGTACCGTCTATCGGTATGTCCCCTTGTAATGCACACCGAGCAAACAAAACGCAAAATAAACGTAGAAATGATTGGATGTTCAAAAAACAAACAGCAATTCTAATTCTGTGCATAATTCTTGACAATGACTCAACAACAAAAGCCCTCCCATTAAAAACTCCACTTCAGTTAAGTCTTTCCGACATACGTTCGATCGCTTTCTCAACCCCCGTAACGAAGATATTGATTAACCTCGATTTTCCTGTTCCTTTTATATAGGACTTACATGCGCCATTTGTATTCAGCGCAAGGTCACAATAAATGAGACGAAAGCATGTCCTTAGCGACACACACACACACAAACACACACAAACAATCGATAATGATTGATTTTTTGCTCCCTTCTGGAATGTGTTACAGGATACGGTGTTACAGCATTATGTTACAATGTTTGAGTCTTCCTGTGAAGGAAGAATTTTTAGAGCTGACTTTAAGTCCTGTGGTTAAATATTTACTAATTTGTCTTGTTGTTCTTCCCTTCTCGTTTCTACAGTTTAACATCTCCATCACAGATCAACAATCCATCCTTGATGTGCTCGTCGAAACCAAGAAAGTTCTGCAAGATGGTGGCCAACACGAATCGATCACCACGCGGTTGCCACTGTGTGTAGAAATTTCTCTCCAAACGGCCGAAGGTGGTAGTATGATATTGGAGTTTTGGACGCTCAGCATCAGAACGGATCAAACGAACGCACCCCAGCGGGCCAATCAGGTGATCTACAACCGTATGAGCCTGCTGCTAAAGTCTCTGCTATCGGTCACACGAGTAACGCCTGCCTATCGAGTATCGCGCATGAAACGCACCGATTCGTACGACATCTACTACCGGATCTATAAAGGCGAGCCCCAAACGAATCTGTTGGGTAAGTTGTCTTCGACTGGAAGGATATCAGCTAGACACTTTTGACACTTAGGACACGGATATTCTGAAAACAGCGATGAGAGAATGGGAAGAGATAACCGCAACGAAACTACAGTCAAAAAGTCATCTTGAGTGATGGCAATCGCTAGGTCAATGCTTCCCAGAAAAGGCACTAAATGTAAACTAGTGACCTTTTTGACAGCAAAAACCGCTATTTTATACTCCTCACAGTTCTACTTCACTTTTGCAAGTCTCTCCATCCAGTGTAAATCTACACCTCTCAAGCTCAGTCCATTTCGGAATTTGCGAACGTGAATGCAACTGTGGCACTGGCAGCCACACGCACACACATATCGCTGCGCCGGAGTGGAAGTAGAACAGGTTTTTTAGCGAATGTTGTGCGTATGCCTCCAAACATGGCCGCAGGTTGACTTTGCAGAACTTTGCCAACCTGGCGCCAGCCCACTACGAAGGTGGTTGCCGATATGCTAAGGGTAGTAGCACCGGCAAAAATTAATTACCTTGAGTGGTTGTGTGTGGTGATTGTGGTGGTCTCGTGCGACGCGCTTTTGCAACGATGGCGCCGACAAAAGTCCGCTACTACCCTTCACTAGGACACCTACAAACCGTAGCGAAAAGGAAAGAGAACGACCGAGTGTCGTGTATTAAAGTTGGTTGTTGTGCTTTTTTGTGTTAGATTTTATCTTCTGGATTAGACAACGCTCAGTGACCAGCGAGGTCTTTATCATTTGGACATAGTTTTTTCTTAATAAATTAAAACAAAGATACAATTATTGTAATTTAATGTTTTCTTTAAGAATATTGGTATATTGCACGTCAGTTTGATTCTCGTGGACCACGTGACTCGTTCCGTTATGACTCTGACGCGAATCGTGTGTCATCCTCAACCAAAAACCAGTTTTCTCATCTTCAAATCCATGCCGTGAAACCTTGAGATGATCAAATCGTGATCGAAGCAAATAACCATCACTTCTTATTATAGCGCAAAGTATGACTTTAAAACGGCAAAGCATAAAGCTTGATTGCTCGATTGTAGACTTGATAGCAACTAAAACAAATAGAACTAACTATAAGCGCTGCTAGTGTTGGTGCAATATCCAGTACATGTACTACTACCGTCAACAGACAACAGACGACCTTCGGACAAAGTCGCAGCATCACGTACACTCGTCGTCGGACAGTTTCTCTCCGCATTCGGTAAGCAATTACCTGTCGAACGCAGATGCAAAGAAAAACACCCTTCAGGCTATGGACACCCTTCAGTCAAGTCCGCGCTAAAACGGAATCAGCGAAATTCATTGTTTTCACTGTTGCTCCTGCCGGGTGTAGGAAACAGGCAGCAGGTGCACGTTTTTTGTTTTGCATTTTCGATTGCGTCTGGCTTCACTTTAGAAGATGCTCGACTGTGCGTGACGACGCTGCATCACCGAGCTGGGCGCTCGATGCGTGTTGTGCATTTCTCATCGCACGCATCCACCTGGCATGTTGCAACGGTGGCGGCTTAATAGAGAGAGAGAGAGAGACGTGTACAAAGAAGCCCGCGCTGTGTATGCAATCGATGAATCTGTTCAAGGATGATGCCGCCCATTGTTAAATATTTAAACAATGTTTCAATACGTCGGTGATGCAACCCCGCTTAGGCAGCTTAGATGATCGTTGGATTGTTTTGTGACTGATGGATTGTTTAGACAAGAGAAGATGATTTGCTAGAAGAAGAGGATAGCAAAATGGTGGAAAATATTTGTACGATGCACTTAACATACATCGGAATGTGCGATCGTGTAAGAGATGAGTGTGGAAAACAGACAAACAATCAACACTAATGGTTTGCGACTCACTCTCACTACTTTGCGGTTCTGCTCTTTGTTTATACAAATTCCAACATATTTGTCAATCAAGTTGTCAAAGTTGATAATAATTGGTTCGTGTAATAATCCTTATCTAAATTGTGCCCGCCACACACACACGCACGATTGCAGATGACCCTGCGCTGGTACTAAATCTGGTTTTAAAAGTACTTTATGCCCCGATCCAAATCAGTGCCATGAGACGGCACAAAATAAAAACATAGTCTGTGCACGGGACCGTGCAAAATTTGCGCGCATCATGCGCGAAATTACGTGCACATTTCACGGAGCATGCGCTATAGATTCGAGCTGGCGCCAGAGAGAAAAGCCTGAACGTG
>KZ061666.1:308274-355116 GCA_002091835.1 Anopheles maculatus | reverse complement strand
CTTTTGCAACGATGGCGCCGACAAAAGTCCGCTACTACCCTTCACTAGGACACCTACAAACCGTAGCGAAAAGGAAAGAGAACGACCGAGTGTCGTGTATTAAAGTTGGTTGTTGTGCTTTTTTGTGTTAGATTTTATCTTCTGGATTAGACAACGCTCAGTGACCAGCGAGGTCTTTATCATTTGGACATAGTTTTTTCTTAATAAATTAAAACAAAGATACAATTATTGTAATTTAATGTTTTCTTTAAGAATATTGGTATATTGCACGTCAGTTTGATTCTCGTGGACCACGTGACTCGTTCCGTTATGACTCTGACGCGAATCGTGTGTCATCCTCAACCAAAAACCAGTTTTCTCATCTTCAAATCCATGCCGTGAAACCTTGAGATGATCAAATCGTGATCGAAGCAAATAACCATCACTTCTTATTATAGCGCAAAGTATGACTTTAAAACGGCAAAGCATAAAGCTTGATTGCTCGATTGTAGACTTGATAGCAACTAAAACAAATAGAACTAACTATAAGCGCTGCTAGTGTTGGTGCAATATCCAGTACATGTACTACTACCGTCAACAGACAACAGACGACCTTCGGACAAAGTCGCAGCATCACGTACACTCGTCGTCGGACAGTTTCTCTCCGCATTCGGTAAGCAATTACCTGTCGAACGCAGATGCAAAGAAAAACACCCTTCAGGCTATGGACACCCTTCAGTCAAGTCCGCGCTAAAACGGAATCAGCGAAATTCATTGTTTTCACTGTTGCTCCTGCCGGGTGTAGGAAACAGGCAGCAGGTGCACGTTTTTTGTTTTGCATTTTCGATTGCGTCTGGCTTCACTTTAGAAGATGCTCGACTGTGCGTGACGACGCTGCATCACCGAGCTGGGCGCTCGATGCGTGTTGTGCATTTCTCATCGCACGCATCCACCTGGCATGTTGCAACGGTGGCGGCTTAATAGAGAGAGAGAGAGAGACGTGTACAAAGAAGCCCGCGCTGTGTATGCAATCGATGAATCTGTTCAAGGATGATGCCGCCCATTGTTAAATATTTAAACAATGTTTCAATACGTCGGTGATGCAACCCCGCTTAGGCAGCTTAGATGATCGTTGGATTGTTTTGTGACTGATGGATTGTTTAGACAAGAGAAGATGATTTGCTAGAAGAAGAGGATAGCAAAATGGTGGAAAATATTTGTACGATGCACTTAACATACATCGGAATGTGCGATCGTGTAAGAGATGAGTGTGGAAAACAGACAAACAATCAACACTAATGGTTTGCGACTCACTCTCACTACTTTGCGGTTCTGCTCTTTGTTTATACAAATTCCAACATATTTGTCAATCAAGTTGTCAAAGTTGATAATAATTGGCTCGTGTAATAATCCTTATCATTTTAGAAAAGCGGCTCTAAATTGTTCCCCACACACACACACGCACGATTGCAGATGACCTTGCGCTGGTACTAAATCTGGTTTTAAAAGTACTTTATGCCCCGATCCAAATCAGTGCCATGAGACGGCACAAAATAAAAACATAGTCTGTGCACGGGACCGTGCAAAATTTGCGCGCATCATGCGCGAAATTACGTGCACATTTCACGGAGCATGCGCTATAGATTCGAGCTGGCGCCAGAGAGAAAAGCCTGAACGTGGAAGTATCGCCGATAATTGGCTTTAATTAGGTTTGATTTATGATGCATCGTGAGTGAAGCTGTCCCCCCGTGTTTCCCTTGCCGAGTCCGAAGGTCATCATAATTTTCTAGCAATCATCATCCCGCTTGTTTTAGAACTGCTAGTAGCGGATGATCAACCGCGCGATCGAGATCGAGAAATGAGTGGCGGCGGATGAATCAGCTCTCAGGAAGTAGAAGTTTATGAGAAAGCTTTTGTTGCGATCGGGGCATGCAATGTTCTACTGCAGTTTATTAACGGAAATGCATCGCCGGCAGGGCCGACAGTACGCTGCCAATCGTTTTCGCGCACGTATATCTACAACAATGCACATTTCACGCGTTGGATAGCAACAGCGCTCGAGGCGTGTTACCTTACGCTTGTCGTAAAAATGTCAAGGAAGTAGAATCGGACATCGGCAACAACGGCAAAGGAAGGTTGCAACAACGCTGTTGCTACGGACCGATACGGTCCGCAAACGACATTCAACTCAGAATCTCTCCCTCGTGTCTATCGTTTCGTGCTTCCTTATCGCGGTAAACGGTTTGGTGGATTACTTTCATTGTAAATCGGTGGCTATCAACGGTGTTGGTGTCACCGCCACGAAGAACCAGGTCGAATAGCTTTGAACACTAAGCGCGGTGTCAGTATGCTAAGTAGGTTGGAGAGATATAATGTTTTTTTGAATTTAATTATGGCCAGCTTTTATCCGTTCTTACAGCGCCTGAGCTGCGTGCTTCGTGGCTCATGTTTGGACGTTGGTGTTGGAAGATATACACGTTGTGTTAAGGTTAATTTAGTTAAGCTGGTATGTAAAAAGCACGTGATTCTGACACCCAATACTGGCGCGAGTGAACGTGCTGTGTTGGTCCCCAGTTTCTTCATGCAGACCCTCGAAAAACCTGCCTGAAAAGTGTTTGGGACACAAACTACTTGGTGGGATGTCGAAAATCAGAAACCGTATAGTAAATTCATTTACGATCACAGTCAATTGACTACAATGCTCTAACGATGACAGCCGGAAGTCGGTGGAGTTTTTGTTTTGGAAGCTTCAACAAATAGTATGTCCTCTTCCCCACCATGCGACTGCACGCGAATGCATAGAATGGAATGTAAGGAATGTGTGTGCGACTCGATTGCGAGCAGTCCAACGACGCGTAATTCCGGCTCCGGCTTCAGTAGCTGATGCGTTGGAATTTAGGCGGAGGGTGTATTGGATCCCCTTCTACGACCTTGTCCAATCCGATCGGTCCAAGCGTACTTCGTTTTTCGGTAAGGGTAATAAATTCGAGCCCTTCTGGTGTGACCACCTGACCACATGGTTAGAAAGTGCTGACACGAGCGCTATTGTGTTTTCCAAACCGATGTCTTTATGTTGACTAGGTGTCTTGTAGCGCTACTGAAGGTCTTACAACAAGTAGGTCATTTGGATGTATTGTTGTATCTAGTTGAACTACTCGAATTGTTTACGATACCTCAAAATTAAATTTATATAACTTGGAAAGAGGATTCGCTTATTAAACAATGTTCTTTGCATACTTCGCTGCTGTCTTGTGCAAATCATTTCCTTAAGTATATTAATAACAGACACAGCTAACCTGTACCTCTGTACCTTATCAGCTACTTTACATCCTTAGCCCTTAGCCCAGCTCACGTTACCGGAGGTGTGCTGATGGAAGTAAATGACCGACTCAGCCCTTCGACCCCATTCGGTTGTGGATCGTCAACTCTCGTCGAACCGATTTCGATACAACGAAACATTCATTAAATGCGTTCGCTCGCGGTACCTGGAAAATCAAACCCACCACCTCCCGGCCGAGAACCACATTATGCAATTTATGCGAATACATTAGACCACCGCGCAACAGCTGCCTTGATTCGTTCCGCAGGTCGTTTGGAAGAACCTTTAGAAAGTTTTGTTATTTGCCATTCGCGTGACGTTTGTGTGAGGTCTTTTTTGTGTTCGATTCATCCAAGTATTTAATCACAGTTTCACGAATACTGTAAATGGGATGTAAAAAGGTAGTTTAAAACCCTCTTTTTTTCTGTCAACCTCTAATCGTCTGCTGATTGTAGTGTGCTACAACCAAGAACCAAACTCACGTGATAGAGCTTGTACTCATTTGCTTTGCGTTTGACACTTTCAACTAGCTCTTCGCACGCTACTGACTGTATAGTCCCCATCTTATGCGATAGGTTTGGCGCCACCGGTGGTGATAATTTAAATTTCACGTTTCACCCCCAAACACGTCCCAATGCTTGCAAACGAGTGGATTGCTTCTCAGCGACTGGTGGACGGATGCGAGGAAGAGCGAAATTGTTTATTCGGCGCCATGCAATTGCATCCGATAGGAAGTGGACCTCACCTCTCCGCTCACTGCTTACTTTAGAAGGTCTCGCTTGAAAAACATCTTCCAATCAGCGGGAATTGACAGTAAAAAAAAAGCTTACGCTTTCCTGTTCCAGCGTCCCAGAGAGTATACGAAGAAGAAACGAGAAGCTCCAGCAGAAAAAGCAGCTCTAAGCACGTGCCCAACAGCTTCTCGGGCGGTTTGTTGTGAAGGTGCTTCGGTGTCATGCAACAAATGGCTAGCAGACGAGGCAAAAAGCTAAATTGCGCTACGGTACGCATCGTCGTACTGGCGCGTGGCGTTGAATTTTCTGACCGATTGGCTTCGTGCTGGCCATCGCAGCCTTACAACAACTTTTATGTGTGCTCTCCACGAAACGACGATGCGATGAGAGTGTAAGAAAGCGATAAAACTGTGCGCAGTTAATTGCACACCTCGGCAGGACAGGAACACATCCTCTGGACGCTGGCATTTCGAGCGCCGCTCGCTCTGGACTTCGTAAGGAAGTGCAGAATTTATCATTCAGTTGTGAACCTGTCGTCCGCAATCAAGACACTGCCTCGAACGGGGGAACTATTTGACCGATTAATTTGCCCTCTACCAGCGTGTTTACCAGAGAGACATCACGTATCTTCCTTCTCCAAAGTGGGGAAAAAACACTGTCACCTATGTGTGTGCGCACCGCAGAGACCTCTTGGACGATGATAAAATATTAATTAGCAGGATATCGGTTTTTTTCGCTTCTGCCTACACGCTCGTAAGTCAATGCAAGAGGTAGGGTGCATTTTAATCCATATGCTAATGTACACAGCGGAAACCGGTTCCAGATGTGAACTTTCCGTTCATTCGCTGCAGCTAAAGATTCCCCTGTGGATGGACACCAAGCAACAGCAACGAACAACATTTACCGGGAATACCGGTAATAAATGAGACGTGTCATATTTCTGCTTACTATCTCTCGGGGCGTTCGCCGTTTCACAGTCCTTTATCGGTTGTACTGTTGATGCCTTGGGTGGACTAATCCTGTTGTAACCAGGGAATACCCTCAGACATCTACAGCATAGCACGTTTGTTTTGATTTGGAGAGCTTCACCAAAAGTTTCTTACTTGTTTGTGTACTCATTTCTGCACCATTAGATATGAAAGAATTCTGTGGCTAAACGTCTAGTATCGATTTTTGAGTTTCTAATGTTTATGATTGCCGATATCCTCTTTCGCCGATCCCCAAGGAGCAGATTTTAACCCAATTAGAGCGTGCCTTTGCGACGCCTAGCGGAAAGAACAGGGAATAACCAACCAACCTAGAAGTATGTGTGTAGCATGTCAAGGTCACGGCACGATTAGAGAACCCTCAGCCGGTGCCAACATTCTATAACCCCAATATAATGCCACACGCTACCTATTGTCGGCATATGACATGTTGCATGTTGACCACCCTCAGGAGCACTTGCACGGTTTCCTCACTATATTCGCAATCGCAATTTACCTTGGCGCCTCATAGGCCAATCCCCTGCGGTATGGGTTGCGGTGTTTCACCGTCCCAGCGGCCTTTACTCCCAGGTGGTTCTGTTGCATAAAAATATCACGAATCTGTGGAGGTGTCTACTAGCCGCGTGTCGTGATAGTGCTTGGTGCAGCAATGCCCCTGTAATGCTATTTTTTCTCCACCAACAAAACAGCCACGACATTCCAAAACGAAATGTGGACTATAGTAGAAAAAATAAGGTTTTCCAAGCTCAGTGATATAATTCTGTTACCCCGGCACTCGGCTATTGCGTTCCAGTGGTTCTAGTCATTGTTGGTATGTTAGCTAAGATATCAGGAGAACGGAACTGGATGGATGTGTGATGCGTGGTGTTGTTTATTTGCGATACGGGTGCTTTTTGCCATGTCACATCAAACTGGTTCAAACCGGGAGGGACTATATCGGACTTCAAATATGGATGACTCTCTTTTTGGAGTGTGAGATCGCCGAGAAGTGGCTACTTCCTGCATCTCGCACACTATAGATAGCTCGGTGTTTTGCTTTATAAGCACTATAAAACTGGATCCATATCGGTATGTCTCTTTGCCGTTAATTGTCTTATAAATGATTGTCATATTGTAGAGACACTTCTTGTAAAACAATCCAGATTTTCACAAGCTCACCTGCAAAGTGGCTTCCCCTTATCTGATCTCGTTTCTGGTTATCATCGCTGGAGTCCGTACCTTCCATCAACGGCGATAATCATAATGGCGCGTTTTATTGACATTTTATTCTCACGCAGCGTATTATCAAAACAGTGTCACGTTCCAATGCCGTACGTTCCTGGGGCCCTTTTTTATAGGAGTGTATAAACAGTTTTGTGTTTAATTCCCAAGTGTGATCTCATCATGATTAATCAAGTTCCTGCTTCAATCAATGGGGGACGGTGGACAGAAGTAATTGATCTTTCCGCTGACATTTGCGAGAATGTCACACATATGACACTTCCGGAGCAAAGCCTTTGGTTGTAGTGGTCAATGATTCAGAATTCACAACACACTTACAGGCCTGTTGGAATTCAACAAAATATTCAAATAGTCTAAATCTAAAATTTTTGCAGCAATGAATAAATTCTTTAAATGTTCGCAATTTGTTCCTCTTAGGGTTTTTCGCACGCTCGTTGGCGACAATCCCCCTCGACAATTGTTGGAATCTTGTTGGGCTGCATTCCTTAGGACATACCTTTGGTCTTTATTGCGATATTCCTCTCCGCCCTTCGCTTTGCTGCTACCACAGCGAATATCAGTCCAACTTCTACACAACCCCCCACTCATTTGCATACGAGGAAAAGTAGGTGCAAGCGTACCGTTAGTCAACCGGTGTAGTAGTGAGTGGTCGACATCGGTACAATCATATTGTACTCCTATTTGTTATTCTACGTTCTCAGCTGTACGATACACCGTATGACTCGTCGTACGATTGCGTTCGTTTCTCGGAGCTAACTCATCTCCCCACCCACCCAACCGGCAACCGGATCGAGCAACATGCACATGCAATTAGAGGTACATACTCTGCTGTTGCCCAGAAAGTGTACACAAATATAGCTTAGCCCTCCCCCCACAACCCGGTGCAAAACCGTAGTGAAGAAGTTATTTTTAAAACAGTTGTAGACCGTAGCCGAACCGTCAACAACACGCGGGCTGCTAGCTGTGTGTTCAATGTCACGGGGAAGCCGGTTTAAGAAAATTATAGCCAGACAGTGCTTCCTTCTCTGTTGTATCGACTGCTGCTTCCATTACAACCCCATTTTGCCAATTAATCGGCAAGCTTTTTTCCCTTTACCGGTACACTTACTAACGATCGGTCAGCTACAGATAGCTAGATCGGGCTTAAAGGAGTGTCTATTCGCTCTCGCTCACAAGCTTAAAAAACAGTCCTCCACAACAGAGTGCGTACGGTTGCTTGCTGCACCAGCGGTGTTTGTTTGTCTCGTGTGGCGGTGGCTTGATATGGCGATCATAATGTTGTTATTTTACCGGCTATGCCCCGCATGGCTGATGTTTGCGTGTGTACCCGGGTAGGAAACTGATCTTCCAAACGCAAGATCAGTAAACATATCAACATTAACATTTGTACGCATAAAAACATTAGAATCACATCAACCTCCATCCCGTGTTTTCTGTCCTGCAACGAGAGTACAGCTATACTTGATGTGGTAAACAATGGTTTTGTTGCTTTATTGTCCTGATGCCTCCTGCATCTGATAGGAATAAAATTAGATTGTTTTGTTGTGTGTGGTGGATCGGTTTGTTTGTTTCAAACTTGGGATCATCGAGAGCTGTAGACACGTTTGCTATGAAAGGGATCCTTGTAGAGTATCTGACAATAAATCCATTGGAAGCTACTAAGACATTTGATATCGGTTTTGTAATATTTTTATCGATCAAAACGTCATTGTCTTTAATCTAGAAGTTCCATTTCTTTGTGTCTATGTAACGTTACTATAAGAGAATTGAAGCTCAAAGTTCACTCCATGAATCTGATTCATGTTTGAGAGAAGTTCATCAAATCCTTAATCCGTTAAATATCCGAGGAATTCTGAAGAATGGCTTCAATACTTTTATTACATCCCTACCTGCAACTGTTGTTTTCTCACCTTTGTGATGTGGTGTCTTAGATAACACGGGCAACAAAGATACTTCAACGCAGTGATAAGATAAACTAGAATTACAGCAGATTGTGGTCGACATGTTTACGGGAAAGATATCTGACACTCACACACTCTTGAACTGTGACCTACCGAACATAAATTATCGTAACCACAGACCCAACACAGCATTAGAGGACTAGTGGAACCTTCCCCACAATTTGCCATTGGACACTTATCTTCAAATGATAAGCGAGTCTATTTTCGCGGTTTTCCAGGTTTAGAGGTACCTCCCCGGGGGCAATAGATAACCCCCCGGGAAGCTGATACTCAATACCGGTTGTTGTTCTGACCTGCTGACCATCTGGTACAACAGAGTACATTGGTGCAGATCAACTCTAAAAGACGAATCAAAGGCACCTCCAGTCGAATCGCCGGAGATAGCTCTTCTTTTTTGCGTATTACTTATTTTTGTGTACCGGGGTTTGTAGCACCAGCGTTTGCTGCCAGAGAATCGACCCATTCTTGCTTATCAGCAATTTGAGAGAGCCTAACCTAGTGTGTACAATCGTTGGGGGGAATCTATCTATGAGGAAAAGTGGTGTGCACACTCCAGCATGGAAAAAAGCGAACATCACCTTATCATTGCGAACGAGATTGACGTCAGCTGATGAATTAGCGATGAAAGCTAGTCCCTTTCAGAAGTTCGAAACTCGGAGCATCAGTCTTTCCTTATCTGCAGTATGTGTTTATGTGCAACCAGAAAACAACAACTGGCCCGCTTTTCCCTTCCAATAGAGGTGAATGGCGGGAAAATGACTTACCCGGCACCCCGACACAAAAGGCAAACAAGCATGAAGCTCTCCCCACAACTCACCACCTTTGCCGGCACCTAATGAGCATCCACTATTAATCAATCGATGCTTACGGCGGCGCCAAACAATCGATTGTGTCTGAGACAGCAGTGAGTTTGGGTGGGTGGGACAACAGGGCGTGAGATGGATAGCCAGGTGTAGATTGAGGTCGGTGCAGTCCAAGCGAAACGACCTCGTCTAATATGTTCACAAGTCACCACACCCTCACGCACTAGACGCCCGAATATGGAGGCCAGTCGACAAAGTCTGAAGGTTCCGCGAGAATGTCTGTCCCTGTAGGTTAAGGAGCACGACTCATCGCCGTAATGTCGCATTCTCTCAACCCTTTTGCACAAACCGGTGAGCATAATCGAAATTACAAAACACCAAGACAAACAACTGTTGGCGTGGGCCGTTGTTGTAGGTCCTCCTTTATTTTTTTTGGCGGGCAAATATTTTAAGCTGACTCTGTCCGTCTGTTTTGTGCCGGGGTTAGTTTGGCAATCGCTCACATTTGTCCGAGATGTGCTAAAAATAGCTCGCTCTGTGTGAACCGGTTGGGTGTGTGTACGTTCGTCCGGTATTTCGTTGGCTATTATTATCCGTCGATCGGTTTTTGCTAGACAAAAAGAAGGGAATGTACGCGATCACCACCATCAACGCCTTCATCGTGTGTGACAGGTGTGTGTGTGTGCGTTAGTGTTCGTACCGTCGATCAGCCGACCTGAATCCGGGGTTTTTTTCGACACACATTGGAAAGCAATCGGATTCGCAACCTGATTGGTGGTACCTTCGCTGCATAGCAACAGAGCGGTGTCCTGCAGCGAGCTGTCTTTCGCTCGCAGGTGGTAAACACGGCGGAGGTTATCTTCGACGACGAGATCAATCACGAGTGAATGTTGTGTCGAACGTGATTGCTTGGGCTTCCCTCGCTCGCTCGCTCGACCCTTAGAGGAACAGTTTCGGGCAGCGGAAGCGTTGAGCTAAATTGGATAATCGACGCCTGTCACAGACACAGATGACTGACACCTCGATAGCGCCTCAAGAGACTGTCTCGTGACTGTGCAGAATGATAGATCTTTTTTACCATTAATGCACTAGTGCGAAAACTGCATTATGTAAGTGCGCATTCTTTGTTTGATGACAGCTTCACGCAAGAAGAAAACTAATCAAACGTACACACGGGCGACAACGACCCCAACGCTGCTTAGCTAGTAGGGTCAGTGTGTGAGGGCGCGGCTTCATGTTTAGGGTTCTTCATCCGACAGTAGCACAGTCTCTGACACAAACACACGCATAGACAAACGTGCAAAAATGCAAATATAAAGTGAACACCCGCAGCGAAAGCGCCATGACAAGACGAACGCGCGGACAGGTTCGGGTTAGAGGGCCTTTAAATATCAAAACAAAACGATTATCGCTATTTGCACTGGCCTCCGGATGGAACTTACTTTGCTTGAGTGGAGCATGAGAAAGAGTTGAGGGATGCCGAGAGCAAAGAAGGTAGGGGGGGGAGGTTCGGTATTTAAATTGGACAATCCATTCGTAGTAAACCACGTCAACAAAACAGTCAGTCAGAGTGGATAGTAGTACGAGAGAACAATGTGAACGCACTTATGTGCGCACACACACACACATGAGGAGAGACAAAGGAGAGTGAGTGACCGGACTTTAAACCCCATGCCAAGGGGTGGCTTGGCCATAGGCCATGGCGAAAACCTATAGTAAATTTAACTGGCTTGACTTTTTTCATGCATTTTAAAGACGACGCCTTCAGCAGCTGGCGAAATCTCGCACCAAGAAATTTCACACCAAAAACGGACGACCCACAAATTCTCTGCATCCGGCGAGGTTGACTGGCGCCAACACCTAAAGCCCCATTTATGGTGACAGTTGCAAACTTCCCACCCGCTCAGGGAACTCAACCCTTCTTTGCTTGGCATGCTCAGTTACAGTGTGAGTGCGTTCCCCGGGTGTTTTGTAAATCATGTTCAGATGTGATCTCTCTCCTCCGCTCGTACGATCGCGTGATCATGTCGTTGTGATCTCTTGGAACCTAGCTTGCGCGGAACCCTATCTCTTTCGTAGCACGATTCTCGCAACTCTTGCTCTCCACGCTGGCATAAGGGTGGTATATTCCATACGGGGGGCACGTTCCAAGAAGAGGGAGGTTAAATTCCGTACACGATGGCGCCCTATCTCTCACCACCCCACCCAACACACAAACACACACAAGACACACGCACACACACACACACTGCGAGAGCCGTTGCTCACGCGCCAACAAGCACCAAAAGCAATGGACACTCATGCCGATTCTCTCATTCATTTCCCAACGCTCGTACACAGGCGATGGTTACAACCAGGTTCGCGTCGGACAGTTGTGCACACAGATCGGAACGCTAAACATGGCAGTGGCCTACCGGACGAAGATTACGTTCTCACCAACCCAAACCGGACGCGACAACACGATCATGATGAAGAGCGATCACTTCCTGAAGGATATCAGCCCAAAACACGTACGCTACAACTACAACAAGAAAGTGTAAGTATCCGTCCACGTATCCGAGTCTCGGCTCCCCTACCATAGCCACTAGTTCGTCTCTCGATTGTTCTATTCGGTGCGTGTATGTGTCGGACAGTGAAGTGACAGATTCGGGTTTGAAATTCGGCAAAAGTGTGTGACTCAAAACAAAATAACAAAAAAGAAATCAAACCGGATCTCTTCCGTATAGTGTTTTCGTGAACAACCTTGGCCAATTAATATTGTAGGTGGTGAATAGTTCCTTCTTGAGCAACAAATAAGAAACTGGATACAGTTGACAGTAGACAGTGGTAGTGTTTGTGCTAAAAAGTAAGGTGCAAAGTACCTTGAACAGTAGGTAGGAGGACCCGCTCTTTTTGGACATCCCCTAAAACCACGTCCATAAAGTAAAAACGCTGATTCATGCGCGCGTATCGCTGTGCCCCGTATGTCTCGTGTGCATTTGCGTCACTGTCGTGCCACATACCATCGTACGCATAGTGTACTCTTCTGTGTGTGCCATACAGATTATTGTACTGATGATGATGATGATGATCGACGCCCCGCGAAGCGACGGATATGCGATGGTGGAAAACGGCCGACAATCAATTCTTCTTCTAACGCTGCAGTGTGGCCCATCCACACACTCGCTCTGCACAGAAGTGGAATAGATTGAGACATAGCGACGGTGCATTCCTTATGCTTCATCATGTTGGCGAGGGCCGGATGAAAAATTATGCCATTGGAATGACGACGGTGGTGAATGTGAAGGTGAAGAGAAGACATGTGTCGCCCTCTTGTTGGAATGCATTTGATTACTCGCTTGCCTCTCCCCGGCTGTTGTAGGTGATAATAAGCGAGTGCGAAGAGCAAATCTTGCTGCCAGCTGCCAGTGGCAAGATGTGCGTGTCCGTGTACAACTATGTCATGTGAAAAGGATTGAGACGACCCACCAACAGATGTCGCTTTACTAGGTGATACTAGTGGACCTTTTAGTAGATGGTACCGATGAGAAGACATGATCTTTTTTTGAGAAATCAGTAACTGTGTCTCTCTCTCCCTGTCACCCAGCTACTTGTGAAGGTTATACCGATGGGTTTGAGAGTTTCAGGTGTTCCACGTATGCAGTTGAAACGTGCGCGCGCGTGACATTGTAATGCAGCCTTCGGAAAATCCTACCTCCGATCGTACGGAATGGTGAAAAGAACCGGTTTATGTTTTGTGAATTCACCACAAGACATCAGGTAGCTGTGGTGTGATGCCACAAGAGTTTGGGGGTTTTGGGATGAAACGACCTTCCACCTCCATCATCCCTAACAGAGTTAGACGAACCATATAGAGAATGCAAATCGACCCCGTGTATGTGTGTTAGTTTGCGGTGGAAACGGTATCTTCTTCGTGGCATATCGTACGCTACAGACAGTCACACACAATACTACGACAGAAATGGAAAGTGGGTGTGATATCACCGTCTCGGTCGGTCCTCAGCTATCGCGTTATCGGGGCTTTGAGTTGCACACGCTCGAATTGATGGAACATCCGCATGATGGGGCACTAATTCCACGTAAAGTACCGTGCATCATCACACACACGACGGGTGCTGCTTAATCTCGCAAGGACCCCTGACGGGTTGCGGCTTTGAAGCACTACCAAGCGCGTTGGAAGTACACTTAAATCTTCTGATGTCAAGATAAAGCAGATAAGACGGCTTTTTTATGGCATTTAAGATGAACCTGTTTCCGCAGAGTGGTGTCAGTATCTCTTGTTGTAAAAAACGGATCAGTAAGGTAAATATTAGTAACTTCAAATACTAGTTATAGGCCACGTTTATGGGCATGTACTAATCGAGAGAATAGTGCCTAGTTTTGAAGACAAATGAATGCTGAGCAAGCAGCAGTGGCCATTAAAAATACAACAACCTTTTCCATCGACACCAAACCATTCTCCCCAGGTGCTTTGAAGCTGTAATTCATTTAGTATGATTTTTAATCAGCTTGATAAGCAACGCCAAGCGAAGTCTTGAAAGATGCGAAACCGCCCAGGACTGTAAAGCCCCTGCAGTTGAATAATCCTCCGTGGATCGTGAGCTTCTGATGCTGATAAGACTACCGAGTTTGCTCTATCAGTATCAGTAGCGCAACATAGTAGTTGTGAAACACAAAAGCAAAACTTTGCACCAAGAAGTAATTTATCTCTACCAATAACCGGATCGCGCGGTAAATATAGTTACGTGATACAGTACCTTTCCTCTCCCGTGGTTCACCATCAGGAGTGCCATCCATCTTCTAGTTGGAGTAGTTAAGTGGCCTTCTACCACATCTCACTTTCAGCACCTCTCGAAGGAGCCCTGAGCAGTATGGAGCTTGAGCCTATCAAGAGAGAGAGAGAGAGAGAGAACGAGCGTTGTAATCACGCTTTTGCCTATCAGCATTATCCGGAGGTCATTTTCGCTTTTTTCGCTTTTTGCTGACCACCAATTTACTTGTAATGGTTTTTGCAGCTTCGCAACAGTAATCGAAAAATTGCAAAAATCGCATAAATATTATAGAGTTATTCTTGGCGAACCTTTCTCCTCGCTGTGTTTTGCTATAAGCTTTTATAGCACACGGAATAATCAGCCCTTTCACTGGCGATTGAAAAATGGTCCGTAAACAGCTTTCGGGTGGCCGTGGGTAGATTCATTCATAAAACACTCCTACCTCCATCCGCTATTTCTGTACCGAACAACACTGGCGTGGGATCTATGCGCTGCCCTTACAGACAAGGCGGCCCTCACGTGGGCGCCGCCAAGATTCGTAGGCATCATGTGTGCGCTGTGCGCGGATTAAGTTTTGTGCCTTTCCAACCTGTCAACCTCGATGATCGATATTTCCTTTATTAAATTCAAATCGTGTAGTCGATCGCTTAAAATAGTCGCTTTTTAATAATTTATCAACATGGAAAGGCGAGATAACCCACACACCGACACACAGAAGGAGGAATTTCTGCGACAATTAAATTGCAATTGCAGCTGTCAAAGTTGTTGCGGAAAAGCAGTGAAATATGATCAGGAAAAGGATCGCGGTAGAGAGGAGAGGAGGAAGAGAGGGAGCTACCCGGAGCGAGATTTTCCCCATTTAAAGCCAGTAGCCGCAGCACAAGTTCGGAGTCTAATGGACCAACCGGATCGTGGTCCGGTTCAACTCTTGGAGCCTGCCTATTTATGGTCCGAAGTCTGAAGACTCAGAAAACGATCGCCAGTGGGGAACGATCGCCAATCGCGCGCTGCATGACCGTAGTAGGTGGGAGGTACACTGGGCGACATGTCTCTTAATGCCCACATGTAATTGCTTATGTTTATTCCACTGGGGACAGATGGTTGATTTGCAAAAGGCGTTGGTGTAGGTTCCCCAGGTCCAGCTTAATTGAACCACATCTCTTGCCGCGTCTTGCTTTGTGCATGAATCATGCGTTGTACAGCAGTAATCTTATCGCTACTACGCACGTTACTTTCACGTGACGCGTGTGCCAAAGACAGAGAGTTTAAATTTTCCGTTTAGAATGGATTGCTAGTTCCAAGTGGGATGATTCTGATAAGAATCGTTGTCTGTTAGCGCAATAACTCGTTACTCCCGTGAACAGTGAGTGCAGTTATGACTCAACACACTGCTAGAAGAAAATGTACAACAGTCTGTGTGCAATACCGCTGGGCGGATGTTCTCTAGCGGATTTCCCAGTTTCCGTACACAATTACAAGCTAAGCAAAACATTGCATTTTATCGTACAAACAAGCTGCTGCTAGCTACAGTTTCAAATGACGCACGAACAAGCGATGGTAAAACAAAATTTGCACACACAAAACAGCTTCTTGGTAGCGCTGTTCATGAATGCGAAATAATGGTATGAAGATTGTCATAACAGAGCGCAACACGATTGTAAACATTTGTTCAGATAGAAATGCCGATCGTTTGCAAATGATAAACTGCAAACGGAAATAGTAAACAATCGCTCCACACACGTTCATTCGGCAGCTGTTAGAGTGGAACAATCGGACGAACTGTCAAAATCATTTCCATTTTTGAACCGTAAACTCCCTTTTGTCCGTAACACTACGCTTATATTAATCTCTTTCTCTATTTTTCATTTTCCATTTGCAGCGAGAAAAAGGTTATCGATTTGGACAAGCCGATGCGTTGCGGTGCCTTCGTCGATGCTTCGCGTGTAAAGAAGCCCACCGAGGACGATTACACACTGCCCGAAACGCCACCGTTCAGCTGGCTGCTACCGAAACCACGGGACGAAAGCGCCTTCCGCGACTGTGGCGAAGATCGGGTATCGCTCCATTCGCCCACCAACGTGGACGAAAACTGCTCCAACAACGCAAACAATCTCAACAACAACACCAGCAAAGGATCGTACGATTCGAACAGCGGTGCCGCCGGCCCGATGCATTTCCGGTTATCCCAATCGCCGAAAAGTAACACGGCGGCAACGGAAGCAATGGCCGTACCGGGCGCAACCGTTGCGATCCCCTCGACCGGTGGACCATCACCGCCGAGCTCGTTGGGTGCTGGTGGTGAGCTGCGTCGCTCGTCCCGGTGGTCGATTCGACGTGATCCGTCCGAGAACGATCGGATGCTGAAGGAGCTACAGTTTGCGTTTGCCGAAACGACGGCCCAGGGTGAGCTGGCAAAGTTTTTGCGCGAATGTTCGAACGCTCCGACGCTACAGGAGTTCGGCATGATGCGATCGAGCGGTGCGGACACGATTACGGAGGACGAAAATATGGACGGTAGTCGGATACTGACCGAGGCAGACACGTGCCCGGACAGTGGGGAGGAAGATGATGTACTGAATGACCTCACCCGCCAGCTGGAACAGTTCGAAACGTCCCTGCCGGAGTACGAATATCTGGTGTCGTCGCTCTGCCAGTCGATAGACAGCAATTCGAATAGCTAAGCGCGCCCAGTGGCTGCTGGTGTGGCAGTGGACGGATGCCGGGATTATTATTAATTTTAACCAGAGAGAACCAGAACTGTCGACTGATATTTTTTGATGATATTCATCTTCACACAAACACACACACATAAAGGAGAAGACACACGCTGCTTCTCCCGAGTACTAAGGTGTTCAAGGGAAACAGAATACACTGAACAAAGCACGTTAAAGTAAATGCATTATGCGGTACAACACACACACGTGTACGGTAAAGATGCAGCATGATGCGCAGGATTCGGCAAAGGGGTTTAAAAATTGAAGCAGCGGCCAAAGAGGGTAGAAAGTAGGGAAGCTATGGTTTGTTACAGGACACGCTGGCGCGCGATGGTGATTAGTAGTGACGGGAAAATAGGCCATAAGGTGTAAGAAGTATGTTTCCTTGCCTTAGCCATTTAACGAAACAAAAACTCTTTTAGCTTTTAGGCGTGGTGTGTTTGTCCTCTGTAAAAATCTATATCTTTTATCGATACATCGATAAATCAAAGTTCCTTATCAAGCTTGTGTGTGTGCGAAGACTATTTCCATGGGGGATGTTCCATTCCCGGGAGAGATGTATAACAGAGAACACGAGGATATTACGATAATCATTTGACGTTTATTATTTATATCCTTGTGAAGACAAAATTATCTACTATTCGCCATATTATATACGCTGCACAACCGCAAACAAACACACACACAAAACACGCGCGGCAAAGGAAAGCTTTCCGCTTCGTGTTTTTTTTTTGCATATCGGAGTGCGATTTTTGCACTCTCTACAGGGGTTTTTGTTTTAACGGAACCCTTTACTTGGCTTTAAATCATTGTAGTTTTCGTTTTCCGTTTTTATTGTTTCGTTTGCTTTAAGCGCGATAGGGCATAGTTAGTAGAACAACGGGGGAAAATACCACTGTAAGAAAGATTGTTAAAATGAAAGCTTTTTTTTCTGTGAAGAGGGTTTACATTACATTCTTTATGGAAACATTTTCTTCACGCCCATATTAACGAAGCTTCCATACTGTTTTTTTTGTAAATAGTACAACCTTCACGATCGTTTACTTTATTTTATTGCATATTGTTTTGTCATCGTAGAATTCATTTGTATATAAATATTTACATACGATACGGCTCATTTATCACACACCGTTTTTCGATGTTAAGCGTTTGGATGGCTTCGACCGTGTGTGTGTGGCGCATAAATTAAAGAAAATGTTTACCATATCGAACGTAAAGCCCGCTGGACATTTTTCAGGGGACAATGATGAGGAAAATTAAGACAAAACTCTGCTATTATTACTGCTACTACTACTACCACTACTAAAGGTATATGCAAACACTAATCAAAAACTCATCGTTAAAGCCAGATACAAACCACATCAGAAGGGGCCGTGTCGAGCGTGCTCCTTACTACTATTGTTATTCACGGTTTTTATCCTTTTTGTCAGATTATAATTAAATATAGAGCCAGCATGGGGCGGGTAAAAGGGATGGGTTAGTAAAGGGGATGCATTGTGCGTATTGCATCAAATCAAGCGACTTAGCAAGCAGTTTAAATATAAGCCTAATGGAGAAAGCCTATGCTTTGATAGCCTTATGCGTATGTTTTTTTTGTCTTTATTTGCTATACTATCTTATCTTTATCAAAACTTACTTACTGCTGCACTAAATTACTGAATTAGGAAATAGTTATTCGTTCTCTGAGGAGAGAAAATCCTTCAAACACATGCAGGTGGAATTATTTTCTCTTCTAATGCATCACCACACACGTAGTAATGGATTGATTGTTACCTTCAGTTGAATACACACCCGATTGCAAAACAATATGTCGATTTAAATGGCCAAACATTATAGATATATAAGTACACCCTTCGCGGGGTAGCTTGTTTAGTATGTATTCGATGATCTAAAGACGTCGTTGCTTCATAGGCGCGCTGCTTTAAACACAGGGGCCTTTCGTAAATTTTCCTTTATCATTTCTGCTTTTGGGCTTTCCTTTCTTTCCAAAGAGACTGACGAACGTAAGCGTATGTAGAAAAGTCATATTTGGTCGGGGTTTGGGGCGTTTTTTTTTTCTTTTGTTTCGTTAGTATTGTGGGCTAAATTAATTGTTACTGAAATTCAAGTCATTTTTATGTTTATGGGTGTAGCAAAACGTCATTTTGATCTAATTTTAGACAAAGTATATATTTTGAAGCAAGAAGGATGAAAGATGAGGATGCAAACACACATGTTAAGATTGGAAATGGGGTCGGTGGGATTGAAAATAATTTGAATTTATTCATGTGGTTGAGGTACGGCGCAAACTAAGGCGTAGCGAAGGTGGTGTGTGGTGAAATATCGAGACGGTGGCATTATAGTATTTAATATCAACAAATCAAAAATGCTTTGTTTTCCACAAGTTTTAATTTTATTCCCGCTATCAACCGGTAAGCAGTTTAATCATACATTTTTAGACGATCAGAAACATAACGATATCCTCAATAGTGTCAGCAGCAGCGAACAAATTGGAATGGCTCTGTGGAATAGTTTATTTTATCTTTGTTGTATACCCGATTTATGAAAATAGTACCGGAACCAGCATGTCAACACAAACAAATAAACCCAAAATTATTAAGAAAACAGAGAAAAAGAACACTGAGCGTACAATTCAGTAATCCGAGGTCCGAAACTAGTGCTCTACTGTGATATCTACCCTGCGTATGAAGAAGATACGTCTGATTTGAATGTATGCATGAGTGGAATCGTTTTTCCATGAACTTATCAATCGTGTTGAGAGCTTTCCGTTACGCTTTGGTTCGGTAGCTCACAACTCAATCGTGAGTGACTGTAAGCTCAGTATTTGCTACGCTTGAAGCTTTTGGCCTTGCAACACCACTATGGGGAAAAGGCATACATTTCTCGATTTAAACTTATATGCTAAAATAAATTCTTTTTTAAGTAATAAATATTATAAACGTATAATAATTTCAAAACTATTCCTACATTTTCTTACTCAAAAAGGGGTTTTATTTAAAGAATAAAGACAGCCTAGCTTTATTGTCAAGATTTTTGGAAAAGCTGTCAAAAAAAGGACAATATACTAAGTAAACCATAGATGCAAATCGAGTTTGAACCTTAGATGACAGCGTTGCACTATAAATCGCCTTCACGGTGCAATCGTCTCTGTCTTCCTAAATGCAGCATGCGTGCCGGTTTGCCAGTATAACGCCTACCTTGACTGGGGTCATCCGGTAAACATACCTTCGGTTGCATGTGCTCAGTTTGAGCCTCCATCGAAGCGGAACATTCAACTCAAACTCAACCCAAACAGAACCAAACAAACGCGTGTGCGTATCGGGTTAGCTCAAGAAAGGCACACCGACGAGTCTACTACCTAAGCGCCACGATAAGCTCCAAGCGCTCCGGAACTCATCCTAATGTGGATAATTTTATTTTGACAGAAACGTTTCCTAGCGGAACTTTTGCTAACTTCCGGCACGCTTCCTGGGTAGAGTTTGAAGTTTGCTTGAAGAATTATTAGAAGATTTTTGCTTTGTTTTTTCCGTACACACGAAGGCTCTGCCACCAGTAAAAGGACATCTGCAGTGAACGATGACTGTTGGCTTTGGTTCATTTCCTCACTTTTGTGTGATGCTAATGAGTAGTGCCACCACGAGGAAGGAGACACTTTGGCTGGTGCTGATGTTATCTGCACACCTCTAATTGGGACAGTTCTTTTGTGGAAACCTTCATGCTGGTGGTGTCAACTATTTGTCAAAGAATATTCAGAGAAGCCTTTCTAAAATAAAATGTATTAGAAAAGAGCTAATAAAAACAAGTGAGAAAAAAAGATACCAGAATGCATCGAATTTACACCAAACTGACCGGTGGAAATTAGCATAATGCCGTACGAGAGAGGCGATGATATCATATTTATCACCAAACCTAGCCACGTGAAGCTTCACCGGCTTTTAATGCGCTTCACGAACCAACCACAATGTTTTGTCGCGTTCAATGTGCCACGGTTTAGAGAGAGAGAGAGAGAGAGAGAGAGAGAGAGAGAGAGAGAGTCCCAATAAACTACACACGTAGAGAGCTTTTCACTAGCAGCTTTCGCTCCGGCAGTCCTACTATCAATTGACAGATCATCCAGTAGTACAAAGACGCAGTATCCACGTTACCAATACACCCAACGTGCCGAGCTGGTTCGTCCATTCGCCTTGATGATGGTATACCGTAGCCCCGTCACCGTCACTAGACGTTGTCAGCAGTTTTTTTGTTTTGTTTTGGTTTTGCAGTGAACTAACACTAGCTATGACGTGTGTTGCCTACCATACAGCGCAACCGAGTGGTAGTGGTGGAGCGACGACGACGACGACGACCATGATTGAAGGAACCGAACCACATTTTTTCGATTCACCACCACCAAACCGAACCGCCGTGTGGCTCGAGCTGTCAGTTTCTCAACAGACGCGAACCGCGACTGACCTAAAACAGAGTGTGGCGCTGGTCCGGTGCCAGGTGTAGCTTTACGTACGGTACACCGTGTTGTTTTCTTGTTGTGGGCAAGGTGGAATTCGAGATTAGTGTTTAGATTGTTGTAAGGTGTAACAAGGCTTTTGTGGTGAGTTTGTTCTCTCTCTCTCTCGCTCTCTGTTGACTGTTTACTATCCTTCAGCAATGGACAGTTATTAATCGACACAGCCTGCTAGGATTGTTGTTTAATTGAATCGAATGGCGTGCACCGTTCACACAATTCGCGCAATCTACGTTGCGAGAGAGAACGATCAGTGAAAGGATATGTGTAGGTATTTGTGTTCGTGCACGTGTTTGTGTGTGTCCTCGATGGAATCGCTACCGTGGAAACGAGGAAATGTGCAAGCGAATAATTTATCGGAGAGTTTCGAGTGCAGCGGTGTAGCTTTTCTGGGTTGCTGCAAATCCGTCGTCAAGGTTTGATTGTAAGAGTTGGGTCGGAGTCCAGGAGTGAGTGAAATTGAGTGAGCCATCCGGTCAATTCTGCGATTGTAAACATTCAGCAAACAGAGCTTGTTTAGAGTGTTAGCTATTTTGCATAACAAATTTGCCAAAATTCCCCTGAGGTCCTTTTCAACACTTAAACGTAACCTTTTACCCAGTCGCAGGCGATAATAAAGATTTTATTTCAGCTTTGTTTTTTTGTTGCATCTCTCCCCCCCAGAGGGAGAGATCTATATTAACCTGCTCCATGTTGTGCCCAATCCTATCACACTACAGCTTAGTTTGTTTTGTTTTTGTACCTATTTTCATCGCCTCCTCATCGGCTTAATCTGCCTGTGCCCTGTGGTAATTTGTGTCTTGGCCGGTGCACGTGATCGCTAGTGTTGAAACGATTGCAAACCGATGAAGTCCGACACCTGATGTGTGTGGCTGGAAGGGTGTGTGTGTGTGTCTGTGTGCATGTGTGTACCGTGAGCTGACCGCGGTAAATCAACAAAACGCCGTCCGTACGACGCCTTCGTCCAACAAGCAGTGGCAACCGAGGCGGAGATTATAAGTGATCGAGCGCGTGATTGCGGTGCAGGGAAATATAGAAAGAGTTGACGATCGGGCTAGTAGTGAGTGTGTGCGGGTGCAGTGAACGGTGTCACGGTGCCAGGCGACGGAGATCCTCCAAACAGCAAAGATGGTGCAATGCACTCTGATCTGGGCCGGCATCGGTGTGATGATGGCCATATCCGGCGCACTGCTCGGTTGGGTCGTTTTTCCTCGTGCCGTGCATGAGAAAGTGATAGAGGTAAGTGTGCGTGTGTGTGTATGTTTACGTTGGTATACGGGAAGTGTTATAACATCGATTTGGAATGCATAGGTTAACACAAGAAGCGATAAAGGAATTCCAAGGCCAATCCGAACATTGGCCCCATATATCGCAAACAGTGAGGCTGTGTTTCTTGTTTTATATACGATTATATTTAATTTCCCATTGGGAAAATAATGAAATGAAATAATGATTTTTAGTTTTTATAAGAAAAAAGTTAAAACAATAAAAAAACACACGAAAAAGTCAAAGAATTCGTTTAGCAATCGAATCACACCCAGAAAGGAAAACAGCACGATTGGTGAACATTGAATAATCATCATCTAGGGTGGAATTTATTCGTGTTCGTATTATTTGATCGTCCCAAAATCCTGTTTTTTTTGATGTCCCAATGCCCCAGACGCTGTTGGAATACTAATTTGCATTAAGCTTTGTCGGAATTTCGGGATTTTTTTCTAGGCAGATGCGAATATCAAACAAAATTAATCTATTCATAATCTGTTGGGTTACTCCCTCTTAACACTGTTCGGTGGGAAAGGTTGTATTGACCCCTTTTTTGGAGTTTGTTTCTTGATCTTCTTCGATCTGCTTGCAGGTGACAAAAAAGATCCCTTTTCTTACATAACTTCTACATTTCTTATGGAACTTTTTTAAACATTTCTGCTTCATAATGCAATTTTTAATCATTCTTTCTTAGTATTTTTTTTCTTTTTATGGCTACTGTTGTGTTTGATTGGTGATTACGTTTTTTTTCTATTGTTTTCTATAATTTTGTCTTAATTTTCTATTACTTACATATTACTTGCGACACTTTTTTCGTTTCTTTTTGCAACAATTATCTCTTTTTCTACATTTTTCATGCTTTTATTCTTTATTTTTCACCCCAATGTATACTTCTAATGATTTTAAGCAACAATATAATCTATTGCAATGTTACTTTACAAAAAAAAACATATTCGCAACATAAATGAATAGCTCATAAACATTCTCGCACTGTTAAGGTTCTACTGAACATATCTTTTTTATGTAAAAAATAAAGTGTAAATAGAACGTTATCATGCAAGGGAACACGTTACGTGGGTGCTACAAACACTAGAAATGCAAACAAAAAAATCTGACGGTCACCCTAATAATTCTCCCACCTCACCACCACCACCTAGTGCAAACTAGTCGACGGCCGAAAAACGTTCACCAAAACAGGTGAACATTACCTTGCCCCCGGGGACACGTTTTCGGCTTCCTGCTCTTGTTGCGTGTGATAAACATTTCCATCTCGGTCCGTTAGCCTGCCGGGTTGACCTTGCCAAAGCATCAGATATAAACGCGCGCGCACTCGCTACAATTTTTCCATTTTCCACCGCCTCACGCCACAGGGCTCACATTTCCGGTACGCGCGAGACACGTTTGGTGACATTTGATGTACCTTTTTTTGTTGTGCCAGCTCTCTCTCTCTCGGTCTCTCGTTCGTTACTATTTATTACTTTTGGTGATAGTATCTTCTGGTAGGTTTGTGTAAAAATGCATGCCACGGTTCATTAACATCGTTCGTAGCGATCGCTAATAACGAAGATTGCAGCAAACGAATGATATGTGGCTCTATACGTGGAGCTGCCTGTTAACTGGTCAGCCGCCGGTTTGAAGATTCCACTTCAACATCTCTCGCTAATGATGGCAACACGATCGATTGGGGTTTCTTTTCTTTCGGACCAGCTTACATAACACCCATGATTCCCTAACCACATCAGCCGAAACAATCAGTCGCTGAAAAACTGGTCTACTCTGGAAGCTCTCCGGTTGGTGGAGATATTTCAAATATCATCGTGATATTTGAGCGCTCAGACACACTACCCGTCGTCATCAACTGCGTCAAGTCCCTTGTGACAAAAAGCCTAGTCACTATATGCGCACTGAAGAAGAGGGCTTGTTTTTTGCCTGCCGAAATCCCTCGTCACAAACTGAACCGACGATCGTGAAAAAAAGAAGCATCCTCTAGGCAAAAAAGTACACACTTTGGGAAGATCTACTCAAAAAGCGCTTCTACGTGTGTTTGTGTGTGGGTAGTCACAGAAGTGGTTGCGTAACGATCGATGGACGCTCGTTCAGGTCGGCGTCAGTATATTCAATTATTGACAGCGTGGTTTGCGGTTTTGCGAATCAAATCGGCGATCGAATCGTGAATCGAAGTCGGCCGAAGTTTTAACGAGAAGGTGAAGCACAATTTTACACGCTCGAGTTCACATAATACCGGAGGAAGTGCGAAATGGAGACGTGTTTTTGTTTGGTGCGAATTGTGTTGGAGTCTTTTCTTACCAGCACCGTAACAGACTTCGAATATTTTGGGCTTTATGGTAGGTTAACAGTTGCGTTACTACTTAACTCCTTGATAGACTGTTGAAATAAAACTATTTTCCAATGAGATATATTTAAATTAGTATTGTGTGTATTGAGCTTAATTGATTAATTGAAATCCTCCTAAATAGCTTTAAGCTATGGCTATGAATTATGAGTTGTTGGGCGTCTCTATGACTTATTGTCTAAGCAGTTTTGTATCCTAAAAGATTGAACGATTATGTAAAAGAGCTACGAGATGCTCCCTAGATTTGAATTTGAACTTCCAGAAGAATGAATTCCGTAATTCCTTTTGAAGCTTTAAATCTCTGTAGTGTTACCCGTTAAGTCTTCTGCTTGGGACTCAAATCTCTGTGGGAATAAGTAACTCTTCTACATAGTGCTTGAGTTACTTAACATTAAGATATAGATAATTAGTTAAAAAAGTTCCTTCAGATAATTGTTCAGACAGCTTTCGATGAGTCACTGCTGGTGTTTTATTTCTTCCAAGACCCTTACTCTGACCACCAAGAAACTTGCAACCGTGGCTATTTGTTTGCACAACGCTCTCCCACATGTTCCCATACCTTATATTTACACTGTTTGCTTACACTCCTCAGCTTCAGCCCGACTTCAAGTGTTAACTAGAAATTATTAATAAAACATACACACTACTCTAGCTATGTTGGAATAGGGAGCTACGTCAGGGAATACTACTTCACACATTATCCGATTACGCAAACGGAGGAAATATTGTTTCGATAGCATCGTCTGCTTACAGGAAGAACTTAACCATGTAATGAGCAATCAACCAGATCTTGACAAACTTGAGTTTAATTTATTCCTCCAAACCCGTGTAAATTGACGTCAACAGAGCAACAGAGTGCTTTATTAGCTTGCGAAGTTGAGTAGTTGAACGCTTCTAATCATTGCCGCACTTTAACCTCAACCTCGAACTTCAATCTCTGCAATCAATCAGTTGTTCTGTGTCTGTTTTAGCAGAAGGAAGAAATGCAACCAAAAGTAGCGTCAGTCATCAGGTCTTCCTAGCAACGTCAGGGTCAGAAGGTGTTTAAGATTATTGAGGGTTAGTGTCATATTTAATTGCACACGGTGTGGTAAGCAATTACATCTTCCAACACCCTTGCTCGGTTCTATTATCCCATGTTGCCTCCCTGGTTTCTTGAGTCATACCTACGGACACACGCCCGCATGAGTAATAATAGTAAGACAATCTTTAGCACCACAGAAAAACTAAACACACGTGATCAAGGCAGCGCATTGTTCTTTCCCTTTGTAGTGTGTTTCCTTCTCAGGAGAATTGTACGGAAAGCCCAAATAGCTTGTTGCTAATTTCGGTAGAAACAGATAAAAAAAGCATTAAACGTAACCGAAACCATGTTGTCTGCAAGCAGAGATTTTGTGTTTTGTTGTTTATTTCCTCATAAAAACCCCAGTCACAACAAAACAATGCGATTGATTCAACGTGTCAACGTGTCGTGGTGACGTTTGAAGTTCAAGATCGATTCCGAACGGAAGGTCTTTGCAATGCAGATTACCTCCTACGCTAGAGGTACGTGGACGCGCGTAGTTCACGATCATGACCTGTTTTTCCCTATTAGTTCTAGAAGTTGTTTGTACACAAGAGCAACTGGATTCTAGTTGAGCGCAGAAAAGAAAGAATCACCGCACAAAACGTGTGACACTAAATAAACGCACATACACTGTCAAGGTGTAGTACATACAGCACTGAGGTAGTCTATGACGCGTGCATAATCTCAGAGTGCTCTAATAAATGACACTAATTAAAAGCTTGGCTGTCTTCTCTTGAGAGCACGCGCGACCTCGACTACGTAACCTTCTGCCAAGATGGGATGTTATTATAGGTGGAGGTTTTTCCTTCCATGATGTGTGGCTTTTTAAAGCGAAACCCATTTCCTTGTCTGCTGTATATCGACGCGTCTCGTTTCAAGGGCTTTTGGGCAGAAATTCAACGCATTTTTTGGAATGTTTTATAAGGGAGATATGCATCTTCATCTACATTTTTCTAGCTAGCTGACCTAGAAATCGACCTAATCGATCATTAGTTCGGTATATTTTTTTTTTGTCTCAATTTTATTTAGATCACCTAACAACCCTACATGATCGATGCATATTTCTTTCGCCTTTCAAATTTCACTGCATGAACTCATTTGAACTGGGTCTCTTTTTTTTACCTGAACCAAATCTTACATCCCTTAGCACACAGTTCCTGGGGATTGGTGAGTTGGCCCCAAAAGCTAGCACTGCTTTTGTCGGCTTTGTTTGCCCAAATCGTACATTCACCTCAACCCGCCATTCGGTGAATCATATTTGAGCAAAATTTTCTCCAACCGCTAAACAAACCGCACCACTCGGGCTCATAATTTACAAACAGGCGTGAAGTTTGTACCTATCTACCACGTCGGAAGTTACTTTTTCTCTGCCTGTTTGCCATGGGAGTGGTCAATTGGTGATCCCGCTAGCTTTACCACAAAGCGGGAGCAACCCTTAATGATCGTGATTGTGTATGGGCTGCTAGCGTTCGCGGGTTTCTCGGCAGCACTAGATCGACCGGATTGATTGAGAATGGAATCACACGTATTGAGTAATGCGGATATCACACAATGTTATTTGCCTGCCTGTGTGTTGCGATAACGCATCTGTTTCCCGGTAGATCTGACGCTAATTAGAGCGATAACTCATCGGGAAGCTACAGCTGGTGGCGTTATATGGCTAATTGAAGTGGTTTATTGCAACAATTATTCTATTTTATGCTTCTTTTTATGAGATTGTTTTGACTAAATGCATGAGGAATAAGAAAAACAGAATATTAAATTAATGATAAAACAAAAGACTTCAACGCCGTTGCGATATAAACGATAATAAGCGACGAACCTCCTTAATGTGTCATGTATTTTATTTATGTATAATAAATCCGTTCAGCTTATTATAGTATAGTTAAATACTTTACTAATCATGTGCCGTACTGATCGTGTGCTTAATTTAAAATGCATTTCCTTGACTGCTAATGTATTGGCAAAGCCGTAACAATAAAATTATAACAAAGGATTTCAACGCTCATCTGATACGAATGATAGTTAAGGCACGAACCCCTCTTCGTTTAGCTGTTATTTATTTTATTTATCTATTTTTTCCAGCACCTTTTGTAATTGAAGTGTATAAATTTTACTAGTTATTTCCTCATTCTATGTATAACTTACCAACCAAAGGAATCCCTTGGGGGAAGCAAAAGTCTTAAACAATTTTAGATTTGAACGGTAGTAAGACACGAACTCTCTTTACTTTATATGTTTTATCGTTAGAACTTTTTTCATTAAACAGAGCCTTTAAATTTCAACAGTCACACCTGCCCGACGAAAAGGAAAGGAAAGCTTGTTCTTGCCACCACACACACGTTTGCAACATTTGCATAGCGTCTGGGTGCTAGTGTAGCAACGCATAACCTGCTCACACATGCCAGGAATGTCGTTGTTGCACTTCAAAAATTGAAAGTTCACAATCTTTATGGAGTCGCTGCTCACACACAACGATCACCGATCATTGGACTGTTGCATAATTGCATGGTAATTTGGTGGCTGGTGTGCGAGCCTAGCATGAGGTTCTCCTGGGGGTGACGATCGAGCATCGAGTTGACGTTCACTACCCAGCTACCCTGTGATTGATCTGATGTGCGTGAATGTGGGTAACGTTTCTCAACACAGTATGCCTGTTGTTGTACAATAATATTCATTCTTGAAATATCAAAACACGTCCCATAAATTAACGTTAAGCAAAGTTGTACGATCACTCTCGCAAAATAATCTTTCAGTACAATCTCCACTTGCACCTAAACGACTTGGCATCATCATCATCAGCAGCAGCAGCAGCAGCAACTTTGACAGTCCTGTGAATCAATTGTTGTTTTATTTCTCAACGCAACTGACCAGTGCAGCCATCGGTGACTAGCCAACGCTTTTCCCATTGTGTACCACAGCGTACCCCTAGTTTGAATCGTACAAATCGTCACAATCGACTATTAAAATATCATTTGCATCCATTTTGTACCACTGCTCGTTTAATGCCTTTTCTTTATTTTAATGCATTTCATAAGAAATGGCACCGACGCTGTAGACAACAGCGCAGGTCTTTTATTCTCCTCTTTCTAATGCATTAAATTGTGCCAACCGTGTGTCGTTTACAACAAGAAAAAGGCCAAAAGCTACCAAAGTGCAAGTGAGTATAAAAAAACGAGCTGAGCTTGCACAATTCTTACCACGGCTTGCCGGGTTTTATGTGTGCTGTTTTCCACGTCCGGTAGCCGGCGGTGGTAGGTCAATTGTTTTCATACGTCAAGGAAGCCGTTTTGTTTGTGGCAGCAGCCTGTTTCGCTTTAACACTACTCGACCTCTTTTCCAACGCCGTTACACACATGCCGTCTTCAGCGGCTGAATCCGTGCAACGGGCATCGATCGATCGTGTGCGTTATTGGATCGCCGATCGTGAAGGCGTCGCATACGATGCTCCTTCCACAACCTTGACCGTTTTCACCGCCGTGGAATATCAATCGCGCGGTGTGTGTGTGTGTGTGGTTTTTCTTTCACAATGCTCGGGTGGGTCTGCTTATGTGCAGCTATCGAAAAATCATCGCACACTAAAAACATTCGAACACACTGCTGCTGCCCGGCTTCTGTCAAGGTTGCAGGGGACACCGTTTGTTGTGTGCTGGGCGTAGGCGTCCGCTTAATGCTCGTTTGTAATGCGTTTGCTGCGTGCGACTCGTCTTGCGCTAGGTAAACGATCATCATTATCATTAATAATGTCTTTTTTCGGATAGTCAAAGGTCGGCGAATGGTACTATGGCATAGATTTCGGCTTAGGGACGCTACTGAGTATTTCTATGTCCAATAATTTGAATAAAAAAGGGGTGAAATGGTCATCGATTCATTTTCTGCGAGTCCATAAAGCTTTCCAAGAAGCCGGGCTCGGCTTTCTCGCATGATTATTGATCGTGATGTGTGCGGTCATCATTTCGTATGCTAACTAGGTAAACTGGTTTGACCACCCGGCTGTCAAAGGTTTGGTTTTTTGCTTAGGACACGATCGGATCATTGAGATATTGTATGCAAATAGACGCTTTCTTGCTGAAGAAAAGAAAAACATAATAAATCAATCCGGTATTGAAACACTTTCTTTTTCGACGGAATTTTTCAGTATAGATAAATATATTTTAGGTATAGGCCTTATTTATTTTAATAATAACATTATTTATTAGATTTATTTAGAAGATTTTCTCCTCTCAACACAAAGGAATATTTATCCCATGACAGAACTATTCAGGCGAATCGCGCACACATGAAACGTATCTCTTTCTCTGATCTTAATTGTTCGTTGGAGAATTCCCATCTATTCTCACATCAATTATACTTAATATATTTACACCACCAGGAACTTAGTGATCGGTACGTTCTGAGAAAATAAACTCTAGCCGTTATCCAGTGGAAAAGTTTTAGTTACGCAAACGCTCAGCAATATCCGTGTGCACGATCGGATCAGTTATGGAATACGGAATGTTTTCTATTTATTGCGTTAAGTAAGTCGAACCTGTTGTGTAATGGATCTGTATTTCTTGAAACTAAACACCAACGCAACTTTATACCGTTTCCTGTGACAATTTACCGGATCATTGCATCTATCTTTTGTGCAATCAATCGCTACACTAGACTCTTGATTGATTGAATATCTAGTTTACTTTAGACACCCGAAGTCACGCATTATAAGACCGATTATCGTTTTTGCGGCTACGCATTATTTCCCAATAAGGCTTCCACTCGGTTAAAAACAAACCTGTTTGATTGCTGTCATTTGAATATTACAGTCTTAAGTCAGCTAACTTTTCTCCCGAAGAAATCCGGGTGAGACAAGGAAAATGCTAAACTTTCTAACGCTCACACGGACATGTAACCGGCACCTGATTCCTCCACGTACTTTAAACATTTCTTTAGCGCCCTACAGCTGGATGACTCAATTCCGGGAGCACTTGGCTACGGTCGTATCCGCGCACCAAGTCATTGCACTATCCGGTTCGGTTTCGTGACGTGTGGTGAATGGGAAAAGTGGTCAATTTCCACACGGGTCGGGTAGATAATTCACTTTCCTTTACTTGCAGCCCCGGGAGCGTCAATAGCGAGAGCCTGAAACTCTCACCTGACACGGGCAGCAATTAGTTCCGATCCGTCCAACGGGTGGTTTCGATTTGGGATGGTATCAATCGAACGAAACGATTGGTTCAGTTTGCTGTGTAAAACCGGAAGGAAATCGTCGATAGAATTGCACAATTGTACATTTCTTCGCTCGAGCCGTATGTTTAGGTAGACAGGTGGCTGTGCAATACCTTTGCTGTTCCGTCTTTTCAACGTTTCCAAACGATTAATGATGCTTCACAATATCCCGTACTTTACACGACCCTTTCTCTTCGATGAAGTAAGAGTGTTGCGAAAATAAATGCCAAAGCATTAAGAAGAGGACAGCTCTCACGATTTAAAACAAAATCGTACTGTGGTACTGTCCCTTCTTACATGACCCAGTTATCGCACGTGCCCGGTTGCTCAGCGTCCCAGAATGGAAAGTTGTTTCTTTGTTTCTTTTTGGGTGGAATGGAGGACATTTCCTGCGTCCTTGAAAATGTAATTTTTGTTCCATTCGAAAGTGAATCTTGCGCTTACAATATTTACTTTTCTTTATGATTTTTTATCTTATATAAATATATTGCTTACAAAGATATCATAATAAGCATTAAAGTCATAATAAAAGTCGAATAATTGGACGACTCCTACAAATATCGCCCTCCGGTTTGAACCAAACCAAACGTCAATTAGCTAGCGTGGTTTATTGAATGACCAGACAGACGCATTCATTCGTACTGATAAAGATCCGATGCCCTTTTATCGTAAGTGTTTTCATGTTTTGCTAATAAATAATTCAATCAGCTCACTAACTCATCGTGACCAACCGAATCATGATGGAGCTGTATCGATAAACTCACGAGACTGGACAAAAATGGTAGCACGAACCCTGCATACACGGCGCCTAAAGGTAGGCAACACCCAAGACACGCACAGTAGCCAACAGCGAACGGTGCATGGACAGACTTGCGCTATTAGCTATTTACTTTTAGTTTCATGATTTGATAAAGAGTTTGCTAACAATTTAAGTTTATTATTATAAAAATTAAAACATTATTATAAGTAATCCTATTTTATGACGTCTGTTCTCCTTAAATATAAATGCATGTGTTCGCATATCGTTCTAAGGTTTGCTTTATCAACATTCGATAAAGCACGCATCACGCTCATTGACCAGATTAGCGATCCTGGCCACAGATACGTCACGCAATGCAATATGCCGCGAACGATTTTGTCCTAATGCATCCGTATACCTCATGAAGTAATCATAGCAGTCGAGTGTAATTGTAAACGAAAGCGAGTGAGCAATCAAATCGATGAACGCAATCACAAATTCCTGATGACGCTTCGGCGATAAAGGTCGTGAAAAGAGAGGGGGGGGGGGCGGGGCGCAAACGCTTTAATTGTGTTCCGGCACGAACAAGGCACATTTTCCGGCACCGAAATGCGGTCAGGGCTTTTCGACGAAGAAAGGCGTGTATGGTAATGCGTACCGGAGGACACATTTTTCCGAAATCCTGAAGCTGATTACCGAGTCAAGGACTCGACTCACTTTCCTTGGCCTTGGACGCTTTTTCTTACTTTCGCTTTCATTTTCTTTCTAGGCTACGGAGCTACGGCAAGGAACGGATCAATACAAGCGATGGGAAGCATTACCACAGCCGCTAGATTTTAAGGTGTACATATTTAACGTCACCAATCCGTACGAAGTGATGCAGGGACGACGGCCGAAGGTGGTCGAAGTTGGACCATACGTTTACTTGTGAGTAGCGCGATAAGCGTAAGCGTAATGACGCACAGTAACTAATGAGTGTTGGGCCCCCTTCTTGCAGCCAATATCGGCAGAAGGATAACATACGGTTTAGTCGGGACCGTTCCAAGGTTCATTACAGCCAGCAGCAGATGTACGTCTTCGATCCCGAGTCGTCCTATCCGCTGACGGAAAACGATGATCTTACCGTGTTGAATATGCACATGAACGTAAGTAACGTGTGCCGTACAGGATGCCACGCTAGCTTTTATATGTCCCAACGTTTGATGCCCTTTTATTGGAAGATGTTTTTTTAAAATAATAAATAGTGCTTTAAACAGTACTGATCCTGTGAAGCAACCAGTCCTGACTAATACAGCAAAATAAAACCCCCCCACCCCAATATAGATATCGGCGATGATTATAAATTGTACAGATTTTCTCCTCACACTAAATACTAACCACAACAAACGGATACACTTACCTACAAAACACACGCGCACACACACACACACACAAATTAGCGAACGCAACGATTAATCCTTTCATCCTTTATTTCCCCCGAAACAAAAACAAAAACTACAACCCTAATGTCTACACACTCGTACACTTTGTGAACTGCATGCGATGCAAAAGCAAAAATAGTGCATTAAAAGGTATGCAAACACCTGAAGCACCTACTGATTGCACTATTTTAATTGGACGACGTTCAAATTACTATTACAAAGTCGACTTCTTATCATTTTCATTTTCTTCCTTGTTTTGCCTACTGTTTGTTTCGTTTGTTTTTCTTTCTTTCATTTTCTTCTGCTCCTTCTGTCTGTTCGTCTATCTCTTCTTCTTCTCTTCTGAATTTGTGTCTCTCTTCTGTTTTCAGAGCATTTTACAAATAATCGATAACCAAGCAAAGGAAACGATCACCAATTTTCGATCGGACGTGAATAATACACTCGAAAAAATTCCCGTCGTTAGAGTCATTAAACGGATCATCGAGCGCACCACGCCGATCCAAGTAATTGTTTTGCAACCTCCATTTCCCATCTTGATATCTCTATTGCTCTATATATATTCAACTCTGCTTGCTTTGCCAAAGAAACAGTTTCCTCTCTGTGAACTGTGTTACATGTGTCTCATCATACACGCTCATATCATATACGAATGTCTCCGTTTTTTTTGTTTTGTTTTCTTTTTCGTTTTTCCCTCTTATCTTACTTCATCTTCAGTTTTCATTCAGTTTCATTACGCCCGCATGTATGCAGTACGATTGTTATTAATCTATCGTTCGTAAGGTTTTGTTGCATTTTTGTTACGCACTGTATTTTGGGAGCTCGGTGTTGTTGGTTGTTGTGTGGGAACGAAATCAGAGCACCCCTAACACACACGTCCTTGGGACCGACTGGTAGCCGTGTGTTTAGCAATATAAGTAGAAGTCATCCCATCTCCATCTTTTTGGGGTCGGTTACAGTTTTCTGGAGTTTGGTTTTTCATCTATTTTGTTCTACTCTACTTCCTACCCATCTGTTTTGCTCATTCAATCATTCAACTCCCCACTTACAATACATGCTTCTTGGGAGGCTTTTTGTGTGGCTCATTCGCGGCTTCTGTGTTGTGTTGTGTTGTGTGTTTTTTTGCATTACCTCTGCAACTGTTGCTGCTGAGTGTGTATTTGTGTGGCGCTTTCTGATTTGTGTGCATAATCCATCAAGCGGGTGGCGGACTAATGGTGTTTGGTTCTGGCTACTCGTCTACGTCTCCTACACTCATTTGTCAACTCCCATACTCCTCTCCCTCGATCGACTAAGACATTCCATCGATCCCCAACCATCGTTTTTTATTAGTTCCAAGCGTAATTCCATTCCCATCATTCGCAAACTCATCGGCCTTACCAAACTCTCGGTTTCGGATCAGATTTCACACACCAAATCGCCACCCTGCACACAACACGCGACAACACTGACCACCGAACGTACCCATATGTGCAGCGTGGAAGCTACCGATGGTTTTGACAATCATTTTTCATTTTCAAATTCCGCCACCGCGGCGCAAGATGACGACGATGAGATATTTGAAAGAAGTGGTAGAACTTTAATCAAACGTTCAAACAAAACAAAAACTCTTCTTCTTCTGCGTGCCGGTGCTCATGACACGCTCCGGAAGTTTAATGAAATCCTGAAGCTGATTACCGAGTCAAGGACTCGACTCACTTTCCTTGGCCTTGGACGCTTTTTCTTACTTTCGCTTTCATTTTCTTTCTAGGCTACGGAGCTACGGCAAGGAACGGATCAATACAAGCGATGGGAAGCATTACCACAGCCGCTAGATTTTAAGGTGTACATATTTAACGTCACCAATCCGTACGAAGTGATGCAGGGACGACGGCCGAAGGTGGTCGAAGTTGGACCATACGTTTACTTGTGAGTAGCGCGATAAGCGTAAGCGTAATGACGCACAGTAACTAATGAGTGTTGGGCCCCCTTCTTGCAGCCAATATCGGCAGAAGGATAACATACGGTTTAGTCGGGACCGTTCCAAGGTTCATTACAGCCAGCAGCAGATGTACGTCTTCGATCCCGAGTCGTCCTATCCGCTGACGGAAAACGATGATCTTACCGTGTTGAATATGCACATGAACGTAAGTAACGTGTGCCGTACAGGATGCCACGCTAGCTTTTATATGTCCCAACGTTTGATGCCCTTTTATTGGAAGATGTTTTTTTAAAATAATAAATAGTGCTTTAAACAGTACTGATCCTGTGAAGCAACCAGTCCTGACTAATACAGCAAAATAAAACCCCCCCACCCCAATATAGATATCGGCGATGATTATAAATTGTACAGATTTTCTCCTCACACTAAATACTAACCACAACAAACGGATACACTTACCTACAAAACACACGCGCACACACACACACACACAAATTAGCGAACGCAACGATTAATCCTTTCATCCTTTATTTCCCCCGAAACAAAAACAAAAACTACAACCCTAATGTCTACACACTCGTACACTTTGTGAACTGCATGCGATGCAAAAGCAAAAATAGTGCATTAAAAGGTATGCAAACACCTGAAGCACCTACTGATTGCACTATTTTAATTGGACGACGTTCAAATTACTATTACAAAGTCGACTTCTTATCATTTTCATTTTCTTCCTTGTTTTGCCTACTGTTTGTTTCGTTTGTTTTTCTTTCTTTCATTTTCTTCTGCTCCTTCTGTCTGTTCGTCTATCTCTTCTTCTTCTCTTCTGAATTTGTGTCTCTCTTCTGTTTTCAGAGCATTTTACAAATAATCGATAACCAAGCAAAGGAAACGATCACCAATTTTCGATCGGACGTGAATAATACACTCGAAAAAATTCCCGTCGTTAGAGTCATTAAACGGATCATCGAGCGCACCACGCCGATCCAAGTAATTGTTTTGCAACCTCCATTTCCCATCTTGATATCTCTATTGCTCTATATATATTCAACTCTGCTTGCTTTGCCAAAGAAACAGTTTCCTCTCTGTGAACTGTGTTACATGTGTCTCATCATACACGCTCATATCATATACGAATGTCTCCGTTTTTTTTGTTTTGTTTTCTTTTTCGTTTTTCCCTCTTATCTTACTTCATCTTCAGTTTTCATTCAGTTTCATTACGCCCGCATGTATGCAGTACGATTGTTATTAATCTATCGTTCGTAAGGTTTTGTTGCATTTTTGTTACGCACTGTATTTTGGGAGCTCGGTGTTGTTGGTTGTTGTGTGGGAACGAAATCAGAGCACCCCTAACACACACGTCCTTGGGACCGACTGGTAGCCGTGTGTTTAGCAATATAAGTAGAAGTCATCCCATCTCCATCTTTTTGGGGTCGGTTACAGTTTTCTGGAGTTTGGTTTTTCATCTATTTTGTTCTACTCTACTTCCTACCCATCTGTTTTGCTCATTCAATCATTCAACTCCCCACTTACAATACATGCTTCTTGGGAGGCTTTTTGTGTGGCTCATTCGCGGCTTCTGTGTTGTGTTGTGTTGTGTGTTTTTTTGCATTACCTCTGCAACTGTTGCTGCTGAGTGTGTATTTGTGTGGCGCTTTCTGATTTGTGTGCATAATCCATCAAGCGGGTGGCGGACTAATGGTGTTTGGTTCTGGCTACTCGTCTACGTCTCCTACACTCATTTGTCAACTCCCATACTCCTCTCCCTCGATCGACTAAGACATTCCATCGATCCCCAACCATCGTTTTTTATTAGTTCCAAGCGTAATTCCATTCCCATCATTCGCAAACTCATCGGCCTTACCAAACTCTCGGTTTCGGATCAGATTTCACACACCAAATCGCCACCCTGCACACAACACGCGACAACACGACGGCCAACACTGACCACCGAACGTACCCATATGTGCAGCGTGGAAGCTACCGATGGTTTTGACAATCATTTTTCATTTTCAAATTCCGCCACCGCGGCGCAAGATGACGACGATGAGATATTTGAAAGAAGGGGGAGAACTTTAATCAAACGTTCAAACAAAACAAAAACTCTTCTTCTTCTGCGTGCCGGTGCTCATGACACGCTCCGGAAGTTTAATGTCACTGTTCAAACGTTGCATTCCACCAGAAGGACGTGCCAGTAACGTTTGTGAGCGATTTTTTGGTTTTAAAGCATGTGAAGGGTTCGTCGCTTAATCGCTCGACCGAACGATTGAAGTCTTTCGTTACTTACGGTGCGGAAAACAGTAATACAACGCAGCCACAAAGTGCGTTCTGAATGTTAATTTAAATCCTCACTTTCTAATCTTCGTTTGACCTAGATTTTGTGTCCGAAAAGCGAAATGACTTCATCTGGGCGTGTAGCTCACGACTTGCGAGGTTCATCATGACATTCACCAGTGTACGAGTAAACTTTTGACTTGATCCTCACCCCTTTCCACAACCAACCCACCAATCCACCCCTCCACGCATCCTTTAGCGTTGTTTTTACTAATTATCTTGAGTTAATAAACATACTAAGCAGCTAAAATATCTCATCACACTACTAACCACTAAGTGACTAACCTGATACGATGAAAAAAGCTACCCTTAAATAACGATCACGGAGCACGCGTGACATTTATCTTGTGTTACCACCATCACCAGATCACCTCACTCTTCCTCATCTCATCCTCCCCACAACATTGTTTATCCCCTTCGCTCCACATTATCTCGCTATCTCATTTATTTAGTCGGTAATTTTTGTTTTTCTTTGTCACTTTTTTGTCTCCCGTTACGCTCTCCCATCTCTGACCCATTCGCGTGGGGGACAAACGACGTATTATTCAACACAAATCTTTTACAAAAATGATGCCACCAACCACAAACAAACATACAAACATTCGCATCGCAAAACTTTCTCAAATACGTTCGAATCGGTGATGCACTTTCGCGTCGTGCAGTCCATTCTGCAAATAGCCGAGGATGAAACGTACGACAGTCTGCGGTTGATCAATGCCGAGCTGAACCTCATCTTTGGCCGACCGGACACGATGTTCCTGCGGACGACGCCGAAACAGTTCCTGTTTGACGGTGTACCGTTCTGCGTGAATGTGATCGGCATTGCGAAAGCGATCTGCAAGGAGATCGAGAAGCGTAACACCAAAACCATTCGCACTATGCCGGACGGCAGCTTGCGCTTTTCGTTCTTTAGCCATGTAGGTATTTGGGTGTATGAAAGCTTATCCTTCAAGTTCTTCTGGTTAATTGGGTGGATTGTGATATTTGCAGAAAAACATGACAGATGATGGAATGTTCACGATCAACACGGGGATTAAAGATCCTTCCCGAACGCAAATGATTGAACAGTGGAATGGGCGAACGTCGCTGGAGGTGTGGAACAATCGGAGTAGTGGACTGCCTTCTTCCTGCAACAAGATCCGTGGAACGGATGGTTCAGGCTATCCACCGTTCCGGACCGGTGTCGATCGGATGACGATCTTCAGCACAGATATCTGCCGGTTGGTTATGCTTATCACCCTGAACGTATGCAATTCACCTTACCAAACGAGCCTTTTTGTCTTCTCACAGCACGGTCGACATTAAACTGACCGGAGCATCATCGTACGAAGGCATTCCGGCTCTGCGGTACGAGATCGACGGTAACTTCCTGCACGAAATTGGACCCGAGTATGGCAACGAGTGTTATTGCGTGAACAAGATCCCGAAGTCGATCGTTAAAAGCAATGGATGTCTGTACAAGGGCGCCCTGGATCTTTCCAACTGTTTCGGTAAGTTGATTTACAGGTATTTCTTCACTTTTGTAGTTAATTAAATTGAACATGAACAAGACGCAATGGCTAGTCTCATATAATAATCTTAAGAACATCAATTTTATAGCATCATTTAAACATTTTTATCTTACGATAAACCCAGTTCAATTATGGGCATGAGCAAACCTGCTATAATCTTCATGGGAGTGTTTAATTAAGCTCAATATTAGATACGACATATTGCTAGTCTTTTGAACAGTAGACCATAAAATCTTGAATAAAATATTGAAGCTTCTCTCTTCTTCTTTCTTGGCCTAACGACCTCTTAGGTCATGCCTGCCATTTCTGGCTTACTAGACTTATTGTTACCGCATATAGCCCATTTACACACGGTAGTTTTGGATGGTATTTCTATGGTAACTTCTGTCAAAACTCTATCTGACAGCGTCGTTTGACAGAAAATACCACACCATGTGTGTAAACGCAATGGAGGAAAATACGTGGTATTTTCTGTCTTCAAATGTTTGCACAGTTTAAAATGAAGGTTTATAACAATATTAAACAAAGGACATGCATGTTTCTTTTTTTTTAATATAACTGAGTAATTTTATACAGACTGATGAATTACTAGGTTCCCCCACTGATAAAAAAAAACGCAAAGATGAGCTCAGGCTCTCGTGCAGTGATATTGCCTCCCTCATATGCGTATTTTCTCGTTGGAGAAAGAGAGTAACGCAGTCCGTCGGTTCTAGTTGCAACTCCCTGATCAGGTTTGTGTGCGAAAGCATAGACCGTTGAACGTACTGCCTTTTCATCCAAACCTTCCGTGTTTTTCTCACCGGTTCTTCGGCAAAAGTTAAAGCGAGACCAAAAAGAATATCGTCTTCCATTCTTTTTTGCACAATTACAGACAGTAACACACAACCACAGAGTAGCAATAATAAAATTGTTTGTTGTTTGTTTAAGTTGTATTGCCATTTGACAGCTTTAACCAGACGGTATCAGAAAATACATAGGTCGAGCCGAATTTACTTTTCTATGCCGTGGTAAAAGCTGTCAAACCGATTTGACATCGATTTGACAGAAGTTACCATAGAAATACCATCCAAAACTACCGTGTGTAAATGGGCTAATAGTTGGATAGTCAGTCCTCACTATGGAGGAACGGCCCAGATGAGACTTGAACCCCGGTCCTGCCGAGTGAAGACCGGCGCCGCTGTCGCATCTACCACCGGGCCGCCCATATTGAAGCTTAAATAGCCTGAAAACCCACGAATCTTCAGGCTTGATCGTATGAGAGTAACATAGCGCTCAAGTCTCTAGAAGATGTCATAATCGAAACAATTATTTGCTATAAACTTCCATTATTTTGAACATACCTGTAGTCGCTAAACAAGCTTTGCCTTTATCGTATGCATCTATGAATTATGGTTATGGGCAAGCAATCTTGTTAATTTTCCATCCCATTTCCATACAAGTGTTGTTTTCCCCTTTACGTTTATTGCTTTTGCAGCGATTGCTTCCTTACCCATAAAACAGCCGTAGTTGCATCACACACTTCATCGATAACATGCGATAAAATATGATTATTGTCTTAATAGAAGTGCGATAATGCTATCGGTGCATCATATGCATCTGAAACGCATCAAAAGCTTTTACCAGATCCACCTGCTAGAGAACAACGAACGACGTCAGATCTCATCACACAAATGCCAAACACGATAACAAACTAATTTACAAGCATTTTCTCAAGTGCACACGCTTGAAGGGGGTGTGAGAACACTTTGCACACATTCCCGCACGTCCAGCCAACAAAAAAATGCATTTAATTTTATGCGTTCCCGAACCAGTGGAACAGGTTAATTTGTAACTGCGTCTATTTTTACCCGATAGGAAGATTGTGGTGCGACGTTCCTAAAGGCGAGGACCAGTTTGGTGTTGTGTGTGCGATAAAGCTAGCTTAGTCACGTACATCGCCGATAGTCGAGCCGAGCAGGTAGCTTTATGGCGTTCAACAATCAGTCAACCGATAACGTTATCTTGGTGCGTCGCGATAGCGTTAGATATAGTGGTCACACCCTTCAAACAATCTTTTCGCAACAAATTATGTCGTATCGCGATCGTTGCTCCGATGTAATGTGTGTGTTAAGATCACAGGTTAGACTGACGATCGTGACCGATAGCCCATCGGAGACTGACTAATCGTACTTTGGTTTCCGATTTTTCCCACACCACCTTCTCCAATGCGTCATTAAACCGTGGCGATCATCATAGCCCCAGCGGCGAGCTCAGATGTGCCATTGTTTATCAAGCGTTGCGTTGTTTGTTTGATGATTTGTGTAAACATTGGAAGAAGCAGCTTAAATAAATGATTGAAGCAGAACAGACGCTGGTAAATGCCAAATGGTAAACCCTTAAGCCTGTACGAATGAAGAAGCATGAATCTTCGTTTGTCAATGTCGTCTAATGATCGTTTTTCAATCTGAAATATGACGTTCCTTAATATCTTGATAATACATGATACACACTGCATCGGTAGAATGTAAAATACATAGGTCGAGCCGAATTTACTTTTCTATGCCGTGGTAAAAGCTGTCAAACCGATTTGACATCGATTTGACAGAAGTTACCATAGAAATACCATCCAAAACTACCGTGTGTAAATGGGCTAATAGTTGGATAGTCAGTCCTCACTATGGAGGAACGGCCCAGATGAGACTTGAACCCCGGTCCTGCCGAGTGAAGACCGGCGCCGCTGTCGCATCTACCACCGGGCCGCCCATATTGAAGCTTAAATAGCCTGAAAACCCACGAATCTTCAGGCTTGATCGTATGAGAGTAACATAGCGCTCAAGTCTCTAGAAGATGTCATAATCGAAACAATTATTTGCTATAAACTTCCATTATTTTGAACATACCTGTAGTCGCTAAACAAGCTTTGCCTTTATCGTATGCATCTATGAATTATGGTTATGGGCAAGCAATCTTGTTAATTTTCCATCCCATTTCCATACAAGTGTTGTTTTCCCCTTTACGTTTATTGCTTTTGCAGCGATTGCTTCCTTACCCATAAAACAGCCGTAGTTGCATCACACACTTCATCGATAACATGCGATAAAATATGATTATTGTCTTAATAGAAGTGCGATAATGCTATCGGTGCATCATATGCATCTGAAACGCATCAAAAGCTTTTACCAGATCCACCTGCTAGAGAACAACGAACGACGTCAGATCTCATCACACAAATGCCAAACACGATAACAAACTAATTTACAAGCATTTTCTCAAGTGCACACGCTTGAAGGGGGTGTGAGAACACTTTGCACACATTCCCGCACGTCCAGCCAACAAAAAAATGCATTTAATTTTATGCGTTCCCGAACCAGTGGAACAGGTTAATTTGTAACTGCGTCTATTTTTACCCGATAGGAAGATTGTGGTGCGACGTTCCTAAAGGCGAGGACCAGTTTGGTGTTGTGTGTGCGATAAAGCTGGCTTAGTCACGTACATCGCCGATAGCCGAGCCGAACCGAGGTAGCTTTATGGCGTTCGAATGCTCAACAATCAGTCAACCGATAACGTTATCTTGGTGCGTGGCGATAGCGTTAGATATAGTGGTCACACCCTTCAAACAATCTTTTCGCAACAAATTATGTCGTATCGCGATCGTTGCTCCGATGTAATGTGTGTGTTAAGATCACAGGTTAGACTGACGATCATGTCGATAGCCCATCGGAGACTGACTAATCGTACTTTGGTTTCCGATTTTTCCCACACCGCCTTCTCCAATGCGTCATTAAACCGTGGCGATCATCATAGCCCCAGCGGCGAGCTCAGGATGTGCCATTGTTTATCAAGCGTTGCGTTGTTTGTTTGATGATTTGTGTAAACATTGGAAGAAGCATCTTAAATAAATGCCAAATGGTAAACCTTTAAGCCTGTACGAATGAAGAAGAATGAATCTTCGTTTGTCAATGTCGTCTAATGATCGTTTTTCAATCTGAAATATGACGTTCCTTAATATCTTGATAATACATGATACACACTGCATCGGTAGAATGTATTTGTAAGGCTCCATCAAACATTACAAAACAATCTGCCGCAAACCACCACCACGATTTGTTGCCTGATCCTGACCATAAATGGGGGAATTTACTGCCATTTACGATGCTCGATCGTCAAAGTCCACCGACAACGAAGACAGGTGCCAACTTATGCAAATAACTTACAAACTGGAGAACGGAACTGGCGCGAAGTTTTTTCGGAGTAATCACCGCTGCTGCTGTGTGATGAATCATTTGTGGGGAGAATGGAAGAATTTTATTTTCGTCCAACCGAAACGCGATCACACGAAGGAACTTTGTGGAAGTATTGTTTTCGCTTCACTTTAAATGTCACCTTTATTTATCGTAACGATGTGCTACCTGTCACAGAAGCTGGTTTCGTATCTTTATCCTCCTGGTCGTCTAACCGTCCTGGAACCAACGATTAAAGTCACTAAACCTTGTGGTGCGCTGTGCGAAACGCTCGGTGACAGGTGGTGTTTTGGTCGTCGTTGCACTGTTGGTGGCGCTATCGGTGGCAGTGATCGTTGCACGTTGCCGGGAGGCGAACGGTTTGAACGTGTACACCGGCATGGCAGTAGTGATGGCCGGACGTCGTCCGAAGTTGTTTAGATAAAAGTCGTACAAGCTTGTGGTGGACCGTGCGGTGGTGGTGGTGATCGGTGGTTTGGTAGAAGCCGTTCTTTCTGTCTGCCACCGACTGCTTGACGTCTTGGGCCTAGTGGTGGTAGACCGTGTGGTAGGGATCGTACTCCAACGAGGCAACTTTGTTGTACTTGCCCATGACCTTGTCGTGCGCTTGGTGGTTGTACTCATGGCGGTTGTGGTAGGAATCGTCGTGATCGTCGTTGTTGTCGTTCTCTGCTCAAAGCATCCATCGATGTAGTGATCAGCGCGTCCCTTACAGTAAGGTCGATACACGGCCCAAGCATTAAATCCATCACCCGACAGCCGTGTGTGTTCCTCGTAGATCGTCTTCATACACTCCACGTCATCCGTAAGATCGTTATCCTCCAGATCGGAGCAGGACAGTCCACAAACCCAACCCTTGCCCGGTGGAGAACACCAGTAGATATCGCTTATCTGGAACAGCCCATGATCCTCACTTCCATCCGCATTCAACCGTCCGATCGCCGACACATTGTAGCTAGACTCACGATGAGCAATACAAACCCATGTCGCGATCTGATCGTACGGTAACCCATGTCGGTAGTAAAGTTCCTGAGCCAACTCGCACCGATCGTATATCTTGCCGCGAGGGAAATTCTTGGGCGGCGACACCGGACGACGAGTGGTCGGTGGCGTGGGAACGATCGCGTTTTCACCTTCCTCGAAACATCCATCCAACAGTGTGGCACTTTTACCCTTGCAGTACGGTTGATACACGGCCCATGCATTGTACCCGTCGCCGGAAATGCGCTGATGTTCCTCGTAGATGTGTCGCATGCAAGCCAGATCATCTGTGATGTCACCGTCACGCAGCTGCTCACAGGTGATACCACAGACCCAGCCTTTTCCCGGCGGTGAGCACCAAAACTCATCGCTCAGCTGAAACATCCCATGATACTGGACACCTTCCGGTCCGTAACCGATCGCGGACGTGTTGAAGTTTGATTGATACTTCGCTATGCACAGCCAGTTGGCAGTTTGATCTAGCGGAAGACCCTGACGAAGATGAAGCTCTTGAGCTAGTTCGCATCGATCAAACACTTTGCCGGGTGAAGATCGAGGACGCGGTACACTTGTCGGAGCTGTAATGGCAGGTCTTGGTACGGTAACTGGGTGCTGCTGCGGCTGCTGCTCATCCTCTTCTCCAAAACAACCTCTCACGAACGAACTCGAACGTCCCTGGCAATACGGTTTGTAGACAGACCAAGCATTGAACCCATCTCCGGATATTCGCTGATGCTCGTCGAAAATCGTTCGTACGCACCGCACATCGTCGGTAATGTCGGAATCCTTCAGCGCGTCACAAGTAACTCCACAAGCCCACCCGTTGCCGGGTGGAGAACACCAGTAGATGTCACTTATTTGGAACAGCCCATGATCGCCACTCCCGTCCGCATTCAGACGACCCTCGGCCGAAGTGTTGAAGCGACTCTCGTGGTACGCAATGCACACCCACGTTGCGACCTGCTCCTTTGGCATGTGGAACTTATGCAGCAGATCGTTTGCCAGCTCGCAACGATCGTACACCTTACCGACGTCTGTGGAATGTAACTTCTTCGCTGGGGCGGTTGGTGCCACAATTCCTGGCCGTGGTTTGTTGGGTGTGGTCGGGAATCGTTCGTCTTGCTCGAAGCAGTTGTGCATGAAGCTAGCTTCCCGTCCCTCACAGTACGGTTTGTACACTGTCCACGCGTTAAACCCGTTGCCCGAAATGCGCTGATGCTCTTCGAAGATCGTTCGTATGCATCGTACATCGTCCGTAATATCGTTGTCCTTCATAGCGTCACACGTGACACGGCACGCTTTACCCGGCCGATTTGCATCGGTAGAACACCAATAGATGTCACTGATCTGAAACAACCCATGATCACCACTCCCATCCGCATTAAGGCGACCCTCGGCTGAAGTGTTGAAGCGACTCTCGTGGTACGCAATGCACACCCAAGTTGCGATCTGCTCCATCGGCATCCGATGCCGATCACGCAACTCCGCCGCCAGTTCACATCTTTCGTACACCTTTCCCGATGGCGCTAGCACAAGGTTCGCCTTCTTCGCTTTAGCACGTTTACGCTTGAAGTACGCCTGAACTCGCACCACTTCCTCGTCCAGACAATCATCGAACGGAACTCTCACCCTCAACGACCTTGGCCAGGTTTCACTTTCTTCCGCACGGCAGGCAGTTTTGTAGATTGGCCAGGCAGCGAAACCATCGCCCAGCTCCCGTACGTACGCCGCGTGGATCTTCAACATACACTCAATATCATCGTCTAGCTCATCGTCCAGCAGATCATCGCACGACGACAAACCACAGATCGAACCGTACTTTGCACACGCGTACCGATCGATTATCTGGAACAGCCCGTAATATCCACTACCACCAAACTGCTTGAACCTTAAATTAACGGCCGACCCATTGTAAGCGGCACCCTGCTCGGCAATGCACAACCAATCACCGATCTGTTCTTCCGGGACGTGCTTAAGCGCTAGCTCACGTGCCACTTCACACCTCGTCCAGATGCGAATCGTCTCACCGGCAGGAGCACTACTCACGATCAGCCCCACGATCATCAGGATCACCGCACTTCCCATCGTAAAGCGCACAGCACAACAGCTCGCGATACAAACATTACGAGTCCACCGCGTTGAGCTGTCCGTTCAGCTTCTTAGTTAACCGGTTGCGCAGCATAAACTAACACACGATGTAGCTGCGCACGAGCTCAGACCCAACCAGAGACACACAGCGTGATCTTGCGACTGAGCACGAACAACCGAACGGATCTCGTCTCGCTCGTACGTACACTTGGAGAGCGCCAAAAGGTGGCTGTTTCGTGTGCTCCCCCAGACATGGAGACAGTCCGCATGACGCCCGTCAGCAAGAAGTTTTTGGGGCAGCCGGTTTGGTGGATTGTATTTTTGGGACGAATTGCACGCTTTTGCAAGATCGTGAGAGGTGCTATAATTCTCGCTAATAGACTCGTGCACAAACAACATATGATTGAAGGTGTTTTTGGCGGCTTATCCTCGTTCTCCGTAGGCTCGGAGGGACATGGGTTCGTCGGAGAGGCTTTTCGTCACGATTTGTACCCTTCATTCATGCGGGCACAGGTAAAGCTATAAACGATCGTTCACGTCACCGATTAAGGGAGTTAATTAAGATGAACGCCTTGAGGTGCTATAGGAATACGTATATATGCATTATCTATAAAATATATACTTTCATCAGTATTGGTATTTGCTTGATGGATAACGTTTCGGTCATCTTTTCGCTTTGCCAACTGAATCCATGCAAATGGCGTCCTTTATAAACTTGAATAATTAATTGACAGTTTTTTGACTTGTTTGTGG
>KZ061666.1:296355-306758 GCA_002091835.1 Anopheles maculatus | reverse complement strand
TGTTCCTCGTAGATCGTCTTCATACACTCCACGTCATCCGTAAGATCGTTATCCTCCAGATCGGAGCAGGACAGTCCACAAACCCAACCCTTGCCCGGTGGAGAACACCAGTAGATATCGCTTATCTGGAACAGCCCATGATCCTCACTTCCATCCGCATTCAACCGTCCGATCGCCGACACATTGTAGCTAGACTCACGATGAGCAATACAAACCCATGTCGCGATCTGATCGTACGGTAACCCATGTCGGTAGTAAAGTTCCTGAGCCAACTCGCACCGATCGTATATCTTGCCGCGAGGGAAATTCTTGGGCGGCGACACCGGACGACGAGTGGTCGGTGGCGTGGGAACGATCGCGTTTTCACCTTCCTCGAAACATCCATCCAACAGTGTGGCACTTTTACCCTTGCAGTACGGTTGATACACGGCCCATGCATTGTACCCGTCGCCGGAAATGCGCTGATGTTCCTCGTAGATGTGTCGCATGCAAGCCAGATCATCTGTGATGTCACCGTCACGCAGCTGCTCACAGGTGATACCACAGACCCAGCCTTTTCCCGGCGGTGAGCACCAAAACTCATCGCTCAGCTGAAACATCCCATGATACTGGACACCTTCCGGTCCGTAACCGATCGCGGACGTGTTGAAGTTTGATTGATACTTCGCTATGCACAGCCAGTTGGCAGTTTGATCTAGCGGAAGACCCTGACGAAGATGAAGCTCTTGAGCTAGTTCGCATCGATCAAACACTTTGCCGGGTGAAGATCGAGGACGCGGTACACTTGTCGGAGCTGTAATGGCAGGTCTTGGTACGGTAACTGGGTGCTGCTGCGGCTGCTGCTCATCCTCTTCTCCAAAACAACCTCTCACGAACGAACTCGAACGTCCCTGGCAATACGGTTTGTAGACAGACCAAGCATTGAACCCATCTCCGGATATTCGCTGATGCTCGTCGAAAATCGTTCGTACGCACCGCACATCGTCGGTAATGTCGGAATCCTTCAGCGCGTCACAAGTAACTCCACAAGCCCACCCGTTGCCGGGTGGAGAACACCAGTAGATGTCACTTATTTGGAACAGCCCATGATCGCCACTCCCGTCCGCATTCAGACGACCCTCGGCCGAAGTGTTGAAGCGACTCTCGTGGTACGCAATGCACACCCAAGTTGCGATCTGCTCCATCGGCATCCGATGCCGATCACGCAACTCCGCCGCCAGTTCACATCTTTCGTACACCTTTCCCGATGGCGCTAGCACAAGGTTCGCCTTCTTCGCTTTAGCACGTTTACGCTTGAAGTACGCCTGAACTCGCACCACTTCCTCGTCCAGACAATCATCGAACGGAACTCTCACCCTCAACGACCTTGGCCAGGTTTCACTTTCTTCCGCACGGCAGGCAGTTTTGTAGATTGGCCAGGCAGCGAAACCATCGCCCAGCTCCCGTACGTACGCCGCGTGGATCTTCAACATACACTCAATATCATCGTCTAGCTCATCGTCCAGCAGATCATCGCACGACGACAAACCACAGATCGAACCGTACTTTGCACACGCGTACCGATCGATTATCTGGAACAGCCCGTAATATCCACTACCACCAAACTGCTTGAACCTTAAATTAACGGCCGACCCATTGTAAGCGGCACCCTGCTCGGCAATGCACAACCAATCACCGATCTGTTCTTCCGGGACGTGCTTAAGCGCTAGCTCGCGTGCCACTTCACACCTCGTCCAGATGCGAATCGTCTCACCGGCAGGAGCACTACTCACGATCAGCCCCACGATCATCAGGATCACCGCACTTCCCATCGTAAAGCGCACCGCACAACAGCTCGCGATACGAACATTACGAGTCCACCGCGTCGAGCTGTCCGTTCAGCTTCTTAGTTAACCGGTTGCGCAGCATAAACTAACACACGATGTAGCTGCGCACGAGCTCAGACCCAACCAGAGACACACAGCGTGATCTTGCGACTGAGCACGAACAACCGAACGGATCTCGTCTCGCTCGTACGTACACTTGGAGAGCGCCAAAAGATGGCTGTTTCGTGTGCTCCCCCAAACATGGAGACAGTCCGCATGACGCCCGTCGGCAAGAAGTTTTTGGGGCAGCCGGTTTGGTGGATTGTATTTTTGGGGCGAATTGCACGCTTTTGCAAGATCGTGAGAGGTGCTATAATTCTCGCTAATAGACTCGTGCACAAACAACATATGATTGAAGGTGTTTTTGGCGGCTGATCCTCGTTCTCCGTAGGCTCGGAGGGACATGGGTTCGTCGGAGAGGCTTTTCGTCACGATTTGTACCCTTCATTCATGCGGGCACAGGTAAAGCTATAACGGTTTTATTGGCGTCATTAGTAACACTTGGTTATCGCACGATCGTTCACGTCACCGATTAAGGGAGTTAATTAAGATGAACGCCTTGAGGTGTTTCTGTCTGTTCTTTACGCCTTAGGCTATGCTATAGGAATACGTATATATGCATTATCTATAAAATATATACTTTCATCAGTATTGGTATTTGCTTGATGGATAACGTTTCGGTCATCTTTTCGCTTTGCCAACTGAAGCCATGCAAATGGCGTCCTTTATAAACTTGAATGATTAATTGACTGTTTTATGACTTGTTTGTGGCTTTCATTGCTAGATGCACCGGTGGTTCTGACGCTTCCTCATATGCTGGGTGTAGCCGAGGAGTATACGGCACTGATTGACGGCATGGACCCTGAGCCCGAACGGCACCAGATCTTCGTGGACGTGGAACCGGTAAGAAATTGGCGAGAGTCTTCAATAAACATACGACATACGATCTATTCTACGACATTTACGATGTATTCCCTCTCGTTCTCTCCCATACCGCAGTACACCGGGACACCCTTGACCGGTGGGAAAAGGGTACAGTTCAACATGTTCCTGCGCCGGATCGACGCCATCAAGCTGACCGATCGGTTGCAACCGACCCTCTTCCCGGTCATCTGGATCGACGAAGGTATCGCACTGAACGAGGACATGGTGAAGCTGATCGATGACAGCCTGATGAAAGTGCTCAGCCTGCTAGACATTGTGCAGTGGGTGCTGATCGGTGTCGGTCTTCTGCTAGCCATTCTCATGCCGATCGTCTTCTTCGTCAAACGCTGTCGGGGTAATGACAGCCGATCGGTTAGTCCAGCCGTAACGGCCACCACCAGTGCGGCCAGCCTATCGATGGCGACGGGCATTACCGGCGACCGGAACAAATGACATTCGCTGACGATGCAAAGTCTGGACTGATGAGCAGCTAGCTATCAACTAGCGATCAACATTTTGAAGGTGCCAATGAGATGCGTGTAGAGCACGTGCGGGTAGCGGCACCAGCGCCCTACAGAATGAATGGGAATTGTGTATGAATGGCGCCATCGTGCGCTTGTTTGAGCGAAACGTTTGAATGGGAAACAAATCGCGCGCTTCCATCCCCAAACTGAGTCAGAAACCGATGCCGTCCATTTATCGAACGGGTGTGTGCGTGTGTGCGGTTGTTTAGGTAACGATCAACAAGTTTTGAAATAGCTAGCGTCGTTTTTGCTTACGTTTTGCGTACGATTATTGTTTGTTTTTGTTTTCTTCAAATGAATGTGATTTATCGTAAGTACATTGTAGTAAGCAAGAAATAAAAAGTGAAAGCATTTTGCAATAAAGGAAATACAATACATAATCCTTCGTGTGTTTCGTTACTATGTCTTACGATGTAATTATTGGCTCGAATCTTATGAAAAAAATAAAACTTCGTTAAAAAAAATCTATTTTCCAGTAAAAAATATAGAAAAAGTGTGAGAAACGTTTAACGGCTTTTGCAGCATCGCGTTTAAATCTACTTTGACATCAGACGTTACACAAGCTCACAAGCATCAGACGTTAGGCTGACAGACGCCAACCTATTTTATTTACCATTTATTTTTCTAAAACTTTACTGGAAAAAGCTACTGTTTGTGTATAGTCCACAGTTATTTGAATTGTAGAAGCTGAAAGAAAGTGAAATACTTCGTCTAAATAGTGTATAAAAGTAGTTTTATGTTAAACTTCCAGAGAAAAGAAACACCGACGCCTACATCACTGCCTTTCCGTCATTGGACCAAATGTCAAATCAGCCCGCATCGCATATCGTCTGATTCATTTTAGGCAGCGGTCTATTGGTGTAAACTTTTTGTTTGAATATTTTACGAATTCGATTAAAACCGCTATATTGGTAGGGCGTTTTAATTTATATTATTATCTTCGATAAGCATTAGCGCGACATGAATTGGTAAAACAGCTCAATAGTGTCGTGGGGTTGGTTTTTCATTCATTCTCTTTCCGTCGCTTTCACCATACGTTTATGGAACACTTGCATGGACCACCGTCTAATGCTCAGTTAGTTGCGGGAGTTCCGGGATGTGATTTTTCTGGCGTGGCGGCGATAAAGACGGTGCAATCTTTTGTGCGTGATGACGAAAGGTGATGATGGGTGCGTACGTGCAAAAATGTGTCCGACATCGTTGAAAATGGTACGCTAAATTGTGTTCAATTCGAGTAAGAAACCGTTCGAAGGCTTCGCTCAGTGATGGTAGCGTCCAGAGTGGCTTCCCATCGTCACGAGTCGTCCGGCGTCGTTGTGCAGTGCAGTCGATGGCTAGCGTATTTGCGTATGGTGTTTTCTGGTGTATGAGTGTTTACTGTACGAGAGTGCTTCCGGAAGGCTGATGTTTCATAATGGCAAAAGCAGCAGCGCAGGTTTTAAAGCTTTAGGCGAGTTTTGTTCCATTGCGTGCGAAGCAGGTTGCCCATCCTTCCATCCTACTGCATGCACGGTCGGTGTCATCGAACTTCCGATGTGTGTCCCTCGACGTGCGAGGCGTTTTTTCCACAGCAACCGGTTCGCATCGGTTGCCCACTCCAGACGGTGGTTGCCATGCAAAAATGTGTGTGTACAGCCTTCGCAGCTACTGTGATGCGTGTGTGTTTTGCATTTTAATGCAGAAGGTGAAATGTGTGTCTCCAAAATCATACCCAAAAAGTGCGAGTTGTGCAAATGTGTGCACCATCATACAAAGAAGTGCATAGTGCTCCTGCTGCCACTGCAAGCATCCTTGTGGGTCATGCGGGAGTGACGCTGTTAGTTGTGTATTGTGTGGTGGGGGAAGCATAATTTCACTGTGCGCCGTCATCACTGTGTGCAGCGCATTAGTTCGTGTAGTGTGGTTTGTGCATTTGAACGTTGCGTGGTCCGGGGGTTTGTTGGTCGTTCGTCATGCGAAGGAAGAATCGATTGATTTCGCAGCAGAAGCGCGTTTGCGTTGGCTTGCATCGGTATCAGGCAAACAGGAGGATACTGGCCGAAGAAGCAGCGCGGGTTCTCGGTGGCATTGAGAAACGTCCACCGTTTAACGAAGCTTCTGTCATGGTGGCAGAATTGAACGAAACAAACATCAGTTCGGGCGAAACCAGGGCGAAACCGAATAAAACGTTTTGGGGGAATGTTGATATCAACATGACGAGGGAAAAACAATTATTTTTTGGCTGTTTTTCTCATGCATCGAGAATGCATTATACTGAAGATGATTTGATTATTTATGGTGAATAAGTTATGCGCAATTTTAAGTCATCTGCAACGTGGCCTTCCATTGCATTCATCATGGGAATTTGTCAATAAATGTTCGCTTTTTTATTATTTATTATAGGAAGAAGAAAGCAAATAAGTGAGTGTGAGAAATCTTAAATTATATTATGCTGAGTGAAGAATACACCCAATCAAATCGCTGCAAGAGTGCCGTGTTGATGAGTCGTGCGCTAGAAAGGAAAATGATTGTGTTAAAAGTCTGACCGAAAGCAAGCATTCGGTGACGTACGTATGCATTGTTGCTCGTGCATTGTTCTGTGCTGTGAATGATAATCTGCATCAACAATCCGAATTCGTGGAATATGAATTAATCGTGTGATATGCGGTTGTTGTGTGTTGATAAAGCCACGAGCGTGCGAAAGAGCGCCATCATCGAAACTGAACGAAGGCAAACGTCTGCTGAACGAAGCGACCACTGTCAAACGGGTCCGAACCACCTTGGCTTGACGAAAACGTCAACATCATCTCTCTTTTTTAACGAAGTTGTGTGGTTGCGTCCGACTAAAAATGGGCAGTGGGTTCGCGACAGAAGAAAATGGCGTCTGCCAACTTTTTGGAAGAAGCTCTTAAATCAGACGTCGACGAATCCGCGGTGAATGCGATTGTCGGTACGCTGGAAAATCAGTTGGACGCGAACACGAACCAGGTGCAACAAGTTGACGGTGGCGCTGGCCCATTAACGGTGGTCGGTAGCGGTGTGAAAACTCAATCTGCTGGTGGTGCTGGTGCACGCATCGAGGCAGGCGTTGTGTCTAATGGGGGTACGGGCAGTAGCAGTGCTTCACTACAGGCAGTGTCGTCGACTCTCGTACAGCAGCAGCAGCAGCAAAAGAAACACGGCACTGGTGGCCTCATTACGAATGGTGAAATAGTGTCGAATAGTAGTGCGAATCACGGTGGTGCTATCATTAACAACAATACGATTACGACCAATAATAACAACCTTGGTGGCAGCAACAAGACGTTCGTGGTGAACGCGAGTGCGAACAGCTCGATAACGACGGTGATAGGTGGTAAAGGGGCTGGGTTGACGGCGGTCGGCGGTGGTAGTGCTATTGCCAGTGGTGGTGGCACGTTATCGAACAGCGCCAGTGGCCAGCAGCAGCAGCAACTGCACCAGCATCAGCAGCATCAACAGCAACGTAACGCCATCCCAGCAACCGTGGTTGCTACGGGGAGTACGCCCGGCGGAGGCGGCGGAACCGTCAACATCATCAGCCAGCAGATAGTGGTGCCTGCGCGTGGTGGCGGTACCGTTGGCCAGCATCCTCCTCCGCCATTTAACGTCCCACCGCAGCACAGCTACACCGCAGTTTCGAGCAGTAGCAACATCGTTCTCAGCAATAATCACCTCGTAACGTCGTCGAATATGCCAAAGAATGAACCAGTGAAATTGGTTTATCCTGCAGCCGGCGGTACCACCCAGACGGCGGTCCTCAACATGAACAACAACCGCGTCACGCTGACCCCGTCCTCGCTGCCGAACGGGACGCTTACCATGTCCCAGCAAGGGCAGCTCATCCAAACGAACGTGGTGGCAACCGGTGGCGGGACCAAAACTATCGCCGGCACCACGATCCAGCAGCAGCAGGGTGCGGGCCAACCGGGCCAACAGCAGTCCGGCGCCACCCCGCAGACGATCATCATCAAAAATTCGGCCGGTGGTGGGACGGTCGTGAATACGGGCACACCCGGCATCATGACGGTTTCGAAACCGATGAACAATCAGGTAGACCACCATTGACCACCACCTCTCTCTGCACGTAGTCCAGGTTTTAGTTTTTGCGCTTCCTCCATAGCAGCGAATAACGTATGATACGTGATGGTCCGCGTCGCGCGTACTGTGTATTTACTGTTGTTTCTACTAACCCCAAGCCACATGTGTTGTATACACTTACCAAGTTGCTCTATCTCTAACCTTTTTCTAACAAGGCGATGTTTAACGGCGTGTGATTCATATTAGTCATCCCTGGGACGGAAATCCCTTCAGCCGGCTTTTTTCGCGGTTTTTAGCGGTCGTGTGGAATGTGTCAGGTTGGGAAGCTGTGAAGCAAGAGAGAGAGCCTTTCACCTGTCAGCAGCAGCAATTCGGTTGCTCCAGTTTTCCAGGGAGAAACAATGAGTGAGCAATACCGGTCGGGACGGTCTGTGCAGTGAGACAGGCTATAAAGGATGTAAACATTACTACCACACTGATGGTAGAGCGAGCCGCAATACAAACACACCGGCAAGGATACATTCCGGCACAATCGGATCGCGAGATTCGATATTAATCCTCGTGAAGAAGGATGTCAAATGTTTTTGTTTGTTTTCAAACATTGACGGGCAGCATTTTGTGCACACGATTTTGTGTAATTTTGATATTAAAATTGTATTTAAAATTTAAATAACTTCATGATTTGTATTTTAAAAGCCTATTTTCCTTAATTCATTCGTGTGCCGGTCTTTCGGCTTCATGTTACCACCGCGGTGGCACCGTCGAAAAGGTTTTGCGATACCTTTCGCACACCTCCCCGGGGTTTTAGCGTTCGTGTAAACACGTTTTAAGCCCGCCGCAAACTTTCACTTCAGTCAGCGAAATTGTAAACCCACCTGTGTATGTCTGGGGAATATGTGTGACGAAGCAAATACGTATCATGGTGTGGTGAAGTGTGTGCTTAAAAATTGTGTGTTTAAGTGCATTAAAATTGATTTTGTTTTAAAAAATTTAACTATACTATGTTTGAAAAAGAAGCTCCTATTAGTTGCTCCCATTTTAGTTTTTAGTGCTGTTTGATACTGAATGTCTTGCTTAATCTGTGATCGAACTGAAAAGTCAATCGACGGCAAGGAAATCCCGCGTTTTTCACGCACCACTCACACACAGCCACATCGAAGGCACCACTATACGTATCGCGCGCGTGACGTTTGCGGGCGTTTTATGCTTGAGCGCGCGCTCGCTCGCCAGATTGCGTTCTCTCCCGCTCGCCGGCGCGTAATCCGTACGGTCTCTCAGCAGCACCAGCGTATGTTGTGGCGGCCAGGGCTGGTATCTCCACGAAAAGCATCGTGTTGTGTACGTCACAGTGTTTCTATATTGAAGCGAGTGAGAACACACGCGAAAAAAAGCAACGTCGTCCCTATCAAATACGATCTTTGACGACTGGGACCGGATTTTGGAGTGCCGGTATTTTCGCTCCTCATCATCCACAACCACACCAGCACGATTGGTTTGTTTGTGTTGGTGGCGGGCTGGCTGTGTTGCTACACCGTCATCTCTACATCAGCATCATCCCTACATATGGGTGTAGGAGCGAGGGGTGGCAGAATCCACAGCTGATTCGGAAAGCGTGTGTGTCATCACATTACGATGCCGCCTTTGCTGTTTGATCGACAAATCAAAGCGGGGAGATACATGTCCGTTTGCAATGTTCTTTTCTGCTTGTGTTTTTGTTCTACCCACACGCAATTCTCCGTGGTGTGTGAGCGAGAAAGAGAGAGAGAGAGAGAGAGAGTGGCCAGAAAATGTAACGAAGCCGGTGGAGATTTGCCAATAACACAGTGTCATTGACCTTCATTCTTTTGATGGTCAATGTCTCCCTGCCGTTTGCGTGTGTATGTGTGTTGATATGTTACCATTCCCAACATTAAATTAAGGAGCTTTACATATGTAAACAAAAGCTTTTATCAAAGTCGTCATCAAGGCATTTTGAAGAATAATCTTGAATGTTTGTTGAATAAAATAGGTTTATCTTAATCCTTCAAGAAAATAAAGAATACACCCAAAGCTTACTGCTGCAGTCTATGTTTAACATTATGGGATTATGCTATTGACACAATAATTTGTCTTCAAAAAATCGACAAAAATCGTCGAGAAGTTTGCTGAACATTGCTTCAATTGAAACTCGTCTCACTCGGAATTTAATACTCGTCCTTTTCTTAACCATTTTTAACCATAAAGAATCTTGGTAATATATGATCTTGTAAATCTGATAATAAAGAGCAATCGAACTTGCTGATCTCCAACTCTCGGTCCAAGAGATCTCATATACCTCATGATGTTAGTCTAAAACGCCGAAGGACGTGGACTGAATATCAAACTGAATCTAATGTATCCACTGGCAAGGACAATCTCTCCGGTGTTTTATGGTTGAAAGAAGTCTAGACTATGATGAACATATGACCTAGCTGTAGGAGACGAGAGACACACTACACGGTCACCAGTTTTTATCACCTGAACAAGCTGTAGATGATTTCGAAAGCCCCACATTTTGGAGTTTTCGTGATGAACCTGATGTAGACGCTTGTTATAATTCCTTACAAAACTTATCATAAGCGCCAATGGATCTTTCCAACCATCGCTACAAGTTCTTGTTTGTTTGATTACTTGCAAAGCTAACAGTTGCACTAAATGTATCGCCGCTCGTACCATCAAATTCCAACAGTTCGCCCCACAACAAAACTCATCCTTAAGCTAGGAGTGTTCGTCGTCGACAAGTAGAAGTTGAAGCTGGACAAAACGTCAAACGTCAAAAATACTAATGCAACTTTTTTTTTGTTTGTATGAAAACGTTTTCCACAATTCCGTAGGCAACACCAAACATAGTCGGTTTACCCGGTGTACAAATTGTAAATGTTAGACCTGGCGCACAACCTACACAAGCACAGCAGAAAACTGTTGCCGCTGTATCACCTAGAGTTGTCATTGGTAGTCAGCCAATAGTTAGTACTAGACCACCAAACGCAAGCGCTGTAAGAATCCAAACAATTTTCTTCACAACATTACTTAG
>KZ061666.1:42870-278343 GCA_002091835.1 Anopheles maculatus | reverse complement strand
TTTTTTTTTCTAAGACAATAATAATTGGAAGCAGGAATTGGGTTTTCCCGAGTTGCTAATCACACTAAAGAAGAGCTTCATGTAATGCCCAAAGCAAAGAAGTAGGTAAAACTGACGCGCGTAGTTCGAACTGCTCCGAACTGAACTAACGTTTCAACAAACATGCTATCTACCTTACAAACTATTATCAATCACGATTTGGTTCGGTTCGGCTTTCGAAAGCTGTTAAATTTTCTTCATTAAACGGATCCTTCTGCCGGTCTTCGCGTCCTGTCCCGCGCGGGTTCCTTCTCTTTCCACAAGGGGAATTTGCAGAGCATAAAACAACGAAAAATCATAACAAACTGGTCGACAAATAAATGACACCGAAATGTGTATGCAATTTAGCTAACCGTCTCTTAAACGCTAATGGACGTATCTATATGTATATGTATAATATTGGGTGTTTTTGATTATCCTTTTTGTTTTCAAATATGTAGAAAATAGTCTGCTCCCTTGGCGCGCGATTGCGTTAGGTTTTGCTTTGCTTCGCTTTTTTTTTAATATAATCCTCTACTAATCCTAAAGCTGTTCCGCGCAGTAGTTGTCTTTTTTGTGTGTGTTTCTGTTTATGTCTTTTCTGTTGCTTTCTAGGCCGCCCAGAAGCACCCAATCAATCGTGAGTGGTATGCTTCGTTGCTCTAGGGGTCTAGCGTTTGGCGACCTCTGTTGGAAAGTAGCGGAACTTTGCTATCACTTTACTACCTTTTGACTTGGAATTGATATCTTTGGTGTTGAAACTTACGTTGGAATATGAAAGTATATTTATGAGCTATAGTATAGCCTCCAAGCTGTAAACGAAGCGTGCTTCAGCTCGTAATCTGAAACTAAACCTTCTACACGCCCCGAAACTAAATAATTCCTAGAACGCTTGACTAGTTTGATGCACAAATTCCAACGTTTTTTTTTTCTAAGACAATAATAATTGGAAGCAGGAATTGGTTTTCCTGTGTTGCTAATCACACTAAAGAAAAGCTTCATATAATATGCCCAAAGCAAAGAAGTAGGTAAAACTGACGCGCGTAGTTCGAACTGCTCCGAACTGAACTAACGTTTCAACAAACATGCTATCTACCTTACAAACTATTATCAATCACGATTTGGTTCGGTTCGGCTTTCGAAAGCTGTTAAATTTTCTTCATTAAACGGATCCTTCTGCCGGTCTTCGCGTCCTGTCCCGCGCGGGTTCCTTCTCTTTCCACAAGGGGAATTTGCAGAGCATAAAACAACGAAAAATCATAACAAACTGGTCGACAAATAAATGACACCGAAATGTGTATGCAATTTAGCTAACCGTCTCTTAAACGCTAATGGACGTATCTATATGTATATGTATAATATTGGGTGTTTTTGATTATCCTTTTTGTTTTCAAATATGTAGAAAATAGTCTGCTCCCTTGGCGCGCGATTGCGTTAGGTTTTGCTTTGCTTCGCTTTTTTTTTAATATAATCCTCTACTAATCCTAAAGCTGTTCCGCGCAGTAGTTGTCTTTTTTGTGTGTGTTTCTGTTTATGTCTTTTCTGTTGCTTTCTAGGCCGCCCAGAAGCACCCAATCAATCGTGAGTGGTATGCTTCGTTGCTCTAGGGGTCTAGCGTTTGGCGACCTCTGTTGGAAAGTAGCGGAACTTTGCTATCACTAGTAATTTGACGTAATGGTGATCTCACTATTAAAATTTTGTTCCGCCTGTGTGCGTTTTTTGTTTGCTATAGAACGACGAGGGTCTTTGGAAAGGAGTTTGTGTGTTCTAGTGATCTATCATCAAGTAACAATGCTTTTTTTTCTGTTTGGGGGGGATAGTTGTTACTAGTTTGTTTAAAATATTTCTTCCAACTTCCAAGAACTCATCCACCCTTCCTCCCTCCCTCGCCCTTCCTCAAGAATCGTCCTCACGCTAATTCTTATAGTACTCCTTGGCACTGTAACCGAACAGTTCGAAATCGAACCGATAGTAGTCGTACAGTCCCCGGATCTGGGCGTCGTCCAGCTCCGAGAAGAACTTCATCAGCATATCGTTGGTGTGCGCACCCTTGCCGGCATTTTTCCACTGCGGCTTGATGACGCTGTCCAGGTGGCCGATCGAGATGAGATAGTTCTGGTCTTCCTCGAGCGTCTCGAACTTGGCTATCACATCGTAATGGAAGAAGCAGGGCGTACAGAAATGCGTCACCGGCACCCAGTGCATATCGATCTCGAAGTGTGGATGTTTGATCTCATCCAGCAGGTAATTGACAAACTCGGAAAACGTTGGATACTTTAGTAGTGTTGTTGGCTGCACGAGAAAGAGAGAGAGAGAGAGAGAGGAAAAGGAAAACGGATCGGTATTACACACGAAGGACACAAGGTATCATCGCACCGGCACATCCATACCTTCCCGTTGACCGTTTTCCTGTACTTCTGTATGATGCGATTGCCCAGCTTGTGGTGATGCGAGTTGGGTAGGGCATACTGTATCTTGTCCTTGTACGCACTGACCAGCCGCTCGAACGGATGTCGCACGATAATGAACGATATCGATTCGTTGATGGCTTCCTTTAGCTGATTATTATGGCACAGCGAGAGAAAAAGAGAACGAGGGATGAAACGATACCAGAAGTTCAAACAACCGGTACTTATCGATATCGGAAACGCTATTTGATTATCGCGCTCGCTATAGGGTTAAAGGTTTGAGGACAGCTAATAATGAAATCAATCCGCTGGGCGACGAACACCGCGTAAAAAGGGGACAGGCTTTTTGCATTATCATGTTTGGTATCTTGTTTGCATATTTTATGTGTTGTTTGCAACCATCAGGCTCATAACACGTTATCAGGTGCAGCTGTTATTGATTTACACGGTACGCTTTTCTCGAGGGAGAAAGCTAATATCGTGCAAATTTTGCGCTACAGCGTTCCTTCCATTATGCACTAAATGGACAACGAAAGTAATGAATATGTTATAAAAGCGTGTAGTACCTTTTCGACCGATGGTCTAGGATACTTTTGCCGGGCCAGCTGCAACGGGACATCCTTCGTCTTTCGCAGGAACTGTGGTGAATAGCCCGCCATCAGATTAAAGTTGTACATCCAGGATGTGGAGGCCGCCTTAAACACGTTGCACCACACGAGATGGTACTCGTGCTGTATCAGATATTCCCACGCCTTCGGTTTATAGTTGTGCTCTGTGTGTAAAGGAACAGGGGAATAGATAAAGCAAACCCAAAGCTCAACTCACCCCCCCGACAGGGAGAAACTTACTGGACTCGTTCAATCGGTACTCGGCACACTTTTTCTGCAACCGCTCGACACGATGCTCCATGCGCTGCTTCATGTAGTCCATGTCCAGCCGGTACTGGCTGTTGATTGTGCTATTCTTAACGTTTCGCTGGTAGTGGTCGTGATTCTGCCGGTCATGTGCGTGCTGCCGATGCTGCACCAGCCGGAGATGGTGAATTGCTCCGTCCGGTGGATGAATGGGTGCACGGAACTGTAGCAACTGCTGGCGTGATGAGCCATTGCCGGCGATAGCTCCATACTGTGCAGGTTAGGGAAGATGTACCAGACGTGTATTGCAAATAATTAAACCGGATTAGAGTAAACGGAGAGGATGTGGGTTATACATTTAATCAGATTATTCTTGTACAACAAACTGTTCTTTTTTTTACGGCACAGTTTCTTCCTTTTCGTGATTGTAAGACCTACGTCAATGCTGAACTCTCCTAATGGGTGTATAATAATAGTGTCTAAAATTATCTCTCTGTGCCACTAAATCGTCTAATGACATTTTAATATCATTCGAACAAATCGTACCCGCTGCAGTGAATGGAATTTGTGGTAGCGTTGTGAGGGAAAGCAATCACATCTTGCCCGTGTGTCACAATTGCGTGTTAGACCATTATTTGCGCCTTGATTATTATGGTAAAATATTACGAGCGGTACCATCTCTCTAGACGATGACCATTCGCAGCCGCATTTGCTTGTCCGCCTGTGTCAGCTTGTACAGAACAGATTGACCTATTGGTGCGTTCTGTGTAGGTCGGTTTCGGGGGTTGGTCGGTCAACACGACATTGCGGTTACCGCAGCTGAGTTTCTTGCAAAACACACCGCGATCAATGAATGGACGGTAATTATGCGGTACATTTCGTTACCCATTGAAAGTGGACCGGATGTGTCGCAGTGTGGCTGGCCTACGCTATCTCTGCTCCTGTCTGACGTTGACAATTTCATTTCAGCGAGAAGAGGTGGTTCCGTTCAGCGCTTAAGCAACATGAACGTGATACCAACCAATGTATACAATATCTTCACATAATATAAGAGAGACATTATTCTTTTTTTTATTGGTCCTTTGTAGCTAAAATTGACAAGCAGTGAAAAAAAAGTTATTCCTGGTTTTCCGCGCGTGCCTCATAATGGAGGCGCCTGGTAGTTGCTATAAATTAAGCTCTTTATTTTTCGTTTCGTTCTCCATTTTAGTTGATTGTTCGACGGGAACATGTTCGTTACGGTACCGTGCACCGTACGCCTCCATCAATAATCGTACCCGGTGACCTACATTGCATAAGAGATAATATGCACCATATGCATCCTCGATTGCGTTGCCGACCTGAAAGTGCATCCGTCAGCAAACGGGCAGTGGCAGCTCGCAAGGCACGTGCCCTTGCACTGGTCGCATCAGCAGCAGTGGGTGATTTAAAACATCCTCGCTCCGATATTGCTTTCCATTTGGCTGTGCCTGCATTCTGCATTCACCGTCGTACCCCAAAAAAGCTTACAGTTATGCAAAAAAAGGCATCCCTGCTTCCGACAGCTTCGATCGAGAAGAGAGTTTTGACATTGAGCATCGAGTTCGGCCGCTTTCCGCTATATATCGATGCCCCGTCAGCTAGTGGAAGATATATTGTTTTCGCTTCAGTTCCCAAATTTGTACCCGCAAAACTGGGCTACGGGGTAGGAACCCATAGCACAAACTGTAAGCATATTTTTGGTCAACGTGTGCGCCTTGGCATGCTTCCAGGTGGTTGGTCGGTTCGGGTCGAAGTGGTATGGTGTTCCGAAGATTATCCTCCAGGGAGAAGAGGCGTGGGTAGCGTGGCGTGGTGTTCAAAATTGTGATCGGACAAGCTCACTGACCGGAACTATCGATTTGTTTTTTTTTTGCGGCAAAGTGTGAGGTTTTCGTACGGACGAATGTTTTGTGCCATGCTATAAAGTGTATCCTTTCGACCTTTTCTGTTGTCCTGTTTCCCATTTGGCTAGGGATTGTACATAACTTCAAACTTCTATCAAGTTCCCATGTGAAGTCTCGCAAACAGCTGCGTAATAGTGTAAACAAAATATACTGCTCTCGGCCAGTAGATCCAAATATTGATATATCTAGCCTTATGTAAGGTTTAGCACAGAATTTCGAAAGACTCATCTCTCACAGAAAGATTCAATCAATACGACGATTTTAGCTAAAGCGAACATAGTCAGGCAACACATAGCCATGTTTGTGCATGTTGAGTAGGTTGAAAGTAAGATAGGCGTAAAATTTAATTTCCGATTCTCGCTCAGAACGCTTCCTCTGAGGAGGAAGAAGTTATACCGACTTCATTGGTATCATTTTATTTCCTATTTGGTAAGTTTTCAAACATTAAAATACTCTCATATTTCTTGTGAACAAATGAATAGAGTAAAAATATTTAAAATAAATTGTGCATCCATTTTCTCAAACATCTCTTCACTCGGTTTGTGTGACAAAAGGATGCTGAAGTTTCAAATTCAAGTGCTCTTGTTTGGTGTGCTGCTCCCTTCAAGGTGCGCAATATAAGACTCCGCCCTGGCGGAAGACACAAAAAAAGAAGATCACGAGACGACACGGCAAATTGTTCGCTTTAGCTGTCATATTTTAAATTCTTGCACAAAAACCCGGTTTCCAGTTGCGCTTTCTTTTGTTCTCCCGGTTGCCGGGATTCGTTCGTCGTTTTCCGTGTCCTTCCGACAACTATCTGCAGATAGTGGAGTCTTATCAACCTAACGGACCACTCGTGTTTGTCAAGTAAAATGAACAGCGTGAAGGAAAAGAGGCTTCGGGATCCGTAGTAGTGTTGTCTAGTGAAGGAACTTTGCCACAGACGCTTGACCTGGTGTAGAATCCTGGTGTTTTTTTTTCTATACTCTCTATCTCTGTCTCTTCCGTTGCACCGGAATGCGAAATCTTCCGGATGTGTGTTTCCCGTGTAGTCCCGGTGAAAAGAGACGATGTTGCTGGTGGGTGTTTTTAAGCATCTTTGTTGTATAAGGGAGAAGGATAGAGCCGACTGGTTCCGTGGGGGTGCACACTCTTTTATGGCGTAATTAAGAATGTGGTAAATGTGGCATCGTTTCGTCACGTACCGCTTAATGGGTGCTTCAAGCATGGAGAAGATTAAAACCGGAAAAAGGACACACACACATCGGGGCATTGGAGGAATATGGCGCACCGGCAATGAATGGGGAAGATTTGGTTAGGAAACAACACGGTTGCTGTCTTTTGCTGTGTGTGACCTGTTTTTTACCATGTTCTTCATTCAAGAAAGACATTTTTTAGACCAGGTAGTAGTGGTATTGCTTTTGTGCATTCCATCCCGTTATTTTCTAGTGCTAGAGGACCGAACACTAAGGTGTGTTTTATTTGAAAAGACATTCGTGTCGTCCCCGTTAGCACCGTATCGAATATTTGCTTTGAAAAGAATACCGAAAAATCGAAAAAACAAAGATCAAGCCAGTGGGAAAGTTTGTACCAATGCGCTTGTCAAGTTTAAGTGCTGTGGAAACCGAAGGAACACCGAGCTGTACAACCGTGTGCTTATTGGATTACGTGCGTGTGTGTGTGTTTGGTCGCTCAAAACTACCACTGCTATATTGAAAAACTCACCCCCGTCCTAGCCGACAAAACGTGGGAAAACGAGTAAAAATTCCGATATCGTTTTGCAGCCGGTAACATTCCGGACAGCGTGTCACACACTTCTTTTCCTTTCGGTGCGGGACACTTATACTGGCACGTTCGTACGAGGGAAAAGGGTGCATCGGATGGAGTGGAGTACAGGAGTGTCCATGCTACCGAGACATGCTTTTGGTGGTTTCATTTATCGCCTTGTAGCACCTGCCAACAAGAATGCGGCATTCAGCCTATGTGCGCGTGTGTGTGTGTGTGTGTGTGGGCAGCTTGTTCGCCTCCCGGTCGAAGCACAAACATTTGATCATCAGAATCAGCAAATTTGCATTGTGAAAACAGCCGCAAGGATGAATGCAGAATACGATAGCTGCGACAGCTGGAGTTCGTGTTCGTGCTTCTGCCGGGATGGATGTTGGATGACTTTTACGTGCGGGGCACGATCCTTTTACGACGAGCCGAATGTATCAACAACGTAAACACACCCAAACGCACGCCGGAAGATTGAAAGCGTTTGGAGAGCGTTGTGTAAATTAATGGCATGCGTTACCATTCGAAAGGGAAAGAAAACAGTCCCCGGGCTTTATACACTTCCGGAACTTGCGTTCGGTAGGCTTTTGTTTGACGGATGCAAACCACGCAAGGATCGTCCATTTCTTCGAATTTGTGAATACTCAGCACCACGAACCGGAGGGTAAGACATGTGTACGATCGGAACGTCTGTGTGTATTTGAAACATTTCTATTAACTGTTTGTATTTTTGCTTTTAGATTCTCACAAAGTTTCCCCAAGGCTGGGACTGCGGAAAGGAAAAACAATTTCGAGCTCGAATGGAAAAATGGAACATCCCGGAACTGATGCGAAAAATCAAACAAACGTTTGTGTGACCGGGTGCGTCAGAATGTGACTTTTCCCCCCGATGAAAGCCGAAAGTAAGGAATATGGTCGGTGAGAAAGTAAACTTCAATCAACGATTCATTTGGACCACCACCAGTAAACATCAGTGAACGTCGAGAGAGAGGAAAACTGACACTCCGTGTAACCAGCGGTTGGAGGGTGTTTTAGAGACCATTCTCGTTACCTTGTAGGTTAGTGTGTCTATACGTGTCTACACACACACGATGTGAGGTATGATCTCTCGACGCCGGGATAGATGTGGATGTTGTTTGCGATGGACTTGTTTTTGCTCCAGGGTTCCTAGATCCTGTACCGGAAACATACTCATGTGCTGGTGTCCCAGTTTTGCTCCACTTATTGCACACTTATTTTTTTTTGGGCACGAAGAAGGGACTGCTTCCGGTGTGAATGTGCTCTGCGATGCCTAGATATATTGATCGCTAGAGTATTTGAGTTGCAAAAAAACTAAATACTGAACAAATGTCCTATTGCTAGTTTATCGTCAAAACCCTCGTCGAACGGAAGCTGTTAATTATCGTATCGTAAAACAATCTAAAAGCGTTTTTCTATTTCAATTTTGCATATAAATTAGACATCCTTTCCTATCTGTGTATCGTTTAAATGCTACACTCATAAAACTTCGGTCAAAGTTCCTGTCGGTAGGCCGTTCTATAGCAGGGCCGTTCGGTTGGAGGGTAAGGCCGTGTGGTCGTAAACCGTTGTTTACCGGAAGTCATTTGATTTGTACCAGTTATCGATTATCGGACACTAAACGGTTGAGCAAAAAATTAAAAATGAAGACTGTCGTCCGTATTCTCGGGTTCTACCTTTCTATTTGATATCCTTTTCCCACACATTGTTGTGCCTGTGTGTCTTGCAAGACAACCTGTGTAAGTAGCTTACGCGATAAAAGTGTCCAGCAGAGAAAGCGAAAGCAATACAGATAAAGATACACACACAAACAAATAAAACTGTCCCGTGAAGGAATCATTATAGATCACTTTACTCGTTTTGCGCGTCGCTAGCTTTCACGTCAAAAGGTAGTAAAACCATTGGACCCTTCAAACAGAAACCCTTGAATAGGGGAACCCAAGAAGAAGCGAAGCTCAACTCAAGCGAGTGGAAGAAAAAAACGCTGCTCCTAGCGAGAAGTACACCTCTTGGGGTTGAATAAATTTGCCATCCGTACGGTGGGGCTATTTAGACGCGTTTCAGCTTATGTAAAGGCTAAACAATTGAAACACGGAATCCCGGGGGGACAGCACGGTTGGTCCACCAACGGGTTTTTGGGACGTTTCCTTTTCCTGTGAAGTGTGTCATTCGGTGTGTTGTCCCGCCTCGAAGCGTACGAATAAATTGAAAAAGATATTGAACTTTGTTGGCTTTGTTCTTGGGATCCTTCTTGCTACGGGCCACTTGATGTGATGTGATCCTTGTTGAGTATTCGCAAGTTGGTTTCTTTTTTCGTGTTTATTTTTTTGTATTTTTCTAACGTTGGGTTTTTGTTTTAAGATGGCACACAACCCCAACCCGTCAGCAGCGGTAGGAATCTTCGCTCTCTGTTTTTTGTTTCGATGGGTTGGGTTCAGTGTGACCGTCGTCGTCGTTCCAACGATGGGACAGCTCGTTGTCAACGATCCGTCCAATGAATGAAATCTCCGGCAAACGCTTTACCCACCCTCCGTTCCAACCCATCTATCCAGCGGACCGTATTTCGCTACACCGTTTTGTATCGGCACGAAGGGTGAACCACACAGGATCCATCAATTACTGGGTCAATGGCAGTACAAACAAACTCTCCGTTATCCTTTGCTAGTTTGTCCGAGCATATTGACCGATGCTCATGTACGATTCATGTTTCCAGCAAAAGGAAAGGCACGAGAGTGGGAAGTATCCAACGGCACAAGCTTAATTTGGTTGCAGCTACCAAAGTGATAAATAAGTAGTGGGCTCTTTTGGTTGCCGAGAGAAAAAGATTCCACGAAGCCGGGGAGTGTTTTGTTTGGGAATTACCTATTGTTTGGGACGTTTCATTTCGGCCTATCCATCGGTTGTGGGTATTATCAAATGGTACATTGTATAGCCCTTGTCAGGGGCGCTAGCAAAGGGATAGTGTAACTGTGGCTGTGGTTCTTTGATTTCGTTTACCACTGAAAAGGATTTAATTTTAGATTGAACGTTCGTCGTAGGGTTTGCTAAGTGTAATCACGAAAGGGTCGTTACGTTCCGTCATTATCTACATCAATAATTTCCCACGCAGTGCATTGTTCTAGTACCCGGCGCACGCTTAAGGAAGCTAGGTGCGGCACCGGAAACAAGTGAGTGGACATTATTTGTGGATCTATTATTGAGCCCCATTTGGAAGCTAAGCAAGGGTATTGTATCGTAATGGCGTAGATAAACAGGTTCAGAATAGAGAGCATGTTCTCATTAAGTTATATCTGCGTCTCTGCCTATCAGGGAGAAATTGTGTCGATATATCCCGAAATAGATAATACGATATCAATTGTTCAATTGTACGCGTTAAGAATAGCTAACGTTATCTTTCCCGGCAATAATAGATTGCTATAAATGGAAAATGAGCGAGTGATTACGTACGTACGTTTGTGAATCATACAATCAATGTGTTTGATGCTCGTTCAGTCATCTAACTGGACGCTATCTGGAAGCAAAATGTGCGTGATACCACTATAAAATGTTTCTTCTCATGCGCTTGTAGTGTCTCAATGATTTATAGCAAATTTAACACCAATATGACAATACGAAAAAGTCTCTATCTTTTACTTAGACAATCCAATGAACTTCTTGTTGCCACTATGATCACTATAAAGCTACAAAAAAAAAGTTCCCATGAGATACGATTCAAGAACTTCGGTGGACAAACTCGAAAGACGTTGAAACATTAGGCCAACCCCAACAATTTTTCGTAGTGTCGTCTATTATCCAACAAAAATTAAAAGTTATCTATCATTGGTTAAACTTACCGTATACTGTCGAAATCGGTAGAGATGATCGGAGGTGATTAGGTAGAGTACGGTGAGTGGAATAACCGAGAGGGTGGTAAAGAATAGAAAGAGGCGCTTAATGATGCGCCATTTGGTCCTGGTGTGTCCTTTCATGTAGTCGCGCCACGCTTTCGTCCATCGATCGTCCTTCGATCCGATTAGACGTTGACAGTGAAACGGAAGAAGTGGCAAAGAGTGGCGTAATGTTCACTCTTCAGTCTATAACCCGCGCCCCAACCGTCGGGGTAGGAATGTTGTGTAGAGATTGAGACAGAGAGAGAGAGAGAGAAGGAGGGAGGGAGAGAGCGTAAACTGTCCGCCGATCACCACCGGCAGACCACAGACGTAGGTTTCGGGACCACGTACTCTGCTGGAAAGGGAAAATCCTCAAGAACCGTAGGACATTGGAGCGTTCTGCTGTTGCTGCTGCTGCTTCTGCTGCTGCTGGTGAGGCATAATTGCACCCAGGGTGGGGTTGAACACGGAAGAATAGGTGTACCACCCGACCCCCGGACGTTGATTGATTGCGCTGTGATTAGCGGCGATCCCTATTCGGACACGATCCTGTCACAAGTGCTCAGGAAAGGACACGGCATCGAAATCTAGAGAGAGAGAAAGAGAAAGAGAGAGAGAGGGAAGATAATGACAGTTTTTGTTGTTGTTAGCTTTAAGTACAAAGGCAGGAAATGAGTGCGCATAAAGTACGTGACGTTTTCTTTCTCATTTACATCTTTGTTTTGCTTCGTGCCGTGTGTGCAGTTCCGGTAAGCGCAATGATGCCACCACGAAGATAATGTGATGAGCTGCAATTACGCATTAGCCCAGCTTTCACTTCGACCAATTGGGAGAATGCCCTCTGTGTGTGCCTTAGTGTACGTCATTAGCCACTCTTAGGGCACTCTCTTCCCAAGTCTTAGGGAACAGTTGCAAAAGGCGTGTGAGGTAGGTATCGGGTCGGGACTTAGCAGAGAAAAAGCATTGGATAATTGGTGTGTGGGCGGAATTGTACGATTGGGGATTGAGCTGCTTAAGAATGGCTATAATCTGACAGGCGAGTGGATAAGGGAAGCAATTGCTTGCTGGCAGTATGAAGTACTTAAGATAAGAGTTTTGTAGAACTCGTGTTGGAGTTGGGCAGAGAATGAGTTTATTAAAAAAAAAGCGAGAAACATTCCAATTTCCTTCGTAATTTCATCGTGCAAAGAGTCCATGTAGTAGTGTCCCAACATTCTCGATTCATTTGGAAACACTCGTAATAATAATAATATATATTTTCAGTCTTCACAAGCCTTATTGCTTAAATACTTTACAAACTGTAGTTACTGTATCTGTAATTTTGATGTAGCAGAAACTCACATAATGGTGCGAAATCTCTGAAAGTGTTAATAGAACACACGTTGTAGCTAATGACACGAACTGACCCCCAGTACAAGAGTGATGATTGTTTCGCAAAAACGCCCCACACACAAGACTGATGCTCATCTCAGTTGATTATTTTAAATCCGATGAGCAGATATATGTACAGCTCAATTAAATCACATTTTCAACATCGCCTATTCATTACGGAGCGCCATTTGGTGTGCGGTATGTTTATTTACATTTAATGTGCTTTTCCCTACATTTGCAAACAGTTTCATTCAACAAACAAACAGTAACTGGCTTTAACTCTGTAGTGTAGGAGTTGTGCAAGAACCATCCATCAACAGCACGTCCATGTTTTGGCATGTCTGGTTCGGTAAGCGCAATGGGTATGCGCTGGAAGTAAATAAATCGAGCAACTGAAGGTTGCACTCTGCACCAAACTCTAGCGCTTTTGGACGTTTTGGATAACGGCCCAAAGTTTGGAGAATAGCAAACGCACGTACTCATCGCATACCTTCTTCTATCGCATGGCTTCGCACGGCCCAACGAAAAAATAAATAAAGCGATTTCGGTTTAAAAAATCAACGAGCATGGAAAGTGACATGGATATGGGGAGGGTCTGCAACTAGAGGGTAAAGTAAATGTTTGGGCTCGTTGTGTTTTTGTTTTTGAAGCTCATAGAACAGCAGCGGACATTGCTTAACTTCCGAAAGTAATTTCGGAGCATACGGTATGGAACATAGAATGGGGGCAGTTCCCGGACCCCATTAGTTAGGGCTATGGATGTCACGCACAGATCTGCTCTATTCTGAGGCTCTGATAGGCCACTTTTAATGGCTTCCAATGTGGGTGGTTGTGTGGTGCTTTTTTATCGTCCTCTTCCTACACAGAAGATTAGATTCTGTGTTCTATTGTCACAGGTTTTATTTGTGTTGCTCTGTGAGTTTTTGTGCCACTAATAAGTAACGTTATTGTTACATTTCAAAATCTGTCCAACTCTTTTTTGTTGTTCCGTTGCTTTATATTGATATCGCGCGTTTGTCTGTAAATTGTCGTGCAACAGATACATTTGCAGATACGGTTGCCGGCACTTGCCACACCATTCGCATGCACACACCGCGCGAGAGAGAGATGTTCCAACGAGTTTAATTGAACGCGATACGTGCACGAGCATCGCATGCTCACCGGACTCGCGATGTTTTGCGCGCGTTCGTTACGCCGCAAGATGCTCTAAGATTCATGCGATTTGATCACGCACTGATAAGAGGTCCGAGTGGGATGGAAAACGGTGTCCGAGGTTTCGTTGGCAGCCCTCTACGTACAGGAGATTGATTTAAACGCCTGTGCGGGAGAGTGGAAAACGTGCGAAGCAAGACGCATTACGAAACGTGACCGTGGGCAGTAGATTTGATTCTCCGGGTGTTTGTGTCTGTGGTGGGTTGAAGCTCGAGAGTCGCTCCGGTAATGGAGCACAGTGGTTTCCCTTTTCCGCCTTTTGATTGCTACCTCCGGTGGGTGTGGTGGCGATGATAAAGCGTGGGGGAGAATGGGGAGCGTGGGGATAGAAATTGAAAACTGACGAGGTCAAGAGATACTTATGTTGCCAATGTGAAGGCCATATCAAAACGGTCAGTGCGAGGTTTAATATTTCCACTGGAGATTGCGTGTGTTTTCATCCTTTGGCCAGGTTGTCGTGGGTTTTGATTGAAAATGTGTGATCGTGCACTGGTAAATCTTAGCAACCGCTACACATACAGTGGTGGCAATACATGTAAACCTACTACATTACTTTTAGTAGTCCGGACAATTATTCGCAGTAACCCAGGGCGAGTTATTTCTGGAGAAGCGTTTGTGTGCTTTTGTGTCATTTATGCCCATTTCTAAGAAGTTTAAATCATAACAAAGATAAGCATCATAACCATACGAACTTCCAGCGATCAGATGTGATAATTGCATTGATTACACAAATATTTGTTCTTCCTTTTCTCTGGCTCTACAACTGTCTTTCTTTGACTTCTTTTTACCCGTAGCTGGGTAGTCAATTCGGTGTACGGAGGAGACGTTGCAGCCCTGCAGTGTGAAGACATACCACTAAATTCTTCATGCTTACATTCATTTTCATTAGTGTATTACGATTCGATCATGACAAGGTCCTCGACAAGCAATACCTGTCATTAGGCAGTTGTTCATTTCATTCACCGTCATCGAATATTCGACGTTTCATCAATAATTTAATCAACTCTACAGTTCGCTTACGATACCCGGTTCGCTTTGGAAAAGTGCTTTTTGTGTGGACTACAAAACTCTTGTAACCAGATTCCGTCACCACGTGCATCCACGATGGCGTCACTTTACCACAAGTGCACACTAATCTTCTGCAATGTAATTTTGTGCCTCAATTGGGTTAGTTTATCAAACGGGGTACCCTTCGAGACAGTGTGTTGCTTGTCGGCAGTACACGCGTACGAGGGAAAGTGCATTCGAGCGTGTTTGTGTCACGGTACGGTACTGCACGCTTATCTTGGTGTCGCATTATGCACCAAACGACACTCGCGACCGTCAATGGCAATCACTCAGTTAATGATGTTATCATCTTTGCCAATGTACGACCGGGTAGTATCGGTACGGGCAGACCGGTAATGTGGGGTACATAAACATGCACACACACACACACCCACGCGTACGATGTAGAGACAGAATGGAAATTAGTGTGGCCGACGATGGTATCACACAACACCACCGGGTGGGACGACGAAGGAAAAGCGGACTAATTAGCTTCGAAATTCAATTAAAAAGTTTTCCACACGCTTGTCACGACCGGCTTGAGATAAGAGTGGCCCGGGAGTCCTCCCGCATCAGGCTTGAGTAAAGAACGATGTTTATGTTTTGTTCTGCCGTACGGTGGCGTATGTGCGCCATTTGTCAGCAAAGGATAAAACGATCAAGTCCCCCCCCACCCAAATACGGTGGATGGAGGCGCCCAGTTGAACATCGCATGTGAGGCACAGAATGATATGCAAATTAACCTTTTATGCTGTGTCGTTTTGCTAGGTTTCGCAGATAAACGGCACGAAAATGGTCCGGCTTGTCGGTGCAGCAGTGTGTCGTCCTTTAACATAATTAATAGTGTGTGCGGGTATTGTGTTTACGTTTCGGATCAATTCGCACGCACAAAAAAAAAAGATAGCTCATTATGGTGAAGCATAAATACTGGCCCACACTCGGTCGCTTCTGGCCGAAGCTGTATCGATTGTACTTGAACAAAAGAGCAAAAGGTTAATCAGTTGAAATAATTATAACATTCAAATCATGAGCTTTTCAAAAAGGAGTTCAAAATTGCAAGAAAAACTGCTAAAAACTTTAATTCCTCTGCATCCAAGAATTGAAAATAATGTTGATGCTTATTTATAAACCCCTTAGCTTCTTATATACCTCGTAAAACAGCAATAACACCCGTTGGGCCTCAAGAAAACCTTCCAAAATTGAGCTGTCCAAGGTGAAGAAGTTCCCCACAGATTGGCCCTATTTGTAGCAACCCTTTGCTTGATGCGGCTGTTACCTCATTCTCCAAACACCGATAAGCAACTCCGGGGATCCAAGCGAGAAGCGTGGACTAATGCCAGATAACGGAGGCAAGAGGGCTCTCGGTATCATGAGTCCCCATTTTCTGCATTCCCTTTTCAATGCTGTTTGCTCAATCAAACCTCATTTTTAACCCTTTTATCGTCACCATGCGCCGAACGATGAACGCTGTATCGATCTATTCTATTTCCCACGACTTCCGTTCAGTCGACGGTCTGAGAAAGTACGCCGTGAATTTCTCACCGAGCTGTGGAAGGTAGAACAGAAGCGTTGTCCGGGGAGACGAACATATAAGCACGCTCGCTTGCTGATCTGTGGCAATACAATGCAAACAATATGAAACGTTGTTGCCTGTGAAGGGGGGAGGGGGGCTTTGGTTGCTACGAACGACGCCGTTCTACACCATTTTCTATCAGTTTTTGACAGGACGAGCAGAGGACGCCGCTTTTCCTTACGGAGTTGTTCATCTGCTTTTGCTGCCGATAAAGGCAGAAAATTTTCCACAATCTAGCGAAATTTTCCAACCCCCCTCAGGATGGTGAGTGTGTTTTTATTCTACAAAACTTTGATTGTTTTCTCATGTGATGTTTTACTCGTTGCAGGCAAGAAGTTGTTCACTCAGTCAGTGTTCGGGTACTCACAGAAGAACGCTCATAACGATAGACATGCTGCTCCGGAGTTCTCGAGCCCCTTACACGCCAAAAGCCGAACCTGATTCCCTGCAGTCAGTCGTCACTGTGTTCACAATTTCGCAACACACACACACTCCACCAAGAAAAGCTGCAAAGTCGAATCACCGTATCGAGAAGGAAATGATATATTGGACTGTGGCTCTACGATAAACCAAAGCACATGATGATAATGATGATGATGCATTCAAAGGAACGCACCGGAATCAGTTACGCCACGGCACGGAATTCACATACTCGGACACACAAACACAAATGCTCTGTACACTCTTCGTTTGACATTCATGCACCGGAAAAACTGTGTGCGGTAATAACCCGCCACGGCGACAGCATGCAAGGTAACACACAGGGGTGTCCACTCTGCCGAAAATTGAACTCGCCGCCGCTCTTGCTTGTCCCACCGCCTGCTCCACCGTTCCCGTACGACACGAAATTGCGCCAGAATAGCGAGAAATCACTTACAAAAATAGAACAAAAACACTATTTGACAGGGTACCACCGCAACAACACCACCGCCAGCAGAACAACTTCGACGCGGTTGTCTCCTGGTACCACCACCGTACCACGATAGAAGAATCGTTTGACACAAAAGAGCGTGGTACTCTCGGTGATGATGATATTTGGTCGGTACCGAATGCCGCTGTACAGCTGCACGCAGCCGCGAAAACCCGACCGGGCGGTGCGCTCTATCCCACTTTCGCTTCCGGAATCGGAATTTGCAAGAACCGACTACAACGCCGATACGCAACCAAACCTCGCTAGGAAGTGCGAACCTTCTTACCCCGCTAATCGATGATACACACAACACACGCACACACGGTTGTACTCTGCCCGGTGTGTCCGGTTCCGTCGATGTTTGGCATGGAACTGACCGAAGCCGCCGCCGGACGCCCGCTGTTGACTTCCGAACCAGTGTAGCAGTCGGTTTCGGTGGGTTCGGTTAGCTGCAGCAGTGCTAGCGCGTGCTCTCACTCTCGCGGCTTTCCGATTTGATATCGTCGGCGAACCGCAGCGAGTGCGTCTTTTGAGTAAGCGCTGCCAAGAGAGTACACTGATATGTGAGCTGAATTCAGTGCAGTCCGCAGTGAATGCGTATAGCGGCGGTAGAACAACGCGGCCGATTCTTGCCGATGAAGTGGTTGGGATCCAATTACCGTGAACTACTTGCAATGACCTGAGCGCGCGTCTCGCTGGCCATGTGTGCTGTCGGCTCGTGCAAACTTGCGAGCGGCTTTAGTCCTTGTGAGTGACGGTCTGCTGCTGACGTGAGGGTCTACTAAAACCGCGCGTCTCAAGGGGAAAAGGCGTTGGAAAATGAGTGCCTAGTTACGGAACGAAGGGTTCTCGCTGTATTTTAGCAACCGACCAGCAGCATGATAAAGCTAATGTTGGTACAGTTGTTGTTAGAATAATAGTTCTTGCCTCAACTAAAATGAGTATATTAGTAAGAAGTTACTAATGAAATACAAATTAATCACTCGAACTATTAAAAAAAAACGTTTATATTTTTATCGTACTACCTTTTTAATTTAATGGAGATTTAGCTAATTTATGTCTTCTACAATATTATTACTTTGCACTTATATATTTGTTTATTCTTTTTATCATCGTTACAGACGGTTGACCTTAATAAATCTTCGATTGATATTGCTGGCTCAACATAACGAGCCTGTCTCGTTCGCCACCCGATTCTATCGCCTCCGGGATGATGATTACGACTTTAAATCCTACCAGGAAATTATGGAGATGGAAGATGCGTTCCAAAACGAACTCAACTTCCACCAGGAGTGGGTTGCCGATAAGGTAAGTGTATTAGCTCGATTTTACAATATACAGACATAATAACGCGCTTCTTTCTTACTTTTAGAAAAATGTTCTATATTCGGAAGAATCCGCCATATTCCTAGCAATCTGTGATCTGTCCTCGCTCATTCCACTTGGGCGTGGATGTCATTTAAACTGTTTCGTCACTTACAACATTGAGACGCTCAGCACGGATTGTGATGAGATACAACTAAACGTGGGCTCCGTGGAGCTTCTTCAGCAACAACTTTGCAGCTCCGAGCTGTGGGTCCAGTTCCGCAGTATGGCAGAAATCGGCCGTGATTTGCTCGCCGTAACATCCACGTCTGATTTTCTGGCGCTGGAAGTTCGATACAAGCGCGAACCCGCTGTCGCGATGAAAGAATTCTGTGTCGGTAGATTAGGTTTTGTGGATGTGGTATCGACCGCTGTAAATCAAACTGTGCTATATTGTGCTGATAACACGTACTGGCAGGGTACGTTGATAAGATTGGATCGGCTGGAGGAGAAACGTTTGCGGATGAAACTTTATAGCAGGTATGGTGTGGGTTTTGTGGTGTATTTACTCATGACCATCGTATCATTCAACTGGTAATATCTTTTTCTGTTCACCCATGTTTAGATATTCACATCAAATACTGACGCTGCTGCAGTCGATATACGCCGATTACGAGGAGACTTGTTCGATTGGTTTGTGTGCAAGCGCCCAGAATACAACGGAGCAAGAGCTAAAGCAACGGCTCTTGGATGAATTGCAAAGCAAAATAGAACAACCGACCGACAGAGACATATGCATGCAAAAAGAATTCTGCACCGATAAAGTTTATTGTTCGTTGGACATGCGGGAGTCGCGAGAAAATGATGCAGCTGCGTCTAGTTGATGTTAACCAGATCGCTTCCGTCACCATTGCCACGATTGTCAATTGCTACGTGCACGTTCACCATCGCTGGATTACGATGAACCAAGGTAGGACCATCTTCGTCATCGTTCACGTTCGGTTGATCCTCCAAAGTAAGATAGGGTTCCGGATCTTTAGCGTGTTCTGCATCCTTAAGAATGTCGACGTAGATAGCCACCGCAGGATTCTCGTCATCCGGCACGTAATGTGCATTGCTCGAGATAACACTATTTTCATCCGGCACCAGAATAGTTTTGTCGGCATCCGAAAGCGATGGGATGGGGTTCGCCATCCCCAGGGATACCACCGTAAAAGCCACTAATAGAAACAATAGTTTCATGTTGATTGTGTTTTTTAAAAAATCCACACAATAAGGTACGATCCGGTCACACTTCTTAACGCACACACGCTGTAATAAGTTTGGGAAAAGGAGTAACACCAATTTTAGCTCGACGGAAGACACAATATCGATAAAACTGGACAGTCAGATTGCCTAAGCTTTTATATGAGCGGTGAGTTGTAAAGGGAAGATGATTCGTTATCATTTTATTGAGTGTCCATGATGCTATTTTTGCGACCTGAACCGTGTAGATAAAAGATAGGAAAAGTGCAATGGTCAGGTGTAGGGATTACGGAATCGTTATTCAATTATCAAACATGTACAGGCGCAGTGAACCGGGAATTTTATAAATTTGCTATTACTAAAACCATTTCGGAGTCAAACAATGTTCAACGTTTAAATTTGAATTTGTTATTTCTGTTATATTGGCTCATCCGATTTGATCCATGACGCTGTATAACAGAAGAAATCGACAGCTGTCACCCCTGTCAACAAACCGCACTGTTAAAAAAAATTCTATTTCATTATCCGCTTCTAAACAATATTTTAATGTGCTTTTTCGCTTTCCACAAGCACTAAATCTAATGGGATATTCGTTTATTGGTACGACTAAGTAATTTTCTAGCATAATACAACTAGAAAAAGAGTATTTTTTGGACGCTGTGCAGCGGTCATCTGTTGAAAGGCTGGGCGCTTTTGACGTTTTGTAAACACCGGGTTTGTTATCATGCACATTTTCGTTATCAACAAATCGTCTGGTTGGATGCTGCGCGATTAAATCAAATTATTTAACACAGAACTTCGAAAAGCCAAAGAAGAAATCATTTCAAACTAGAACAATCGATACTGCGTTTGTGCGATCTGTGCGTGTTTCTGTAGATAGCCACAAGAACAATAATGTCTGGCGATCAGAGTGCGAATGTGGAACTGATTAAGAAGCACATAGGCGAGTATCCGGATTTTCCCAAGAAGGGAATACTTTTCAAGTGAGTATCTGCACCAGTGCTAATGTTCGGGAAGTTTTTTTAAGCAAAGTTTTTTGTATGTATTTTTCAGAGACATCTTTACCGCACTCCGTCATGGCGAGGTTTGCAAGGCAGTCAAAAATGTGCTCGTATCGTACGTTCGGGAAGCTTGCCCAGACGTTCAGGTGATAGTGGGATTGGAGGCACGAGGATTTCTGTTCAGTTTGCTAATTGCTGCTGAGCTGGGTGTGGCTTCGGTACCGATCAGAAAGAAGGGTAAACTGCCGGGAACCTGCGCCCAGCAGGAGTACATACTGGAGTACGGAACTGTATGTAAAAAATTATTTTCTTATCTGTCTCAAACGAATACTAACAATATCTTTACGTCTTGCAGGATGTATTTGAAATACAAAAAGGAAGCATCCTGGAGGGGCAGAAAGTGCTTATAATAGACGATCTGTTGGCCACCGGTGGTACAATGGATGCAGCCAACAAGCTGGTACAGCAACTGGGTGGTATAGTGGAACGAAACGTAGTTATCATAGAGCTTACCGAACTCGGTGGTAGAAAGAAGCTTGAAGCTTCCGGCTCAAAAGTACATTCCTTTATAGAATACCACGACGTCGAATGAATTCGAATAGTTTTGTCACAAAAAGCCGAAGCAATGCTGCTATCAAACGCACGTGTTACTACAGTTAACTGCATAGATAATTCCTAAACACAAAAAGACACAGTCCTTACAGATAAGTTCAAACAGACCGCGCAGCAGCTGCTTTTTTGTTACTCATTTTTTAACTCGTTTTCGACAATTCAACGTGTGATCGATCGTTTTCGATGTAAAAACAAAGCCTCCGATATCGATTGATGAAATCTCAGGAACAGCAATAAACGTAGCTAAAAGTAGTTAATTTTTTAAACGAAATTTGAAATCAAATAAAGGTTCACATTACGGTTACCGAAAGCCTAACGACGTCGGAAAGCTCTAGCTTAATGTTCTCACACTTAATGGTAGGAAATTATAAATTGTAATTTCATGGAAGAGATGGTTCGACACCGAAAATAAGTTACCAACCAATGTTTAGCGCCTTTTTCCCACCTGCGTGTGCAGCATAAGGGTGTGCTGGTTGGGCTTGTATTGGTGAGCGTGACCACGATCGCAGCTTGCAACGATCGAGGAGAGCCAGAAATGTGTAACCACCCCAAGAGAGGGAGAGCAGAAACTTTCGTGATCTTTGCTGCTTTGTGTTGTGTTCCTGCCACGGACACTGCGCGCAGACCTGTGACTTCTGATCTCACAGTTTCTTGCAAATGGTCGGGTGAAGCGGATCGTCTCCGTAAGTTGTACCGTTAAGAAGACGGGTTTGCCCCTGGGTGGAAAGTGAGCAGCGTCAGCATAAGTTTCATGTTTCGTTCATATGCAAAGCGATCGGTGTTTGTACGAACTGTATACGTTGTTATTTCGTTGCGACAGTATGTAATATTTCAGAGTGATCGTGATCGCATTTGTGTAGAAGCAAAACGATTGTTTTTGTATCGCTACTGACCCTCCAGTTTCGTGGACGCCAGTAGAAACCGTGAGCCAACCTTACCTTCGAACGGGATGAGAACGGAGAGCCGAACAGTGAAATCGAAGCAAAAGTGTGGAAGTGTGCTAATTTCGGGAACTGATGAAGAATGAACTTGTTCGTTCATTAACATCGCTACGTTGCGTTGTATCGGTAACGGTACGGGAAAAGTGTTTTATGCAAACATTATTGGTAGCTTTCGCGCTACGAAAAGTTACCCTTAAAACCAACAAAACAGGTCACAAGTACCATCTCAGCACCATCATCATCGCCATGATCATTGTATGCTATACACCAACCAATGAAGAGAACTTCACAACAGAGTGTCTATTTACCCCAGCTCTATGCTGGTGGGGTTGCAACCGAAGGTGCCGGAAGAATGAAGAAATAAATTTATTTTCGTGGGAACACAACTTCTTTGCCGAGTGGTGCAATAGAACTGCGGGAACAATCGCCGTTTGGCCCGTTACCTATTACTACAAACAGTGTGCTCTTGTTGCGCTAGGAACGATGGTTGTTTATCAAAGCGATATCAAAGATTCAACCGATTTGCTGCCGCTGGGAACTTGTCGACGCTGTGTTGTGGTGTCGCATTCTTTCGAAAGGATGACTGTGCTATGGATGCATCTCTTAGAAAACGCGTCGTCCTTGAGCAGAAGCGAGAGTGTTGTTTCGTTTTTCCACCACGAAACAAGGATACGATTCGATTTGCAATCCGTGATGAAGGTTGGCAAAGGTCGCCTCTTTAAAGTGGGATACATTCCAATCGGCTGACAGCTTCCCTGCACGCCCTCCGCATCAACAACAACAGCTGTGCCTGTTTTCGCAAAGACGCGTCGATGAATCATTGGCATTTTTCGCTAGTGTGTGCAACGGGCCAAGGAGGTAAATTCGCTTACCTTTACGAAACACACTCAAACACCTTCGGGTAAACTGGCGAGACATCGACAAAAGGCGCGCGCGCGCGCAGTAAGCTTAAAAGTAACAGGCGAACAGAAATTCAAGCAGGTTCGCCTGGTAGGTGTCTAAAGTCAAATTCCCCATCGACCGCAAAACCTACCGTGGTGTACGTATGTGTGCGTCTTGTGTGTGTGTGTGTGCGCCTTGCTCAGTTTCGGTCACCTGAGCAGACCTGAGAACGAACAAAGGAGAAGGCACGATCGGTCCGATGTGCCGCTGGGTCACACACAGCGTAGGAACGATCGTTTGGACCTGCTTCGCTTTGCTTGGGTTGAAGCTTTTTTTCGTGTGCTTCAACGCGCGTACACAGACGCACACGATCGCTTGGGAAAGAAGAACCGGCATTCGGGAACCTGCCGTTGTAAGCACCGTCCCATGGATCGATGATGGACAACAGTTGACTTACGATGCATGACGTTGAACCCTCCTTTGGACGAGTCTTCCATGCGCCTGGTGGATGATCTTTCTCTCCTACAACCTACAACGTTTAATGCTATTTAGCACTTTCCGATGGATTCCGTCATTCCGGAATCAAACAAATATTTGTCATTTGCTAACTGCTGAGTTGCCAGAAGTGTTTTTGTTTTTGTTGATGCAAATCTTATTCAAAATTCCAAACACGATCGTCTGATGCTGGCCAGCGTGCTATATTGAACCCAGATTTAGTACGATCGTACCTACCTGCTGTGTCGAAATGTGTCAGCCAAGGAAAAGATTTAGCACCCGTTCCACGGTAGAGGGACCCAAAAAAGAGGTCACAGCTGGCTGGTTGGAAGCAGGAAAAACGAAGTGGAAATACGAAAAAGCCCACCCCATCTCGACCGACATTAGAAGCGCTTCTTGTGAAGATCGTCGGCATTCTGCCGCCCGACTTTACACGCATCAGGTGCGCCAAACCGTGCCGGATCACGAACACTGAAGAAGACACAGTGCTTTGTGTATAGGAAGGTTGATGATCGTCATCATCATCTGCGCTGTAAAGCTCTTCTCTCTTTACACGCTCACGATCAGCTCGTGTGTGAGTTTGTGGGAAAGATGGTTGCTCCGATCACCGTGCGCGGGTGTGGTGTAAAACGTTACGCAAGCCACACACGAAAGACTTGAACGAGCGTGTAAAGGGCGAACCCCGCGTGTGAGAAGAGTCAAAACTTCCGCGACCAGACTTTGAATAATTATTATCCAAAGACGGAATTTGTTGCGAAGCAAAGTTTTAATACTTTTGCACAGGAAACAGTTAACTCTCGGTGACAGTTGAGTCTTGCAAACCGGAAGAAAAACAATCTTATTTTTGTCGTAAATTGTGGGCTTTTAGATAAAATTTTACAACCAGAAATGGGAGGTAGAGAAACATAAAAGCTTCTCGCGATGTGAGATACGCGATACTCGGAGCAGTTTCACCGAAGCTGTTGGAGATGTTTATATCTTGCTACAGTAAATCATGTAACGTACACAAGCCGCTCTTTTCTCGATTATCTTTAATGGTGTGGTAGCTGTGTATTTTAAGGGTTTGTTTTACTACCCCGTTTTCCGGCGGCTGTCCAAAAAATGCTTTTCCTTCAATTGTTACCAACAATCATACCAGCATCCTCTTCCCCCTTTTGAGCACCTCGGTAAGCAAGCGAAGAAAAACAGTCCAAAAACGGAACCATTTACTATATCAGGGTTTCACCAACGGGGTACCCCGAAGTGCCCGGATGAAGATTAAGCGATGCCATTGATTTGATTTTGATTACATAAATTTCATTATTGGCGTGTGAGCAACACTGAATGAAGGGTTGTGAAGGTGGGATGTTTAATGATCGTGCAAAGGTGTATGCCGGATTAATAGCGAAGCATGTAAAGTGGTGTAAAAGTTTGTTAAAACAAACGCCTCACTTCACGCATCTGCTTATCTCGGGTTCGCGGTCTTTCGAAGCGAGCCTCCTCGTGCGGGGAAGAAGAAAAACGAGGAGAAAATTATAACAATTTTAATGCGGTGGATTGTGTTTATCTTCCCATCTTGTGGCAAATCAGTGTTACAGCAAAGATTAACAGGGGTTTGATCTTTAGTTTAGACAAAAATTGAAAGTGAATGAACAACCGAAAACTACAAAACCAAACGATAGCAAAGTGTTGAGCGATGATGGGCATGCTTTATGATGCGTGGACGTTGTTGAGCAAGCGAGTATTAAGAGTGTAGGTGTCATCATCATCGCCACCATCGCCATCATCTTCGTACAAAGAGAAACTAAAACTTTACAACGGTGGTTGAATCGGCTTTTGTAGAGCAGGTTTTTCTTCACTCGTGGAGTCTCATGTTTCCAGTGTGAAACAGATCAGTTCGTGTCGTTTTTAAAGGTATTTGCAACCGAAACAGGGAAGAAATCTTTTCTTTCATTTGGGGTGAAATGAAAACGACACCTTTTTCCTGTTTTTTTTTGCGCAACCCCGATTGAAACGTGACAATCATCGAGACGACCGCTCGCTCGACTGTTTCTTGCCTTTGAAATACGCTAATTTCTTTCGAACAGGAATCATCTCACCTTTTTTTCTGTTGCTGTGTTTTATTTCATCAACTGTGTTGTTTTCTTTTTTTGTCGGCTTACACAGTGTGTCCAGTAAGCTGCCCGAATAGTGAGAGGTTTGAGTGAGTGAAAAAAAGGAGGGGAAAGATAAGTGAAAATCTATATCCCACCGGGTGACAGTGTGTGTGTGTTTTTTTTTTGTTGTTGTGGTGATCAATTCATGCGGAAATACTCATTATTTGCATACGATCACGTGCGCGTGCGTGTTTTTGTGTGAAAGTGTAGCTTAATCTTTCCGCCTGACGGAGGAAAACCCTTTGCAAAGAGGAAAAATAGCCAGTGGTGAAAGGATTGACAAGCACGGCCAGAACCGAAATATCCGTGCATCATGGGAACGAAGATCGAGTACGTTGACTCGAGTCATATGTACGCGACAAACTACATCCGCAACTCGAAGGCGATCGCCGTTCTGTGGGCGATCTTTAGCATTTGCTACGCGATCATCAGCGTCGTTGCGTTCGTAACACCAGGTAAGCATGATTTTCAGGTTCGTTTTGAAGCTTTTGGAGCTTTTTGTTTAGGAAAAACTGTTTCCAAAGCAAAACGTGACTTGAACGTAAACACTGTATTTACGTGAGCATTTGATCAGTTTAGCAAAATAAGTAATCGAAATCCTATTGCATCATAAGCGAAAGTTGAAGTTGGATTTTTCATATTTTAAAAAGGTGTACCTATAAGTTATGTCGCTCTTTTATAAAAGCGCTATGTTTAGAATAGTCTCCTCCAGTCTGTTTGGCAATATGGATGTTTTATAGAAGACTCGTTCAAAGAGCTAACAGCGTTTAAAAGCTATTTTAAGTCTTTTAGGCACTTTTCAGGGCATAAGACATAAGAATTCCTTTCGTCAGACTGTTCCACACTAGATTAGAATATTTAATACAATTTTAATTTAATCTCACTATAATTAGTATGTCTCATCTGGGCCGTTCCCCCATAGTGAGGATTGACTAACCAACTATGCGGTATCAATTAGTCTAGTAAGCCAGAAATGGCAGGCATGACCAAAGAGGTCGTTAGGCCATGAAAGAAGAAAGAAGAAGAAGATAATTAGTATCATCTTGCAGATAAGAACAATTTATTAAATCTTGAACCCCCCCAAAGCAATAAGACAAATCCCTGTTTAACATTTTATCATCACACCCCATTGTTTGCTAAACCTCTAAACACACAATGGCACAATGAATAGTTGTTAAACGGCGTGTAGGACAAACACGATATGGTGCAATTTGTAATGGAACGCTCCCCCGATTCTCAGTCGACCGATCAAAAGGGTCCGATTATTTAATGTAAAGCAACTCGTTTCGTTCTTACCACACGGTTACAATTCCTATTGAAATGAAACTATACACCCAGTGTTCGCCATTGTTGGCTTGTTTATCCTCGTTTTTTCTGTAACGAAATAGAAACTGTAAAATTATACCTCCAAAAAAAAAACGAAGCTCTCATTCAAAGCCAAATTCCACCACCGGTTTTTGTCTCCGGTAGATGCTCATGATGGCATTCACTGGAGTTCTTCTCCGGTCGGGTTGGTTGTGTGCACTTTCAGCTGCAAATGTGTCTGTTGTCCCGTACGGTGCACGTCTTCCTCCACAGCCAACGGCTGCCCAGATGTGTGCGGTGTGACCTTTTCGTTGAAAAGTTGTTTCCAAACATCCATTACCTTACGTGGAGTCACCACCGTGGCACACTGGCAGCGAGAGCGAGCGTTTCTCGCCTCGCGACAATTGACCGTCGTTTTTCGCAAGCTCATTAAAAGCTCGGTTCGGTGCGGTGTGTAGTATGTGATCGTTTTACAACGAACAAATAGTGGGCCGAAAGTGTAGAAGACCATTTTTCTCATTTCATATTGTTTATAAATTGAGCTTGCGGAGTGCCAGTATCTTCATCTGGTCGGCGATGCTTCCAATCAAACGCATTTGAACGCTGCACAACGCTGCTGCTGTGCTTAAATAATACTTAAATTAATCATAATAACCATAACGATCATGTCGGTCGCTTCGCTTGTGCAGAGTTTCCACCGTTTTCTTTCTCGCGGGATTTGCACGCAGGAATGATGCAATAAAGGTGGTGTTGGAAGCTGCTGCCCCGAGAGATCGGAAAGTAAAAGTTTTCCTTCCTTTTTTTTTGTTCGTCGGACTTTCGTGATTTGCGAGTCTAATAATCGGATCGGTGGTTAAGCAAAAAAGTAACGTTAGGCTCAATTATCCTCGCGCTGAACAGACGCGCTGCAACTAGTGGTAATTCGTCATCTGATTAAGACGAATTGAATTGATTGCCATTGTTTAGCGGCGGCAGTGGTGGTAATGTTTTGGTTTTCCTTTTTAGTTCGCAGGTGAGAAAAACAAATCACCCATTACTGCCTACCAGGAAGCACGGGCACGATCCCGTGTCACACCATAAAATCATTGTTGTTTCCTTGTTTTTTAGCAAGAAAAATTGGCAATTTAGCTTTTTCATCTCAACGAGCAGCATCAATGTACCGTTTTGTTGTAACCATTGACGGAAGTACCCTGCTTTCCCAAAGCCACAACCAAGCTGGGAGTGTGCATTTGCATATTTTTCCCCCGCTTAAATAGCCTTCTGAGTCTTCTGAACCGAGGCTCATTTTATCGTTCGATTATGCACAGACGAAAAGTTCAGCTTGCTGCTGCTTCGTTCATTATCGGTGCCGTTGCATACGATTATTGCCGGCCTGACGTTAATTAATCATTCTCAGGTCCCGTTGCATACAGCATCGCTAACGTAAACAGCAATGATAAGCGATTTTGATGGAAGATGATTACTACGGCGGGTCGATTAACGTAACGTTTGCGAAAAAAAGGAAACTTTCGACCGTGTTGGCAAAATCAGTAAATTCCCTTGCTTTGTTTGGCGAATTAATGGACGATCATTCGGCGATCAATGTAACTGTTTTGTTGTGATTGTTGATTATGAATCGAACAGTTATCGCGTGAAGAAGGCCTGCAAAGATGAATCGGAAACGGTTAGCTTAATATGATGAGGAAAAGGTTCATTTCTCTACTTACGGTATATTTTCTAAGGGATGTAGCGCGCAACACACTATCTATTGTTATGATAACAACACCTCATTCTCTTCAGCTTTCCTTCTCGGGAAACCTGAAAAGACAATTTTCGTTTGTTCTTGCGCAATTTAAGTGCAGCTTTTTGCGCGTGTCGTGACCCGCCCGACTTGACAGTTGGTGGTTGGCATTATGCAACCAAAGCCACAGTAGAGTTCTCCGGATAATTTGTTAGTTAAAGTGCACATTCACCTTTCGCCATGATTGACTGTATCTGGAGCAATACTTTTTTTCTTCCTATAAAGCGAAACTAGCGAAAGGAACCACCACAGAACACAAATCTTATTGGCGTGCCCGTTACCGATCGAGTCACGGGGAAAAGATCACTCTTTTCTTTTGCTCTCTGAAAAGAAGGTATGATTAAATAGCTCTGTGTATGTGTGTGCTTGCTCTAAATCGAACAAAAGCATAACGATTGTGCGCAAAATGTTCATGCCGGCATTACTCCGCCACATTATGCTGGTAAAATTCGGTTTCGGTTGTGGTGTATTACCCTTTTTCCGCACTTAATCTTTTGCCGGGTTGCTTCGGTTTGTTATTTAACATTTAAGCTTCGTCCGTCTGCGAACCAAACAACCAACCAACCAACGCAGATGAAGATGTCGGTAGTTTGAGTTCTGTTTGCTGTTCGCTGAGCACAAGATGTAATTGGTTCCATTGACACACCGTCCCGTCCCGGTGGTGGTTGTTTATAACGCGCAGCTAATGGATTGTTTATGGTGCAATGTTGCAGAAGGAGATGGTGCTTTCGCGCTGTGACTCCGGTGCCGGTACGGGATTTGTGTGTCAAAAGTGTGTTCCGCAATCGACAAGCTGTATGTAACATACTGACACGCATGAAATGAGTCTCAGCGTAAAGTGTGTAATGTTATTATGATCTTGTCATTATGCTTTTTTGCCAGTGTGTTGGTCCTTTTCTGTGCACTGCAGATGCAATGTGGTCGTTGATCTTTGTTGACACTTTGTTACGTTGAGGTTGTGCGCTGTGTGAAGAAAAATGCAAGGTTTTTAGTTATTTACACAAGAAAATGTCTTATAATTGAAGCGATTCATACCTTATCAGAAGACAGAAGAACTTGTTACACTTGTTTAAAGTTTTTTCAGCTAAATACATCATTAGTACAAAGAAAACGCCCGATAATACTAAGCGACAACCACTAAAACCCCAAACAGAGCTTTATTTTGACGTTTTGAACAACGGTACTCCTTCATAATGATAACGGACAGTGGTTCATCGAAATGAACTCATTGCATAACATTGAAATATTCATTTTCATGCACAAAATTACTAAATTATTTGTTCTACTATTTCCCCTTTTATCCAGAATGGGTTGGTGATGCAGATTCAGACATTGGCGGTCGGCTTGGTTTGTGGCAAGTGTGTCAGAAAGATGATCTCACCGATAGCTGTACCGGCCGACTAGAGGAACTACTAGAAATGCAATCTATAGCGTTTCAGGTGAGTGGAGCAGTAACATTTAAATTTCATTACTCAGATTATGCAAACAAAATGTTGCAGTTCCGTTAGCATATTTGAAGAGAGTAACAATATAGGTTAACTTTGGCTACAAAAGAAGCAGGTTAACGATAGTGTGTTCTTTTGTGTAGCGACTTCATTGCTAAGCCAGGGCAAATCAAAATTAATCCCGTTTAAAAGAAACCATGCAGATTAACGTTTACTATTGTCCGCGTGTTTTTCCAGGTTGCAACCGTATTTTGTGGTTTAGCCGTTGCGACTTCCGTGCTGGCGATCTGCTGCCTTCTGCTGATGGTGTTCATGAAGTCAACGACCGTGTTTCATATTTGTGGCTGGATGCAGATGCTTTCCGGTGAGTGTTTGTGTGCGTGTGTATATGATCATCTCCCGCGTCTAACCTACTCGGTATGCCCGGAATGTGTTTGTGTGTGTGCTGTGCGTGAAGAAAAGGTTCATGTGATCCAAGCAGGAGAGGAATTTGGGAGGCGCTCGAATTCGTAGTCTATAATGACCCGTTGTGGGAAGAGCGCGCGTCGTGCTGACTGGCTGCACGATTATCGATGAAAGGCATGCCCTGAATTGATGTGTCTCTTCCTCATTGCGGTGCAAAAAGTTCATTAGCGGCGTCAAATCGTAATTGGTCGCCGAGGCGTTTGGGACGATGCGTAGTAATGAAGTGTCGTGGAGTGTCTGTAATCGAGCGGAAAACAGGAAAAATGGGAAAAGCGAACTGGATGGATGGTAAAAATTGGCGGTTTTCGCTTTAAAGTCTGCCCTGCTGGCGGGTGGATAATTTGCGTTCACCTACTCGATCGTACAGCCAACGCTTGGACGGAGAGTTTCCAGAGTGGCAATCAAGAGGCTGGATTGAACGATCAAGCAGTTGATCGTGCATCCAATCTGAAGGCTTTTTCATGTAAAGCACTTATCGTGCCGTGGAAGTAATCGTCGTGTGCCTCAAGGTTTTTGGATGAAAGCTGAGGATCTGCTGTGTCTAATCCGGTTTTTTGCTGTCGTAAGAAAACCCTACATCGAGAATTGCAGGCCCAACTGGAGATGCCCGTTCACTTCCACTCGCAGAGCCAGCAGCTGAAGGCCGACGGATAGGTCGTGTGTACTACTGTGTTTGTATGCTTTGGAAATCGTCATCGCCAAGCATCATGAGCATCATGAACAGCAGGCCGAGTTCCGAGTTTCCGATACTTCCTAAACCGGTTTCGGTTAAAATAGTTTGGCTTTATTCGCGACCAAAGCGCGTCCATTTCCTGAACGAAAGAGAAATGATCGATGCTGCAGGCTTCCTTTCCCCTTTTCGCACGATCGTTCGTTCGTACAGGATGCTTCGGTTTCTCCCATGGCCTCTTGTGGGCATCTGGAATGTCCGGGAGAAGAAAGCAGGCTACCCAGTCGTGTCTGGGTGTATCTCTGGTATGGAGCAGTAGTAGCTTGCTCGTCGGAAGTAGGTCATTGTCAGTATGTCCGTTCGATCGTATTTTCCCCGTTCATTTTTCCAATAAATGCTTGAAACGCAGCAGCCCGCTTTATCGGTAGGGAAATGGAAACGATCTTAAAGCATTTATTGCGATGGAAAAAGTGGTTAGACAAGCTGTTCCTTCATCTATCGCTAGTATCACGGGAAATGTGTCCACGGCTTAATGCACCAACCGATCTAGTTTTCGATTTCCGTAGTTCGGCACTGACCTTCTCTTCTGGTGGAACTAGTTTCTTGGCTAGTAGGCGCTTAGAGACACGATGGAGTTTGTTGACTTTGGTGCAAAGATTTGCGTCTATGTTGCAAATAAGCGAAAGGGGACACTGGACATGCAGTACGGGCTGTTTTTATTATCGCTAGTGAAAGTCGATTTGAAAGTAAAATTATCTCCTAGCTCGACTATCTGTTTAGCATACTCGTAGAGGACACTTAATCGGGATAGTCGGGTTGTTTTAGGGATTGCTGTTTGGATAAGACAAAGTGTGGCCTGAATATTGCAGCTTGAAGGGTAGATTTATTAAGCATGAAGGTCTTGCGACCTCTTTTCTTGCTGGAATCTGTATGTAAATCAAAATATCTGTAGATTAGTAGATTATTGAGTAGAAAGCTTTAAGATACACAAATATAAACTTAGCTCTTATCTCGCAAGAAAATAAGGTAAGCCCTCACATAAGCCTCGCAAACCACACAAGCTTCTTTGTTATACGTAACACGTCAGCTCATGTGGTCAAAACTTTATACCACACCCCAATGTGTGCATTATTATGGCCGGCCAATAATTCCATTTAAATGTTGCGAGTCCATTTGCAGTTCGCTTTCGTTCGATTCGTGTTTCTTTCCGTCTGTCTATCTGCTGTGACCCAGTGCCGCACGTGTCTATAGGCTCGCTGGGCCGCAATGGTAAACGAGATTTGATGAGATTTGTACAGTTGCGGTGCGTTATTACTACTATTTGTGGTTGCGTAGTTGCTCATATGGCTTTGCGCTTACGCACCCAACCTATGTCCGTGTAATTTCGTTGATCCGAAAGATATGACGCAATGGTAGCAAATGTGGGTCTTTGCCGATGGCCTAACGATACAGTGATCTGCCGGAGAAGCAATCAATAAAAAGAGTGTATTACAGGTGTTATTTTCGCATTATGAACAAGGGTATAATCTTCATCAAATCGGATTTAGAGACAAACACAGCGCTAAGAGTGGAAAACGATATACCTTTTGAAGGACTTTTCTGTTTTTTTTCCTAGCCACTACTCAAAAAAAAACCACTTTCTACACTAAATGACATGGAGCATTATGGTGTCCAGTTAATAGCCTCCGGAAGATTAAAACTCTGACCAATTAGACGCTGAGAGATGATCACCGTGAAATGTTCATTTCCGGACAAAAGTCCCAAAAACAGAAGCTTTTGTTGGTTGTACTACATCTGGAGGTGTATGACGCCAGTTCTCTCGTTTCCTTTGATACATTCACTTCATGTAAGGGTCATCGTTTTATAACACACTTTTAAGCATTCACTTTGCAAAAAGTCATAAAAAGATCTGCTTACATCTGTAATTTCCCAGGGTCAGTTACCGGATGACGAACCCTCCCCGCGGGGTTTGGTTCACATTTGTCGCGGGTGAAAAGCTCCATAAATGTAATGTGTATGCAAATTTGCTTCCATCTTTTTTGCGTTGTCCATATGGTGGTGTTGTTTGCACAAAGTCGAGCATTAGTGGTCACACATGTTAAGTGACACAGCCGAAACCGGGGAAAGCCTGCCGTATGTGTGCGAAAGCGCGCGCGCGAATGCGTAATGTAGTTTACAATTGTATCTGATGGTTCCGCAATTTATCGCATTGTTTACAGTCAGCGTACAGCATTGGTTTATATGGGATTGTTTTTTAAAGGTAATAAGATCTTTAGATGGATCTTAATGTGCGGTGAACTGTTGTATAAAAATATCTTTCTTGCTGCTCTTATAGCTTTCATTTATGTTACGTAAACATATTAAAATATCCTTGAAATCATAAGAAGGAAATTAAACTGCAGAAAAGCAATAATTTAACCATGTATTTAATATTAAAACTTATTTTATCTTCTATTTATAGCCCTCTGCATGGTGATTGCCTGCGTTTCGTTCCCGTTCGGATGGAATTCGGACGAGTTCCGTAAGGTTTGCGGCCCGGAATCGAACCGATTCGAAGTAGGATTGTGCAGTTTGCGCTGGGCTTATCCATTGGCGATTATTGGTATGTATTAACTACATCAAACAAATCCTTTGTACATTATTTGTTAATAATAAAATTGGTTTTTCTTTTAGCATGCATTGATGGATTCATTTTGGCGACACTATCCTTCATACTGGCGACACGACACGTCCGCTTGCAACCGGAACCGCAATACCAAAGCAGTATGTATTAGAGACAGAGAGAAAAAGAGAGAGAGAAATTAAGATTGGATAATACATCTGGCGCACTTGTAACTGATCATTCTACTCTGCCTTCTGGTTAGAACTTTTTTCATTCAAACTATTTTCCTTACCTTCAACAGGAGAAATCAACAATGCGTACGTGACGGATGTGGCTAGTATTGCTGGCTCGCGAAAGTCGCTCAATCTACAACCCGTGCTGCTGGTCGCACCTCCACACATCATATTCTAAAATTAGTATAAATAGCTCTAATCATTTCCTACCCACGATCGCGTAACGGACACAATTAAACGTTAAGTAGAGCCCAGGAGCGATTGCGTTTGCTTCCTCGCAGTATGTAAATGATGAAGGCTCTTCAACGAAAGTCCAGCTGGATGGGAAACACAATGTACAGCGAATGTGTAGCCTATGCCAATTTCCTCGATCAAACCTTTTCCTCTTTCTTATGTGCGTTTTTACGTAGTTCGCTCCAAGGTGGGTGAATGATTTTTAGTGCAAGACAGCCCGAAGATATAGGAACCTATTCGTGTAAGCTATCCGGCTTTGTAGTAAGCCAAATACATTAGGTTAGTACATTTTATAACGAGTAAAGTACATATTTATTCAAGCTTTAACGAGAGTCGTTCACAAACAAAAACGAGATTTATTGTGTTTCTTACGGATGCTTTCGGATCTGGTTTCACGTGACTTATTTTTCTGATGGTCTGTCCTTTTGTTTGCATTCTTTGCTATGCTAAAAACTAAAGCAAGTACGCTTTCTGAGAACTGATAGGGGTTTTGTTTTTTGTTTTTAATTTTCCAAATTTCTTGAACAGCTAGCATGAATGTTATTAGTTTTTATTGCTGTAAGTTTTTAAAATTATACATACCACAAATTGTGAACCCCCCCTTTCTTGAACAGCTAGCATGAATGTTATTAGTTTTTATTGCTGTAAGTTTTTAAAATTATACATACCACAAATTGTGAACCCCCCCTCCTATACAAGACAATAAATGTTGGCTTTTACAACGATAACGGAGTGGTTTTATTTGAAGTGTCTCAAAGCTCTATTAAAGTTATGGAGTTCGGAAAAAAAGCGAGATAATTTCACAGTAAAACTGTAATGCGAAAATGTAAAAGATCCAAAAGCGTAATTCGTTACAAAAACCAAACTTTATGGTAGCAGAACTATTAGTATCAATGCATTTCGGCTTAATACTAAACGTCAATATCTTTAGCTAAATAAATAAATCCCAATAAGCGCATAATTTACATAAATTACATGATTAATCAACATTTTCGGGATTTGCTGTGCCTTCACATTTGCTAGAGCGAAATTGCATAGCTACATGTGCAGCGGATTGCATACTTTTAGGCAACCAACTGCTCGAATATTAGAGTCGGTACAAAGCCCTGCTAGAAACATTTGCTTTGCATAAATAAGCTTTAAGTTAAATTTATGTGATCACGTTGGATTATTAATTCCTCATTTTTATGAAAATAGGATGATTTAGAAGCGAAACTAAACCTTCGATAAGTAATTTTGATTCATACGGACAAATTGCGCAAGCACGCTGTCAACTTTGCTGTTAATAAATAGAATTTTACCTCATACCCTCAACACGTCATCATTTGTCATATTCCAAATTAAACTGAATCTTCTTACGTACAGGGGAAAGCCCCGGACGCACTTGACATCCCTTCACAAGAACCCTTTGGCAAACAATCACATCCATCCATTCATTGACGTAACTTTCCATTCATAAATTTCCCGGAACGGTACGTCTGTGCTGACCTGGTCAGTGATAAAATATATTACGATTCGCTCAGACCCGAGCCCGACCCTAGTTGCAGTGCGCCTAACGAGCCATCAGGTTAGCAACATCATGCCCGGTGCTGCACGTAAGCTGGTGCAGGCAGAAGGTAGAAATTAACGTTGCCCCGACTGTCGATCGGGTCTCTCTATGCGCCACCGACCAGGAAGTGACCGGGAGTGATCGACCGTCTGCCAAAGGGGAGCAAGGTGATTGGAAAAAGCCCCACAACCAATAAATTCACAGACACACGGTAACAGCAGTAACACAGGCGACGGTTTAATTACTTTCGACGGGCAGCTTGAGGGCAGCTCGTGCTGCTCTTGAACTTGATGTCGCACGTTTCAGTGCGTGTGTGTTTGTGTTTGGGTTTGCGTCGGTAATTAGTGCAGTGGGTGAAGAAAACAGGAACGAGACTCTTTCCCTTCACAAACAATCTGTCTCGGCACGCAGGTTGTAAGCCACGTGCCCTGTGGTGTATGAGGTTGCACACGGCTTCGCGACCGTTCGCGAGGGATTCGTCTAATTACTCAATAGAGAGATGCTTCCCTGGTGATGATAGAAGTTTCACAAATGGTGATGAGCGCCAAACGAGGTTTAATTAAAGCTACACGTTGTAATTGAACCTGACGCCTACAAAGCCTACAGGTGATTTCGAAAGAACTGTTCTCAAGCGTAGCTGCTTTACAATGTAAATGAGGAAGAATAGAAAGCAAAACAGATCATCAAAAGGAGCTAATTGAAGAAATATTTTAGTTAAAAAATCGGAAAAACTCTTTATTTACATATGAATAAAACAATTACACGTCTATTTACAATCTGTGGTACACATTCGTCGTTTAAAAATTCATAGCTACCTTATGCACTGTATGCTGCTGTTTTTGTGTTTACTATCACTTACATCGCACTACTTACAAACACTAACAAGAGCTTTCAATATTCTTCGCACGCCATTTGCGGGAAGATGTGTGTTGGAAATTGGAGTTTGCCGAAATCATACTAGGAGCTTCATTTTTCCAATGGTTTTTAGCATTGTCCCAATACAAGAGTTCCACCAACATAGTACGATCACTGTTGACTTAACGATTGAGCAAATTTTCCTAACATTGGGTTTGAGCATTATTTCGTGTGTCTGTTCGTTTTTCTGTGTTTTTACAACTTTTGTCTTCTAGTTGTTCCAAATTAAAAATTTTCATATTTCTAAAGGAATTCATCATTTAAAAAACACTCTCTCACACACCAACATTTGCTCCTAGTGCTTCTCAACCCTTGTCCAGTTCCAGGTCCAAAACCCATTAAGTGTAATGTGAAGGACAGCAGAACAGTCAGCGCAGGACGTTGAAATTGGTTCGATGGCAGTGCGCAAAACGGTAGAACGTTTCACGCCAACCGTTACGACATTTGATTAAAGTATTAACGCTACTTACAACTACTGGAAGGAAGCTTAAACACTAGTGGAAAGAAAGGGCACATAGTCGATGGGTCACAAAAATGGGAAGGCAATTAATTTAAATAATCAGCAGTCTCTATCACCATTTGAAACGATCGGCGGAATAGAAGGAATCTTGGAGCTAGTGTGGTGTAAGGTGGGCCGGAAGACGCGGAGGAGGGCGGTTTGTCGACGATCGTTTCAAGGAAAATTAAACTCATATCTTATAGGAAAACATGTGTGTTTGTGTGTGAGTGAGAAAAACATTTGATACGGAGGGAACGATTATCCTGCCGGGGAACGACTGTTAGGCAGGTGAGTCCTCCTCAGCTAGCAGACTTTGGTCCTTCGGTTGAATGTACAGATGATGATGACTATGCAGCAGGTTGTGGTTGTGCAGCAGATGATTGTTATTGTTGCTGCTACTGCTGCTATTGCTTTCCGTCCCGACCGTATTGTCCGCCTCTGCTGCGTCGGTTGCGGACGGGGCGACCATCGCCGTACCACCGTTAGCTTTGAGCAGGATGTAGCTGTCTCGATGCAGTATCCGGTGCTGGCCGTTACTGATCAGATGGCTACCGCGCCGGAGCGATCGGCGACCCATCTCGAGCAGCTCCGTGGTAGGATCGTCCGTGAAGACGAAGTTCTTGTACGCCCGTACGAACACGTAGATCATCGCGAACGCACCGGTTAGGATCATGCCGTACGACAGGATGGGCAGGGCGGTTGGGGCGAACACCGTCGCCAGGTAGATCCATCGGCGGATCGGTGGCGTTAGTTCACTGACACCCTGGAGTGAAGAGGCAAATATTGAAAATAAAAATTATCTTCTGTTGAGATACAATTGCTGAGATCCTCTTCTCTCAACTCTTCGTAAGGATCTCCTCGAATAATGTTTAAAAGGAGTTTATTAGAGTTAAAAGACTCAGTGCTCCACTAATGAGAGACTCTCATCTAAACAAACGGCTAAATATTCTTACCTCCTCGAGCCACATGATGGGAAATACGAAATCCCGAAAGTCTTTGGTTGCCATCACGTTCGGAGCTTTCTCGACTAGAAGATTGAGCTGTACCCGTACCTGACCCTCGAGTGGGACGCCCAGCTTCTGTGAATTGAGAAAGTGAGTTAAGCGATTAAATTCTGAGCTTGAGGTGAGGATAGTCAAACTTACGGGTTGTATTTTGAAGTACGTTTCGTGCTGTTCCGGATCAGGCTGAAGACCTTCGACAGCGTCCAGAAGCTGTGGATCGGACTGGTAGAAGTGTGGGTTCGAAATGTAGACTGGTGCACCTGGAGGAGCAAGAGGACAGTTTAGAGAATCGGATCGAATCGCATGAACAAATCAAGTAGCTTACCATACTGGCAGGGACTAATGTTCTGCAGTCCGTAATATTTCTTGTAGTGGTCATGGTCAAAGCAGCTGTTGTTTTCGTTCGGCGGTCCATAAGCATCCTTGGCAAGTGTGTACAGATCGGCAGATATTCCTGCAAAGAGACAACATAGATTCTTTATCGTACTTCACACTAAATCTTCCACTAAAGTCAACTTACCATCCTTCTCGACCGGTTCCCGATAAACCAGCGGCAGCGTACGGCAGAGATCCTTATCGTAGATGTACACCACATCCTTCTGCGTGAGGTCTCGCGGCGGGAAGAAGCTACCCTCCGATGCCTGTATGCTGCGACAGGGTTCACCGTCCCAGTGCGGCAAATGGTCCAGCCCGTTCAGCTTGTCAAAGTAGCCGAACTTTTCCATACCCGTATGGCCCGTGTGCATCGTTGCGTACTCCGTTAGTGTTCCGTTTCTCTGTACACGCGTTGATGATAAATGGTTGTTGATGAGTTGAAGAGTGGGGGGTGGGGAAGGGGAAGGCGGGAGCGGGGGGACAAAAGAAAATCAGAAATGAAAGTAGAACAATCGGGACAACGTTTTTGTTTTTGGATTTTTGAGTAGGAACAATGAGAAATATATATAATGAAATATAAAATGAAGGATAAAAAGAAAAATAAAAGAAATAATATAATCAGTAAAAATAATATCAAAAGAAGATAAAAAGAAAACAAGAAACACAAATTGAATACAAAACAAAATGAGAAAAATGTTAATAAAATGATAAAAAACAAACACACATCTTTTGCAAAGTAATGATATGAAAATGAAAAATGAAAGAATGGTAAAAAAGCAATGAATAAGAAACATTTCTTAAAAATAAAGAAAAGAGGTATGAGGACACAAATTATTAAGCAGAAAAATGACAAAACTAACAGAATGAGTAGAAGAATAATAAAAACAGACTTTAAGACCACTAGTAATAGGAAACATCAAGAATAGGAAATAATAGGAATAGGACAAAGCCAAATTAACTCTAGATACTAGAAGTCTCTCTGAGGCTAATTTGTAAACCACCATCGTGTACCCCTAAACAACGCAATAATTACGAAGGTCAACAGAGAACTCTTCTTCCCGGGTTTTAGTACAAAACTCTCTTCCTACTAGTCTGTCCCACTCAACACCCCATCATCACCATCATCATCATCCGCACGATCCGACGTGCCAATTGAGCGGAAAATTCCTTCTCAATCGTTTCCTACTTACGGCAAAGTCCGGGGTTACGAAATGGCTGGGAAGATAATGCATACGGGAAAGCACGCCCAACCGAACCCGGTTCCGTATTACCGCATACCGACGTGACGTGCGCCATCATTTGATATGCCAGAATAATGCCAAGCACACAGGCGATCTTTTTAAAATGAGAAATCGAAACTTATGCAATCGCAATCTGGATAAGTTCTCGTGTTTTCATGCTCCGTTATTTGAAGATCACTCCGATAGTACACCTGCCCCCACACACACACACAGCGTGATAAGATGCGTGCGGAAAATGATGTTCACTGCACGCCACTGTCCTAGTGTGGCGGCTCCCGGTAGATGGAAAGTTTTGTACCACTCGATAGCGTAATGTAAGCGTGATCGATCAGCGAGCAACAGCTGACAGGGTAAGAGCCCTCGATAGTGATCTACGCTAGAAGGTTCGCGGTTCATGCTCGTAGTTCAGGCAGGTAGAACGGAATTGAAAAAAAAACTTTGTTGCAGTGGGAAGAAGAATGAGGTTCCCACGTGCCCGAGATCGATGAAATATGATCGTGAGGATTGATGTAGTCGGTATAATCAATAGCTTCGATGGGGTTGGGTGAAGTTGTTTCTAATCAGTGTAATAGCTTAACCAAGTTGTAGACATTGTTAAACACCACCGAGCTGGTCGGTACGTGACTGGAACACTCCCTTTCTCTATTCTATTTAAATGTTGTGCCACCGTTTCGTGTCGGGACAGCTTTTATCTCCTTCTCTCTATCGTCGATCAGTTACATTCGAGTGTTAGAATTTCCAATAAATTACCCCCGGGATGGGTGACGTGCTGAGGATCACTTCCTGCATCACTTACAGCACAAAGGAATTGCAGTGTTTGAGTGCGCTTCAGATTACCCATGCTCCGAGAGCACTCCTGGAGATGGAGCAGTAGCAAAGATCTATCTAGGCTATAAAAAGCAACCTCCAATTCTTCCAACTGGACACTTTAAATCGCGTCCCAGCGTGTGCCCTGCTAACGATGATTCAGTAACTCCCGGTTGGGTTGGAGTGTGAGTTATTTTATCGCCCTCTTCATCAGCATATTAACTGGGTGAGACTAAGCTGCAAAGAACGAGACAGAGAGGGCGAGAGAGTCACCTGCCTGCCTGGCCGTGTAATAATCATTTGTTTACATACAATGAGACGGGTAACCACAGCTCACTCACTACCTCCCTTTCAAACTCCATCCCACCAACGTGAATAAGGCTCCAAAGTGGGCGACCGAACTTCAAAGATACGAAGCCACACAGCCAAAGGCTGCTGGGTCGGTAGGGCTGCTTTTGATACGCTTCATCGGTTCGAATCGCGCGTTACCGCGCCCGGAGGCAGATCAGAGAGCAGGCGAAGCAGGGGATGAAAGAAATCTCATCTGGAACGAATTAATAAGGCTGTCCCGTGCAACCTTGAGTGTGGGAAAATTGGGTATTCGCTGTGCTTGCGGCCTCCCGGGATGGTAGGGATGCTTCTTATCGATTTACTTTAGATGTTACGATGTGGAGCAACATTGTTAAGAAGGTGGCTTCCAGGGAAGATTTCGAAGCTAATTGTACTACATAAAGCAATTAATTAAATAATTTGCTTGTTGTCAACTGTTGAAGGTGATTAGTAATACATCTCTAAGGTTAGAAACGCGAGAAAATGTATTACAAATACTAAAATGATTTAGAAATGCACAAGGATGTCTTAAGACGCTTCAGCCACATTTGAGGTTAAACGTTAGACGTTTGAAATGTCAAACTAACTCCCCAATTCAATGCAAACCGAACGCACAATACTTGTTTACTTTGAGTATTCATCATAAATATTGAATTTAATTATGATACTGACACTTAATCATTTTCTTACACTGATAAACTTTACGCAATGAAAACACGAAACAAATTCTTCAGTGAAGGACCGTAATAAAACTGTCAAACGATTAGCAATTAGAAGCTGGCAGTAGCGTTAGCTTAATCTTTCCCCACTTTAAGCCATCGTTGGCATTGTCCGTCGTTAATGTCTTTTTGCTCTCTCTCTCTCTCTCTAATCCATTACCAAGTACACTGGGCTGTACTACTGCAAGTGCGGCAAGCTTCGGTGTAGTAAAGAACTCTCTAGCTCCGGCTCATCGATCCGGAACAGCCGCAAGAAAATTTCAATGTCTGCTGGCGGTGAAAAAAAAGCGTCAATGCCGGCCAATAACGGTTGTGCGAGAAATCATTGTGTTAGCATCCTACATTGTACAGTAGTGAGACATTATTTCTCCCAGGAAGAAATTTGCCCACACCAAGCGATTGGCGTTAAGTCGCTTAAACGGTGCGCATGCAGTGTAATCGATAATTGATGATTGATCTTCCTGCACCCCAAGCGTTGATCAGGGTCAGCTCCGGAGAGTTTGTAAGCTTCGGTCGCCATGTTTCCGATGCGTATCACCCGCTGATGCATATCGCGGCTTTCTCATCGCACTATGCGATTAAAGGCACACGTAAGGTACCGTCGGGTGATTATTAGTTTCAACAAATGATCCGTTTGTGGATTAATACTTAAGGTAGTGCAAAAAAAATCAGCTGTGTTTGTTTGTAATTGTATAATCCGCATCCAGATGATTGGTATGCATCGGAAAGCTAAATTTGTAACAGAGAGAAAAAAACGATTCTTTGAAATTGATTTCCCTTGCTTTGTTTTGTACTTTATCACACCAACGCGCTACGCTAATGCGTTCAAATTAAACTCACTGCGATAACACAAAGGAATGTACACATATCACACAATATCCATGTGTCAGAATTTCCCAGTGAGAACATGCTAATCTAATTTCCACAACAACACACCTATTAGACATTCCACTCAACGCTAGAGCATAAGTTATGCGAAATCGTGCGACAGAAAATGTTTACAGCAATCATCAATTCTTAATCCATTGACGTTCGATGTTGGGCTAAAATGTGGAAAAACTTCTCAGCATGCCGCCTTCACTACACCCAACAATGAGGAACGAAACATGCGGAAAAGTTGAAACTGAAACCATCGTGAAGCTGGCGTTTAATCAACGCGCCTACCCCGAGGGCTTTACGTGGTTTGTGTTGAAGCTTTAAGTGCATGAAAAAAAAACGGACGAGCTTGTTGTCTCGGAACGCTGGTTGTCGGGAAGTTCTAGGCCGTTTGTTGAGCGTTGAAAAAGTCAAGGCTCTTGAGTGGCTTAGAGAGCTGAGCCCTAATGGTACTTATGGGATCGTTTGAAGTATGCAAAAAAGGAAATTACTTAGAACGGAAGAATGAATTCTAGAGTGGTAGAGAAAGGACTCGATGGATGATGATGTAGTGCAGCAATGATATGAGGATGATCGTGAAGTTATGCCTGAATACTATGATGATGATCAAAGGCGGAAAGATCTACCTGAAATGAATCGAGAAAAGAGAGAACAAAGAAAGAGCAACCTCGCATACTAGATTGATGTAGTTGCTAGGAAACGATGAAGAAGCGGGCGAGAGATGATGCGTTTGAAGCGTTCTGTCGAGCAAACTCGATGGAGAGAACTCGCTAATGATGATTTGTCTCAGGGCCTCATGTTGGATGCGTTGTTGTGAAGATGAATCGTAAAGCAGGCGCACCAATTCCGGATGGAGTGATCTGCGATGAACGGGAGGACACAACAACAACGATTCCGGCCAACACTTACCCCATTTAGTAGGCCCATCTTTTCCATCGGTCGTCGATTGCGGGGATAGAATCGATGGGCCAAACTGACGAGCGTATCGTCGTAACCAAATACCAGCTCGTCGGCCGTCAGCGAAATGAACGGTTTGTATTTGGTTGCCGTTAATATTACCGAGATGGTTTTTGCGACAAAGAAGCTGAGGTGCTTGCTTTGGGTGGAGATGGTCTGCGAATAGACATGGAAAGCGTTCTTTGTTAGTATCCTCGTACGCGGAGCAACTTGAGCCAGGTGGGAAACACTCACCAGCAGTGGAATATTTGGTGTCGTAATGCGAAGGTTCTTATCTACACTAAGCTCAGGAACGAACTGCAGAATCTTCTTGTGCTGGTACGTGACGGTGTAGTTGTCGTGAAACTTGATGTTCACTTTCTCCATATCCTCCCTGGAAGTATGCGCGGTGTGTTAGTGCAGGGGTAGCGTACGGAAAGCGGCACTGATGAGCGGATGTCGGTACACAAGACCGGACGACCGTGATCTTGCGTACGGATCGGTCATTGGAAGTAGCGCTACGATCTTGATTGCTGGTGTGGTACTGCTGCCGTGCGGTCTTGGTCTAAGTACCAACCTGTCGTTCTCTCTCGCTCTCTCTCTCTCTCTCTCGCTTGGACGCATGTTTAGCTTGACGCAATTACCTGTCTAATAAACTAATCCGTCGCGGAGTCATTGCGCGCGGTACCTCTTGGTTGTAAGGGTGGATCTTCCATAAGGGTGCGGAACAGTGCGCGGAGCGAAAACTAGTCGTACTTGAACGTGGCCGACGGACACCATTGACCATTGAACTCGGGCGCGAAACGTACGTAGAACGCATTGGCCCTGGTACGGACGGTGTCCAGATCGCCTCTGGGGGCAATTAGGACCCAACGCCGAGAACGATCTATTTTGGTGACCGAATCATGAGGAGTGCGTGTTGTTTGGTTTCCTTACATAATACCTTACACAACCGATGCACACAGTCAGAAGCGGGTGTGTGATTTTTATCACGCATATCTAAACCGATACACGTGCGAACTTTTCTCCTGCAGCTCGATTAATTCTTTCAACAGCACGAGAAGGGAATTTCCCTTTTGTAAAATGGAAATAAAAAAATGGAGAATCGAGAATCGACGAGTGCACCAAGATGAAGTCTGTGATAGATTGTATTAATTTTAATGAAGGGCAATTTTCATCCCCGAGGGAACGATGCAGCTAGGAATTGGAATGAAGACACGGGAATAGTGCTATCGGGGAAAACCAGGCAAGAGGGCACAGCGTGACGATTGTTTTTTTTTTTCATGTTGTTTTCGACCGCACGGGAGCACCGCACCATCTAATCCAGACCGGAAACGTAAATGTGATTGTTAATGAACGGCCGTCATCGTGTCGATTGTGTAAATCGCGATCATTCCTCGAATTGATAGAGATCCCAGATCGAGATCGCGTTCACAGAAGGGATATAAATAGCACACCGGGTGGCAATTGTGTCTAATGCAATGCAGTCGCCGGTGTCACCATGCGCCACTTACCTATACACGAATGGTCCTACTTCAACTAGTTTTGGCTTTTCACCGGTGAGGAATCCCTCCGGATTAGTAACATTAAATATGTACACCTTAGTTAGCCTAGTCACACCCGGACGCTGCCAGTAGTGGAAGCTTATCGTTCCGTTCCACAGTCTCAGGTTCTGGAAGTAAGGCACAAAATGAAGGATCGGTGTTGGGCATAAATCCTGGGATTGAAGAAGATGATTCGCTTACCTTCATGATGAAAATGTTTAGCCAAGGCACGGACGATAGTATAACACCAGCGATAAGGGTGACAATTCCAAATATAATTACCGCTACACGATCTGGAACGAGATAGATATGGAAAAATGATATTCAATAGTTGATACGCAGACTCCAACATCCATGAATTGCATCCGAGAGTTAGCCAGGGAATACTACATCCCTCTTCTATTCATCCTGCTGGCTTCGAAATGCATTTTCCCATTCCAAGAAGTTATCAAACCCCTCGGTGAGAATATCGGTCAGCTGCATCGGATGGTGAGAGGCCCAACCAAGAAGTCATTCAATGTGACCTTTATATGTAAGCAAACAACCACAGGATGGAGTGCTTGTATGCTGTCCTTTGTTGCATTTATGCCATGCAGTTTATGTGCGTGTGGTGAGAGGACTTTTCTCACGACAATAAAGGGATTGAAATGTGAGCTTGTGGGAAGGTGGGTTGAAGTTTAATCTCCAACCAACAAACCACAGACACTTGCAGGACAAAGTAGTCAAGGGTTGAGACCTAATCGCAACGATGACTTGAATTGGACGACGATGTTGCCATGTGGATTAGGGTTATGGGTGAATATTGATTGATGTATGATTCTAGACAGAGAGGGATATCAGCACAGTTCCAACGATTCCATCAGAATCTTTCCGTCTAGAAACTCTGAGCGTAGTATTAAAATATAATTGCATCATGAGCTGAAAACTCAAATGCCAACAACACGTGATCATGAAACACTTACCGTTGCTTATAAATGTCCAACAAATTATCTCACTTGTGAGGATATTTCTTCATCGTGCTTATTAACACTGCGTTCACACCACCGTTCCGCAAACGAAGAAAGAAACTGCATCGCATAACTTGCCGCCATCAAATCGTAAACAAACCATTTAAGCACAGATACACGAATCGAAGGGGAAATTCTTAAGCAATCGCATCCCTCCCAACTGATCGGATTGCCTTCTATGCAGTGACTCTTTAACCTAAAAGCAGAAAACCGGTGAGAGCACAAATCGGTACCGCCTCAATCACACATGACCTGCCCCAGCCAGCAACCGCCGCCCCGAAGAAAAAGCAAACCGGTCAAATGGCCCGTGTGTTTAGAGATGGTGGAAAATGACGCACTCCAGCGCCAGCGATACCGTCGTCAAGTCGATGGCTACAGTGGCCGACCGTTCCTTACATAATGGTGTGCCACCGATCAACACGCTGCATTTGCCATTGCACCGAAAGACGCTTTGCAGACGGTTTTGCCATTTGGTGTGTCGAAGGATGTGGGCATCAGTGAGCTAGTCACGCAGGCAAGGGTGCAACCGACCACGACCACGGCTGGTTGTAGGGACGGGCTTAACTTGACACCGTTCAAGGCGAAAGATAGTTGCCCTAACGATTGACCCATATGGATACTGCTACGTTGTCGCGTGCAGAAATTGGCCCTTCTCTGTCGATTCACGGGTAGAATCGTACGCGAGCGCTACCGTGTGCAACGTGCAACTTGGAACGTTACACCTGGAAAAGGAAAAGAGGAAAATTACCAACCAGACACCGTACCAGGGGGATGAAGGTGGTGGTTTTGTACGGATCGATCGCAGCTCGTCGGTAATTTGATCGGCTCCAACCACAACGCCTGCAACCGGAGTTCGGACACCTACTGCACATTGGGCATATGGCGTATGGAACTGCAATGTCCTATACCTATATACATAGTTCCTAAATCCCCTTACGATCGTATACTTAGTATGCCTTTCAGATATATCAAGAAAGTCTTCTAGATTTCCACACATTTTACTTTGACGACAGTTTTGGCCAGTATCTACCCTGAATATCCCACTGTCCAGTGGCGTGATCTTCACCGGTTTTGAGTGTGTTGCAAGCACTCGCCCGAGTGCGAATAAAACAGCTGATCGGTCGGTTGGTTTAACCAACTTCCAAACCTCGTGGGTGTCTCATTTCTCGAGTCTTCGACCAGAAGGATCTGATCTTTCCCACGGGGCCCGTTAAAAAGCTGTTAAAAAGAAATAAACCACCATTTACAAATTATCACGCCCAATCAAAGCTGCTCATAATCTCTAATTCCTCGTTTTTTTACTGTCCCAAAAATTGTGCCACAAATCACGCGATATAGGCCAAGGAAAAAGGACTTCGTGAGCACGTACCCGACATCGTGCCTGGGCCTGTGTGTACATACATCACTCTCTCTCTTTCTCACACGCCGTACGCAGCATAGAGTTCTTGTTTGATTTGTTTCTTGCCAGTTCCTTTTGCCAACTATTTGCGACCTGTTTTTGACTAGCCAGTTTTAGCAACGATGGCGCAGATGCCGCCGACGTCGCAAAGGAGCAGCGAGCCGAGTTTTTGATTATATAACCGAAAAATCCATGCAGCTCATTGCTGCCACCATATCCATATTTCAATACCTGTTTTAAGAGGGCGTAAGGAAGGCGGGAAGGTGGATAGGTCGTGATAGGACACTGCACGCTCAAATGCAGCGGCGAAGATCTACAGCGTACGATCAGCAAAACCGTCCCGATTCGCAGAGTAATGAGCAGTAACTGTTGGGGTGTCTGCAGAAAGAGAGTCTGCAAGGAACTCCCGATCCGACACTCTGATGTAATTATTATTCAATTAAACCAGTGCCCGCGTATCCTGACCTAACCTAGAGCCGGACGGACTATTAGGGCAGGTTAGTGTAACGACACTTTATGCAAGCGTTAATGCACCTGAAACGGGAACTCGCGGGAGCTTCGGCAAAACCCGTTGGCAAACACGTGGCCCCCTACAAGGCCATCTGGCTCACGACGATACCGACGGGTGGGTGTTGACATGATTATAGGTTGCGTACGGGTGCGGATTACAATCGATTAGACGGCAACCCTTGCTGGAGGTCAGCTTGGTCAAGGGGTTGTCTAACGGAGACAGTAGATTCTGTGGGCTATCACTGCCGGTTCGCAACAGTGGAATGTGGGTGAAATTACACCGATTCAGCGATGCTGTCGAAGGTACAGGTACACACTCAAATAATTGTCCGTTCGGATAACTTCCGCGAGCGGCAACAGTCGAAGGACGACACGGTGCGGCTTCAGGTACCTAATCATTATCACACATTGAACTTGAAGGTTGATAACGGTTAGCGTTGTGGTGGTGATATAATATATTCCGAAAGGTTTGCATAAACACGCTAGAAAGGTGCATTTTGTGGTCATGCTGGGCGGTCTTGATTAATCGGCTGTCCTGAGGGGCGAATTCGTAGACGTGGTCATGGACTTAAATGGGGTCGTGTGTACAATGTTGTAGAAAAAAGGATAAGGACCAATTACGCGTTGAGTCTTTGAGCGGTTCTAGACAGAACGTGATTCCAGCTGCGATATTAACTGACAATAAGTAGATCTTAACGATGGTAGAAGTCATAGAAGTCATTTAAAGCTATCCAAATCTATAACCAAGACCCTACCAACTAAAGTTCTATGAAAATTTTGCAAATCGCACATCTTGCCCATGAACACACAGAAACTCATCGAGCAAACAACGTTGGGCCGCATTCGTCTAAACGCACACAGTCGCTCAGTCACAGAACATGATATGGATGTGTCAATAAAGCGGAACTGCTCGGTACGTGGACAGTTTTGTGTCCAGCACTCGGACAGGAAGAAGAGTCTAACGATTGCAAAAAGAAGGCAAAATAAAACCCACCATAAGGCTTGATTGTCCGTTTCGCTTGTTGATTAAATATTTGCCCATAACGTCCATCCACGTCCATCCACGTCTACCCAGCAGCCTCGGGCGAAACGCGATGATAGGCGGGAAGTTTTTGCCGGTCCGAAGAAGCAACAGCAATAATAGTAATGATCAATCGTCATTAGGCGTAATTTGTGCGCGAGTTCCCCCCCGCCACCGAAATGGAGTACTCAATTAGAGGTTGGCTGAAATTGAAACAGAACCCGGCGAGATCGTTCGTTTGCACAGTGTGGTTTCACCAAATATCCTGCACTCGGCGAAGGACCCCAAACAGACGACGACGACGACGACGCACTGTTTACCTCGGGGCAGCAATCGCAAGCAAAGAGTTTGCGGACTTGCTGAAGGTCAATCGGCAGCAGTACTTTAGCCTGTGAGTCAATAAGGCCTGTGTTCGCGGTGGAAATGGGAAGGCAGACATCGGTACCCAAAATATCCGGCTCCGTTCGACAAGAATCCGTTCATCTTCTCTCACCCGGGTTTTGGGGTGCGATACTCGATGACGCGTACAGTTAATGGAGTAGACAGCTTCGGTCGGTGGTAGGAAGCAGAACCAGCGAGACCGGGAGAGGCGTTAATTTAATTTTTGTTGTGAAGCGGCGGTATACATATGTTGAATTGATGCTGATTTGATTAGCGTTCTCGCGAGTCATGATCATGTAACTGATCATGAACCAATAAGCACTTTGGGGCTTACGGTAGGCCAACAGCAACGAGAAAAAAAAACATTTGGGGGATTTTTTTCAGGTGCAAAGTAACTCTGCGGGTGGTAGGTACTACAGGAAGCAAAAATATAGCGCAATTTCATCCCGGCACATTCTCCCACACGGAAGGTGTAAGAGTGTTTGTCTGTCAATTCTGCTGGAGAGTTTGTCCATCAATACTTCAAGTGTTCGGCGAAGTATGTGAGGATCAGTTGTTTTTTTTTGTTTATTGCAATCCTCCACATTAATTGACACGGTAAAAGGAGAAACGTATCTCTAACGGGTAAAACGACATTGTCTACCGTAAGGGAACACCGTACGGAATAAAGTCCTCCGCTCGGTTAACGACATTCGCTGCTAGGGCCCCGTTTAGATGTTTGTAATGACATGGTTTCAACGGTTTTGCCCGATTGAAGGCAGTTCCATGATCGACGGGCGGTTTTGATGATTTGCCGCTGATTGCCATTTGCACGGGGTGCGATCTTTCTTACCACGGGGGCGCAATTATCGGTGGAGCTGTGATTGAAGACCCCTCATTCCCTTCTACATCCCGAGACGTCTTGATTTTTATAGCTACCATTCACCAGTGTGTACCTAATCACGCTGAGAGGTAAGCGAACAGATGGAGTAAATGTTGTTTTTTCTCTATTCTTTATAGTGGCGCTTGGGCTTGAAGTTCCCTCGGGCATAATCTCGGGATGGAAAAAAGAAGGTCTAAACACGCTGGCGATCTATTATTACACCTTCATCACGAGCTACTTTGCTGCAAGATAAGTAGGTGCTGAAAGGGTTTTTTTTGCAAAGGGAATAACATTTAGACGATATTATTAATCAGAGACATTTAGCAGATTAGTGAGCCTCCAGGAGGAGGTGTCGTGAGTATAAGATTAATTAATATTTGAAGAGCATAAGCATCCATTTTTATTAATTCTTCCAGCTATTGAAGATCAAGCACGAATCAATAGCAATTTCATTATAATAGATACTATGTACAAGAGTTGTGAGGCAGATCGCAGTACTCTCGGGCATCCTGCAAAGTAGGCAGGACAAGCCCAAGGACGACCTGTGCCTCTTCAAAAATAGAGCCCACCGAGCACGGCCAGAACCGCACCCGCTTGTTCTCGTAGGCTGAGCCAAGCGTTACCAAGGCCCGTAATTTTCCTTACTCATTAGTTTAAGGCACGAAGCTGCCGGCAGCTCTCGCACGCCTCTAAACCATCGTGTCGTTGTTTGGGTAGCGATGCGCACGCGCTATCGCAAAACACAACGAATGTTCGCTTCCCAGCGACTGTTGTAGTGTTCTATTTTTAAACGTTACGTTACAGTTCGAGTGACTAAATGCTCTTAGCTTAAAAATTGTGTACAGTAGGACTGTAATAAAGGAACATGACGTAAAACGACGGAGGATATCCGACACTTACTGCTGTTAAACTTCGCTCCTTGCGAAATGAGCATCGATAGCGGCGTCGGTCCACCCTGACCGGGTGGCAAACCAAACAGCTGATTGCTAGCATTCTGTCCAACTTTGAAGTAGTTTTTGTGCAATCCCATCGTATCCGGTGTGGTGTGGGGACGGTTCCGTGCGCAACACGTCGGCCTGCAAGGGATGTGGCGGATGAGGGTCGGTTCGACGGTGGTTCCGAGCAGCTATCGGTGGTGGTTCGCTCGCTTGCTGATGTTTGCTGGCGGAGCGCATCTACTGCTGGTCGGGGTTTGGTGGCGATCTGGAAATTATAGGAACATTTAAGAGAATTATTAGACAGAAAATATTAAAACTACAAAAAAAGACGAAAAATTGATAACAAACTTCTAAAACAAGATAAGAAAGTAGAGCCGGAAGATTGCCCCATGCGTGAGTGTGCTTCGTGTTTATCAGTCCAGCTGAACGCACGTCGGGGCACGTCCCAGCCAATTCAATGTCACCGTCGTCACATTACATAACATCCCCGGTGCGCACCTTTTGTCGTCCAGGTCGTGATCGCACCCTTTTCCGGCACGTGAGAAACGTAGCACACGCACACACACACACCGTACGGATGCTGCCGACCGTGTTTGACGTCCCTTTTGGCAAGTCTCATTCCACCGTGGACACCACAAGCAACGCAGTAGGAACGCACAGTTGGCGCGCACGGAGGCATTCATACATAAATTACACGCCATCCCTTTTTCTTGTTGCTTCAACCTCGAACGGGAACGCGGTGCCGCGTGCTTATTGACACACGAATGTGTGCTCCCCCTCGGTTCCAAAGTTTGACCCGAAGCGGATCACGCCAGGACACGGTACACGGACCTTGGATGATGCACAAAACAGAAATAACATCAGCATAAAAATGATAGCCAAACGAGCGCGCGAAAAATGGTCACTTCTTGGCGTGGTGTGACGGACGGCGTGCAATATTATTATCATCGTCGTGACCTGCCTGTACGTATGAAGACGTAAAGTTGACACCGGTGTGAAATGTGCAAAAATGGCCGGTGCAAACGGTGTGGTCTACGGTGTGAGGAATTGATTTTGTGACACCGGTCTCGGGTCGTCGATGGCTTAATTTTGTGTTTCTTAAAGCGTGCGGCAAGTCGTGGCAGCAGGGCATGAAGTTGAGAGTTCTTTTGCGCGAAATCTCACACACACGCACATACGGATGGACGAAAGGTCATTGAGAGCTCTTTGCCCACAAGGACCGGTTTCGTGCAGGAGACCTAGAGATCCACGCCCGGTTGCACGATAATTGTCATGCGGGAGATCATAACTTTGCAGCGATAAGTTTTACAGTTTTATATCCCTCGTACGATGGCATTGCATGGTAGTCCTGATAGTAAAACAATTTCTCCACCATTTTAGCCGGTTCGGGGTTGCGATCGACGAACGAGTCGTCGAGAATTCTCGCGTGAGCCGTTGGGTTTCCTGATGGTGGGCCGCTTTTTATTATACAGCGCGCTAGTGTGAATCGCCGATCGCCGATTTTATTAGGTGAAGGTGAAATGTTTTGCTTTCTTTTGTGATGCATCATCAGTTGGTTAATAGTTGTGTGGCGCCAGGCGACAATATCCCTACTTGTCTCCAACATGCAATTATACTGTGGATCAATTAAAGCACCCTACCCGTACATTGAGTCCTCGGTGAATCTTTACGAGATGACTCCCTGTTCGCAAGGTACTTGGGGTACTTAGGTACCGAAGAGTTGTGACCTTGTTGAACACTTGCAGACATACATACCGCTCTACCAACTGTCCGCTGACGACTGTTAGCACGAGGTAAACACAAAAACCAGTTGCTGCTGGCTAATTAATTAATCATTTTGCCTTTTCCACTGCTTCTTCTTCTACTTCCAAGCGATTCTCCTCGCGACTGCCGGCAACGAGAGCTTAAGCTCCTCCCAGCATCCCAGCAGCGTACCGTGATTATGCCGAAGAAGACTGCGAAACTGAAACTTTAATTCGATACGCAAATTAAATTGCGGAATATCCCAGCTAATTTCGTGCAATATGGCGTTTGATTACGTTGCGCGAAAAGTGACCTAAGAATGGTTTAATGGCCAACGGCGTAGTTAAGATCTGATCGGGTGCGTAATGTTACGAAACGCTAAGAACGCGTTAGTACGGGATGAATGCGGAAGAGAGTTCATTAACGTTGCCAGTTTGGCGAAAAGGTCTAGAATGGTGGATTAAGTCTAGACATTAGGCTGAAGCTAGACAGATTTTTCCGGAGTTGATGGCATCAAACAGGTAACGGTGTTTGAGTTTTTTTTTTATATTTCAAGTCTTTACTGTTGTGATTTGTTCAACAAAAAGTTTAAATTGTACATAGACATGACACTACGATCCTTGTATTAATATAACGACTGGTAAAATACACCTTCAAAGACTCTCATAACTTCGCTTCGGATCGGAGTACTCCGTTGTGGATAGAGCTCCAGAGTCTGATCCGGATTTCTAGACGGTTTTTAACATGTGGAGTCGGCGTAGATTCATGAATCCACTTCGAAGTTCCCATTACTACTTCTGAGCTAAGGGCTCTGTCCAAGGTCGATGAAAGCCTCAGGATCTTCAGTCATGTGGGCAATAAGGGACTCGAAACCTCAATAAGATCTATGAGGTATATCGTGTTACTGTAGGCACCATACATGCATGACCGAATTCAACTTACAATTAAAACGTGACACACTAAACGCATCAGCCTACTAACTTTCAAATAAACCCATCGGAAACTGACAGCTCCCTAATCGCGCCATCTATTGCCAAATCGCATAAACTAAACACTTCAACGCTCGTTAACGATTTCGCCCCAATGTCAAGTGCTTCAACCGATGCACCCCCCTATGCAGCAGGATGCTACTTACAACGGTAGACCTTTGGCGGCCGATTTCGAGCCCGCTGGCATGTAAACAATTTCCGCAAAGAGACCACGCACACACCTCAGTGGATTGCCATTGGAATTGATTGGTGTTGCGTAAAGGAAATCAGAAACTGCGAACAAGCGTGCACTAGACGGTTAGACGAAGCAAACAAACAAACAAACAAATCGGAATCGAAACAGGGGGCCCGCTTTTCGCTTGTTCTGGCCATCACTATCAAAGGGTCGGTGTTCCCACCCGCGCGATATGCATAGTTTTACGAGCAGCAGCCTTGATACGTATGTTTAACCTTTGCGCCGTGTTGCGTTTCTAGCGTTGCATTTGCTGGCGGAAACTGTTCATTGCTTTTCCAACAGCGTTCTGACGCTGGCCGTGTCCATTAAATGGTCCAATAGGTACAGAGGCTTTTTTTGTTGCGTATTTTAAGTTTTATTTTGATTAACCTTAGCTCTTTTTTAGACTTATACTTTACAGCTTACCAGAGCAGCTGTTTATGACCCATAATTAGATTATCTTAGGCAGGGAAGGTTAGAAGCCGAACCTTACCGCTGGTCCATTTTCTGGTAGGTGCAGATATGTTTGGTTTGGAAGGATACGCACCTCCTCGGAGAATCCTTGACGGTCACCATCAATTCGGTGTTAGAATTGCGTTTCGATTTCTGATGCACAAGGTTCGTGGCACCTTTTGACCATTTGGCCGGTGGCCTACAAATTGCGGCAGATTACATAAAAGTCTGCGCTCGACGCATCGACGCAGCCATGCCGTCATGAAACCAATCGTGCGCAATTATTGTAAACTTGATACTTGAAAGCAAGGCTTTCTGCGCCAGCATTCGGTGCGTTCCACGGCATCAATCGCACCAATCAATCCCCGGTCGATGGTGGGCCACCGTGACCCGCGCCAAAAAGGGGGTTGCGCCGGTTGCGGAGGCACCCTGACCGGTCTATTCCTTCGGCCATTTGTTCGGCTTCTTCAGGTTTCTTTCATGCGAGCTCTTCTTGCATTTTGGGCCAAATTTGTACTGAGCCTGTATCGACACATAGACACTGGCACAGCGTTGCGCAATCATAATTAGGCTTATTATTAATAGCCTTTTTTCTGTTGCACCCATGGCACCCATGCAGCGGGAGCCCATTTGCCAATAGAGACAAGAGACCCCTGGAGGGGGGGGCGGTTAGGCGTGGTGGGAGGTAATCAGAACCATTTAACGAACCAAGCGTGCATAGCAAACGCTGGCGAAATGGTGCTTTGCTCTACATACTGTGGCCACCTTACTCCACAACGCCACGGTAAAGAAATGCAGATCAGTCTGTAGCGAAGCGATGGCGGCTTGTGCGCTTGTGCTGCAATTATTGTTAACACCTTTTTAACTTTGTTTCGGTTCCCAGCCCAGCCCTGGTGCAGCAGGTGTGTTGTGCATGTGCAGTTTTTATGGATGGCTCACTTTTGGGACACACTGGTTGTTTGTCAGCGTGGGCTAATTTATGTTAATGAGCGTTGGTAAAACAAGCGATTTTGCATTTTGTTATTGAGTAGTTATCGTGTCATTAGTAAAATGCAGATAAAAATTATTATAAATGAAGAATTAAACGCCTTAAAGATTGTTGTTATTTATTGGAGAGAATATGTTAATCAAATTATACAGTAAAGTAAAGAAACGATCGACATTCGCACCCGAAGACGATCGAACTCAAGCGTAGCAACCTGATTGACTCATACATTCAATTAAGCCGTCCGATCGGTTCTTCACACCACGAAAGCCGCAGTGACTTGTGCACCGCTTCAAGAATGTGCACTTTCGCTTTCTTCAGTCTGCAATTCACACCTCCACCAACAGCATCGCCTTTTACCCTAACCTCCATCAATTAGAAGCAACAAATCAATTGCCAACGCCATGGCGCTCGATCTCACTCCAGTCCATCTTGATTATTACAAATACGCCCCTGTGTGTGTGTGTTTGAGTGTAAGTCTGTGCTCGGTACGCGCCAAAGATTTAACCTTTCGACTCGGTTGTCTGGCCCGAAAGGGTGAACTCACGCTCGAGATCAAAATCTCTCACGCTACCTACACGCCATTGCTACGGGAGCACGTCAGAAGAAGCTTCGACAATCAGTGGCGGATCGCTGGTCGATCGCAAAATTTGTCTACCATAAGCATCGTACACGATCAAATCGAGCAGACCAAGCGTGAACCGTGCATCATCCACATCTCGTGTAGCATAAGAGGGAGCGTGAAGCAAAAACAACAAAAAAAAAACACATCTACGTGGCGCAAATAAATGAAATTTGCATAATTGATGGTGCCTTTACCGGTTTCGTTATTTATTGTTCTCATACGCTTCTAGCTTCTCTGACTCTTGGCGTGGTGCGGGTCGTATCTTGGGTGGAAGATTTTTGTGCACTTCTGGCGTCTTGTAGCAGGCACGCAAATGACAAACGAGTAGCGATAGGAGTAGGTATGCAACTCTAATAAAATAAACGACCACGGATCATCGTGTGATCAAGTGTTAGATTCTAGCCAGGGTAAATAAATTTTAAACATTGCTCAGATCTATTCTTGGATCTTTTGAACATTTCGAACAACTCTCTTAAGTTAAAAAGATACTAAATCATCTAGGATTAATTTTCTTTGAGAAAATCAAGTAGAAAAAGCGTTAAGAAGCGTTACAATCAGACTGTTAGCTAGCGCCTGAATGTATGCTAAAACCAAAATATTAAACTGATTGTATAATTAGCAATAATCATCTTGTCCCTTTGAACCGGAAATTAATTCCACAGAAACTATTTTGTTAGCAAGGGTTTATGCTGTCAAACACCTTGTTTCCATACTTACTGTGTGCGTACGGTACAACCTCACTGCAAGCGAATGGTGGTTTTGCTTAATTTTTATTAGTTTGCGCTCCTAATGAGCCGAGGTTAGGTATGTTAGGATGTTTGGCTGTGAGGTGTGAGTAGGACAGAGCACGTTGTACCACTCGCACAAAGTGTGTGCGCAGTTTGAGAGACTAAGGCGCTGTTGTTGATGTTTGGAAGGTATGTTTGAACATCAAATACACCACATTGTGCGAGAAGAAAACAGGAAGAAGATGCTGTTTATTGTTTGTTTACACATTTTGCTGTGATTGTTTAGAAACAGTATGAGTTGCAGAAATTGTTGGAAGCTTATTTAAGATAAGAACAAGATAACTGCTACACGATCGTAACACCGTAACAGCTTATCCCAAGTTTTTTTGCACGGATCCGATTATCCAGGCCCAGAGTTCAATATGAACGCCTTCGCCGATGTTGTTTCCATGCGGTTGCAATTAGCACGCTCAATAACACGCGATACCGCACTGCAACTTTGCTGCAATCGTTCCCCCTCACTCACTCCCGTCCCACAACAAGCCTTCGCGATAGGGAAGCTTTAGCACATACACAAAAAAGAGCATTTAATTACACACCCCTTTCGGTCGGGTACGTGAACGTGCACGGTCGGCAGCAATTGTCATCCGCGTCAAACTGGGTTAGTGCTGCATCATCATCATCATCATCATCGTCACCATCCTTACCGAAGGCAGGGCATCGTACGAGCAATTAAAGTTGAAGAAGAAGTTCGAACTGATATTTGCTGCCCGGCCCAAGCTTCCGTTTGACCCACCTAGACCAAGGTTAGGCGTTAGGCAATCCGAGCAGAGCCAGATGCGTTCTGCGGGCCGCCTATCATCGGTTTTTCCGGTGCAGCACATGTCCGCTTGATGTCCGTTCTCCGATCGCCGTGTTAGGAATTGAACGTGTACTAGTGCAAAAAAGCCTTGGCATAGACATCACATCCAATACGATTTCGCGATCTATGGTGCGTTGGGATTTAGTTTGCTTCGCTTTTGGCAAGAAGCTAGGTGGGAAATTGGCCGATCGCTTTCCACCCGATGTGTAACGGCCGAAAGACGGTTTCGCATACACTCACGCACCTCACCCTCTTTGTCGCGTGCCCCTTTCCCTTCCCTCTTTTCACACTCCTTTAAGCCTGGTAGCGCTTGTTCTCACCTTGGATTTATTGAGTGCAGTACAGTGTTGCAGCTGCGGTGGCACCGTTCCATTGGCCATTGCGATCCGGTGACGAGTATCGTGGGACGCACGGCAAACGCTGCAACGCAGCGTACACGGTGCATCGGCGTGTGCAGAAATCGGTGCAAGCGCAGCAGGGCTTGCAATAGCGAGCGAGGCTCCATCGAAGCTGCTGCAACCGGGCAGCAAGCCTCCTCATCGATCGAACCGCTGCATTGCGTTGCAAAAGGATTTCCACGCCTCCGCCGTTCCGTTCCGTTTCGTACCGCCGACCGAAGACACGGACCAGTTTTGTGGGGCGGCGGGCAGACGGTGCGGACGGACGGGTTTGTTTTGGATTTGTTGTTTTGAGCTCGCACATTCACGCAGTTTGAGCCCTTCACGACGGCGCTGGCACCAACATAACCTTCCGCGCACGATAGTTATGCTTGCGGTCACATTCCAGCTCGCGCGGTGCCAAAGAAACGGAAAGGGAAACGATACCGCCGTACTCCGATGGTTCCGTTATGGGCGAAGGGACTTTGCCGATCTTAAGGGCAAACGCTACCGAGCTACGCACAACTACACTGGCGACACTGGCGAGCCTTTTTGGTGCGATCGAGCACCGCGATACGGATCGGTCGAACGATTGCGTTGATTTAATTCAATCATCGTTCTGATGCCGTGCGGGAGTCGGTTGTTCGGGAGCTGGGTTTCTTGTTTTGCTTAGTCCACGGGTTCGTCTTGGTCTTAAAATTGATTGCAATTTGTCGAATTGATTATGATCATTTTGCAATAGTTGGCTTCGAGAGGGTTGTACACGACAGCAAGTTAAGTGGGTTGGAGATCGATTTAAAATTATCTGAGAAATTTCAACTAATATTTGACATAAATAAATTAATAAAATACGGCGTATGGCGAAGTTAAGAGAGCCATGATTCAAAGATCTGCTTAGCCAAAAATTGAGGAGAAACAAATAAAATAGTTGCTAGTTTTGTTTAAAGATATTGATTTTGAATATGTTGTAGCTTAATTATCGTTTTCTTGTAAGATTTTCAACTAATACTTTTTCCTGTAGGTTATTTATTTATTTATGTTAAGTTGCTCTCCGACTAACTTAACGATCTGACAGCAGTGAAATAAGACAAGCAAATAGAAATTTAAGTCTTTCATTATGAAAAACTCAAGCGTTACGTAGTGTTACAATAGAATGGTTTAAAATATTTGAATCCTCTTTCTAGGTTAAATATCTGATGCCATAAAGCTATCTGAGATGAGATTGGAATCGCAAAACTGGATATTTAAAAGACTCCTCTTCACAGAATCTTGTGTTTGTTCGGTTTGTTCCAGCACTCGATCGAGCAGAAATAAGAGGCGAATGAGGTCTTGGGGCGGCCCGGTGGTAGATGCGACAGCCGGTCTTCACACGGCAGGACCGGGGTTCAAGTCTCATTTGGGCCGTTCCCACATAGTGAGGACTGACTATCCAACTATGCGGTAACAATAAGTCTAGTAAGCCAGAAATGGCACGCTTGAACTAAGAGGTCGTTAGGCCAAGAAAGAAGAAGAAGAGGTCTCTAAGACCTAAGCCTCTCTAAATAAAGTAAAAAAAAGATCAAGCAGAAAAAAAAACATGGAACGAGAAGAATTGATTTTCTTTTTGGTTGTCTTTTACGTCTGATTCTCTTGCTGGATCACGCATAACTTGGTACAAAATATTTCTTTTAAAATATCTCATATGTGCAGGGTAAGATTGCTACCGTCTGTAGCCTCCTTAAGCGACTTCTATGGAGCAAACTGGAGCCACTTAGAATGCTCTCTTTCGATTGATCAGTCTGTTCTGTTGGTTTGGACAGAACTAGCTGCACCATTTGGAATGCGCACACTGCTCCAGACGGCTAGAAAAAGGTCGAGAACAGCGAGCAAAAAAGCACTTTAATACCATTACACATAATTATGCTTCGTTGCACTTTAAAGCAGGTGATTAATATTGCTTCCAGCTCTCAGAGACAAATTGTCAAACAAAACTAAAACAGGGAAGGAAACGCGCCAGTGTCAACATGGATAGCGGAAATAAACGGAACTTGAGCCCAATCCAACCCACCGTTCTAACCACATTAACCACAGCAAAGCAGCACGCATCTGACCTCTTTTTTTGCGTACGCAACATCTGACAGCTCAATGTTAGGCGTAGCGTTACAGTGTAATTAAAAGTGAGGCAGAAAGATAATGGTTTGTCTTCCGCTCAGCCACCGGGCGAGGTGCATGATAAGGCATTTTTTTTCACAAAAAATCAAAACATACTTTTAGCCTAATGCACGGTTGGGCGGGCAATGCGGGACGTCCCATTTTGGAGCAGCAGCTAATTTTTCGAAAGTGCCAATTTCTGCCAATCAAGATGTGTGTACCGTTGACCATCGAAACAATTAGCCACCCCGAGCGTCCATGACATCCATCGGCGGGTGCGTCCTCCCGGGTACTCACCTGGTTGGGCGCGAGCTGACCATTTTCAAACCACCGTGCGATCGATTGATCAATGGAAATTCGAAGCAAACAGCGTGTGTGTGTGTCGAGCGCGTGCGCTCGTAGAAAGCAAACAAAACGGTCGTTACCACGCGGTACGCCCCAAAGAGGATGCGCACTGTCTGGTGTGTTGTGGTGATGTTTGGTCACGGTTTGGCAGAGACCTTGACGCACCGTATGTACACCGGAGCAGCGGCGGTACACCGTACGGAAGAAGGGGAGCGAAGATTTATCTCGCGGATGTTGTTCCCACCCCGAAACTGGTGTTTGTGCGCCGTTTGCCGTCCGATGTCATCACAACGGAGTTTTGGGAAGATGTTGGGCCGGATTTTAATACGCTTTTGAATATCAATAATGTTTGGGTGATGCGCGGAGAGGTCACTCGATAGGTCGTGTCGCTGGTTGGCTGCGCCGTAAATGAGCTGAGCCGTATGTACCGGGGCGTACACTTGATGTCACCCGTAGCTGTGGCGCGCGTCCAATAAAGACATTCTCCAACAGTACACAGTACCCCATGCGATCATCGATCGGATCACCCGCACGCTGAAGGGATTTTGAAGTTTATTTTTTTTATAACTTTAATTTCACACATTTTAGACAACACGACCTATCGAGTGACCTCTCCGCGCATCACCCAAACATTATTGATATTCAAAAGCGTATTAAAATCCGGCCCAACATCTTCCCAAAACTCCGTTGTGATGACATCGGACGGCAAACGGCGCACAAACACCAGTTTCGGGGTGGGAACAACATCCGCGAGATAAATCTTCGCTCCCCTTCTTCCGTACGGTGTACCGCCGCTGCTCCGGTGTACATACGGTGCGTCAAGGTCTCTGCCAAACCGTGACCAAACATCACCACAACACACCAGACAGTGCGCATCCTCTTTGGGGCGTACCGCGTGGTAACGACCGTTTGATGGATTCTCTATTTTTTTTCTTCCCCCCCCCCCGGGTTTTGCTCCTACCCTTCCTACCAACTCCTCCACCAAGCGTCCAACTCGCACATGGATTCTCTCGCGTTATCTGAAGGAGCAGCAGATTTTGCAGTGCGCCGAGCCATCATTCGACCCGGGCAGTTCCATTCATCACCGCGAAGGTTACAGAATGGTGGTTGGCTTTCACTATTCCGACACCGGCACACCAGCGCTCAAAGAGTCCTCCGGTGGGCATCGGCATTAGAGAATTGCAGGCTAGAGCAGACACAACCAGCCAACACTTGGAGCTCGGTATGGTGATCTGTCGGCAGCGCAAGTGCACTGAATTAGGCCTAACCACACAAAACGGTAATGTTTGCCTGGCCATGGCTTTCCTCCCGATCCACCGGTCGTGTAGCTAGAGGGCTCGAAGCACCGAAGGCTCTAATTGAATCAATTACGCTTTGGCGATGTACGCGTGTCCTTGCCACTACACACACCGGTACGGTTTCGGACCCTCACAGCGATCGATCAGGTGAGATGAGTTTTCCCTCCGTGTTTGTACTGAACCGTGTAGCCTTGTGCGATGAAAACCGTCAATAACTGTGGGGCGCCCGCAAAGTTCGACGCTATTTGGTGGATAGATTTTTCATCTGCGCACCGCAACACTTGGCACAACGGGCTTTGTCCGAAGGTGAAGGAGAGCATCTTGGCCACCTTGGCCACGGCTACAGACACTACAACAAGTGGCGCGCCGTGCGAGTCCTTGGACCAGTGACAGTGGTAAGTACTCCGCCTGGGACACACACACACACACACACAGATGCGGTTACCTTCAGATTCCGTTGAAGTGTAATTGCACCTTGGCCGAAGGTACATTTTACTGAACGGAACACTCACTCTTTCACACATACTAACGCCTAACGATGGCCAGAACTCCTTCACTTTTCAACCACCAACATTGTCCTGTGTGTTGGACACACCGAAGACACCGGCCGATATGGAGCAGGTTAAATGTGGACTGAATTTTGCAAACACCGTTATACCGTTTGCCAGCTGCCCCATCCGTTTGTCTGTTCGTCAGCGAGCTCAACTTCACAAAGCGATGCTAATTACTTTGCCCAACTCAGAGACCGCGTCTTCGGCAGTGAGCGATCGCCAGATTTTTTTTTTTTACGCAATTGCTTTCCGACTGTTGGGTGGCTTCGGATGATCCACCAACAACTAGCGATCGTCGTTCAAATTGGCGCACAGGCAAAGATCGTGTGTTGACAAGAGCTTTATCAACATGTGAACATCATGCACTCGCGCACACACACACATGGACAAATAACGGCAGCTGGCCAGGGATCGGTATCAGATCAGGGACCATTTGCGCAAACACTAGTCGGCGTAAGGTCAACCCGAGCGGCCTGGTCGTTATGTTTGGACAGCGAGTGTGTCCACGGGTGCATGAAGCTAAGAGTTTTGAAGAATTTGCCGACCCAACCCCGGTGACAAACCTCCCCAGCCCTAATGGAGAGCAATTGCCCAAGGTGGATGGCGGTGGGATTTCCAGCTGGGACATGGTTGGGTGTTTATGTTCGATTATTGTTGGGACACACACGATCGATAGTACCATTCGAAATTGTAATAAACGCTAAAGGCACTGCAAGGCCGTATCATTCTTTGGATGCAGAGAACCTGATTTGTGTGGCAGCGACAGAAACTGGCTTTACAGTGGTCGGGAAATGGTTGTACAATCGGGTAGCAAGTTTCAATCGTTTTATAGCAAATCGTAGACAGGTCATTTATAAGTTACATCTCAATCACACTATCCAAACCAACACACGCACTATAAAAGTCATCTTAAATTGCCGTCTTATCGCTCGATGCGCTTTGCTTGTTTGCTGTTGCTGTGTGGTGATCACCGTGTTTTATTATTATTATGATCTCTTAAGCTCACACACATAACACCGAAAGTGCCGAAAAAAAGCGGGCGAGCAACAAATACGGATCCAACCACTTTCGTGGTAAATGGGCGGAAAATTGAGTCGAATTTATAGCACCATTGTTGTGGTGTGGGTTTTGTCGATCGTTTCTGTTTTTTTTTCCGTACATTATCTTTATTTAGTGTTTATGGTGCTTCACAGGCCTGGTGATCATGTTCGGTTGACGCGATTCCGATTTACGGTTGGTTGAGTTTCAACATGTACGATTTCCTGCGTTTGCATGCGGAAGGATCTACTTAGCTTAGTAGCTATAAAATGGTAGTAGTGGTGCTATAAATTTTAGTACATCGTTTAGAGATCCTTTATGGAAAAGTATTTAATATTGAGATCAAGCAAAGGTTAACTAGTACAAAAAAATGTGCCATAATTATGGCACAAACTTCAATAGTTCTCTCCAATAGGACCAAATAAAATGTAATGCACCGCACCTTCACAACATGACCATTTCAACCTTCCAACCGGTGTAGCGTATTTGCTGCTGAATTGACAATTTATACGGTGACAACGATCTGATTCGTGTCTCTTTGTGCTCCCATCGAGCAAGACCAACATGCAGCAACACATGCTGCACATGCTGCATGCGGTGAGCCGTAAAGATGAACGCCAACCGGAATGCGATGTTTGTGCTTAGGCATGTGTCTGTTTGTGTGTGTGTGTGTGTGTCTATATGGCATCTGCATCTTGCATACCTCATCCCGAAACACGCCCCTCCTCCCTCTTGCCCTCCTCCACCAAGATCTGAAGCTCATAATTCGTTGGCACAAGCGTCGATTACGAAACGTCACACCAAGCTAAACCCGTACTAGTACTTGTGTGCCCGGGTCTTGCTAACAACCGTATCGCTTGCCGTACGATTCGCAAAACGATTCCACCACTTTGATTATGTTGTCTGTTTGTGCGCAGCCCGTGTGGTGTCCCTGCATCGTCAACATCTTCGGTTTGTTGAGTACCCAGGCGAATAGGACGCGGAAAAGCGTTTACAGCATCAACGTGTCAAGGTGGGCATATCGCACACGCGTATCAGTTTCTTGGTAGTGAGCTGAAATTACAAACGAGTGATGAGCTGGGGGTTTACATTCATCTGCACGACAGTGAAAGGAAGTTTTCATTTTCGCTACCCCATTTGGAAAGGGTGAAAATGGTCTAGGAGTTTCGTTTTTCTTCTTGAGCTAGTATTGAAACAGGTAATGTGCCACTCTCGTGTCTGTTTTTGTGTGCGAATCGAAAGAGAGGGAGGTACTTGAAGCTGTATGTCTGCAAGCCAAAGAACTGCACCAAAGGACGTAGCCAGCCCGAAGAATCGGCTTGGTCCACAAACCTGCTGACTTAGAAACCTGTTTACCGAAAGCCCGTTTGCTTTCGGCTCAAGGTGGTTAGTTGGTGTGTGCACTATTGCACTGGGCGCCGTGAAGAATCGCTGGGGCCAATAGGGTGGACCAAACCAATGCTGTTGGCCATATGTTTCCCTTGGGTATCTTTGTGGCAATCGTTACATTTCGCACCAATTAAAATCGATTTAAGAGCGATTTTTCGTCCAAAATAACAAACCTTGGAGAGTAGAATATCTGATATTTAATCAATCTTTCTAGCTGCGTGGGTTGCTACATAACTAGCTTAATAAATTCTAGCACACTCAAGGTTGTGGATTGTATGGAAATAAATCTTCAATTTCTTAAATGCCGTTTAGTGTGTTTTCGTGCCTTTACGTCGAGGAAAACTAAACGGCTTTCAACTTATTGGAGGAGCAAAACCGTGTTCTCTCTCTCTCTCTCTCTCTCTCTCTCTGACACACCAACCCTTCCCTGAGCATGCCCGGAGGCGCGGAAAATTTTATCTGACAGATCGCGAGCGCAATTCGCCTACCAGCGCTACCGATTTTCATCATCTCTGCCCGGTGACACTGCTGCGAGTGTGCTCAGCCTTAATGTGTCGCTTCGGGCAGCCTTCGGTACGGGATGGCATTCGGCAACGTGCAGCGCTCCTGCGGGCTTATGCAATGCCGTTAAATACTCACCAATACTGGCCGGTGCAGCCGACGCTACCGAGCAAACCCGTGCGAGTGATTGCACTTTATTATGCTTCTAATCGATCTTGTTTGCAGCGACGACAGTGGCCACTGGAGAGAGAAACACACAGCGCACCACAGTGGCGACATTCTAATCCGCAGGCGCACTCTTCCCCGTTGCAAACCTTCCCCACCTCCCCCCCTTTACCCACCCACAAACGGGTTTCATGCAAATGCGAACGATGAATGCAACGCCGTACGGCAACGTGTTCTCGTGTGGCACTTCAAACAACCGCTCGAAGGAGACTTGCGACAGTGGCAACGCTTTTTTTGGCGCAAGCGACGAACCCTCTCGTTGAAGCAGATGGGCAACCGTGTGTGTGCGTGTCGCTGTTTGAAGGGTTTTGGGGGGCGGCTTTATCACGCAAGCTTTCTTCGTGTACTTGTACGAATCGTTTCTACGCCTGGGAATCGTTTTTGCGTGGTACACAAGCGCACACAAGGAACAAACTTTATGCTCGATGATGAAATTACCGATTTTCTCATCATCCACGCGATCGCGAAGGATCGTTGAAGGTACTTGGCGTGTTAAGGTGCGGCGTGAAATGATAATTGATTGTTAACTTAGTTTTGTATGGGGTCGGTTGTAGGATTAGGAAATTGTGTCAATGCTAATCGTTCCAGCAGGGAGTATTGTGTAAAGGATGTTAAGTGAAGAAGTAAATTAGAAATAATCGAAATTAAGTCATAACTTTTAATATTCAAATGAAAATTTTATGTGCAAAATTAGAAAAGATCATATTATGAACAAATTTTTAAAAGAAAATAACAATTTTTTTTAACCAAAAGTACAATAACAAGTTGAAATAAATAAAATATGTAAATAAAGATGAATTCGTGGAGCTATTTCCTAACCAAATAATAAGTCTAAAGCTGTGTCATTCTATGATACGTTTCTCTGTTGCCGTTAACCTTGACGTCGCGTGGCGCTGTGTTCTACGTCGTGTTAGAAAGAAGATCGCTTTTGCAAAACAAAACAAAAAAACTCTTCCAAATGGACGCACGTACCATTCAAACGCAATTTCCAGCCCAAAATGGTACATCACCACTTGTACAGGCACTTGTTCTCGCATGTTCTGGCCTTATTATGTTCTTGTTTTTTCGGTGCCCGCAATGATATGTCTAGCGTCTAGACGAATCTGGACGTACACAAGCTCGGGAGCTTTTTTTTCTCATTCTGGGAACTACGAAAATGGAGATGCGACACATTTTTTTCTCCCCCCCGAGCATGTACTGTCAACAGAATCCGTTTTTTTCTAGAATACACATTATCACAATCTCTTATCGTTCCGGTGGAACAAAGGTAACAGCCATCATAAGTCATCAGCTTTTTCAGACGACATTAAGAAATGTGTTTAGCCTGCTTCGTGTTAGTGTTTTCTGCGGAAAAGAACAGCACACACTGCGAAACGACTCTCCAACGCGATGCGACACTGTGTGTGAGAGCGGAAAAGGGTGGCCAGTTTGGCAAATAATACGGTTGAATTCATTTTCTTTACGGTCGGTTTGACAGCCGTCGACGAACGCGGTTCCTTCACGCGATTGTCGCTCGTTTTGTTTGTCGATATGTTTCGAAGTCATTTTACTAATGACTGTCATCATTTGGTGTACAATCAGCCTGAGCGCTGTCATCGATATAAACGGCCAGCCGCGATGACCTCAGCGTTCCGTGTCGCGAACCTTTCGGAACTGCTCCACCCTTTTTGTTGTTTGTGGGGAGGTTCTGTGCGTTCTTATAGGACAAAAACGTTACTACACTTTTTGTTTCGTTTCGATAAAATAGGATAGAACCGTCCCAACGAATGAGCTGAAGTAGCTTGGTGAATCGATCACCGAAAGGAAAGCATAATAAATAAGACAATTCCGCAACCAATTACAACCGTGCTGATTGAAATATTATCATTTAGCTTTATTTTTATGGCTCCGTCTGCGCACAGGTTCGTGGCCTTGTTCGTTCGGCTGTTTTCTGTGCTTCTTTTTACAAGCTATTAAAGAAACGCATCGCTCATCCCTCACAATGGGGTATGCAATATGTAGCTTGGTGAAAAATTATCCTCCATCGTATTTAAATCGGATAGGTCAGTATGTTATCGCACAGGAACGCCGATCGGAGCGATTCATTCATTCAAGAGACAGCAACGCTCGCAGTGGCGGTGAACCAAAGAAGCAATGATGCGGTGTAGTTTTTTTGCTTCTTTGGTTGCCACACACTACTCGTGTGCGTGTACTTGTTGGTGCGATAGGGTACAAGAAAAAAAAAAGCATCATCGTCGATTTGTCGATAACTTACGACGGGTGGACACCATAGAAGCAGGCAAAAACTGCAACTCGAGTGAGCTACCGTGAAGAAGGCACTCTACTCTAAGAGTACTCTGAGCTTGAGACGATTGATACTAGAAATTCAACACACAAGGGCACTAGGGCGATTGCAAAGAGCAAATGCTAAAAATAGGTTTTTAGTTTTTATAACTTAGAAAATTTAACAACAGAAAGTAAATTTTCTCTACGAAGAGAAAAGTAGATACATCCCTGGAGGAAAAAGGTTGACACAAACAGGAGCTTAAAGCTGCCTTAAAGATGCCAATAATTCAACACGCAAAAAGTAAAGAAAAGAAACACTAAAGTCCAGTTCGAACAGAACTGGAAACGGTCAGTGTAAAGGCGTTGCCTGTACTTCGCATTCAATTATCTCCATCCGAACGATGACGATCGCTGGCTTTAAGTGGATCCTTGGCGGTTGTGCGGTTGTGCTGTTGCGGTGCGTTCGCTTTGAGCTTCTTCTTTCGGTCTGCCCGTTGTGATCCTCTGACCCGATTACAAACACACGCAGGACACGTTCTTTATGTACGGTGAAACGCACAACGGTGAGGTTAAAGTGTTATGAAACAGCCGCGAAATGCGGTTTACACGTGACCGGTTACCGTCAGGGAATCGTATACTCTCGCGTCCCAGTCATGAGTCAGGAGAAACGGTGACGATTGGCTGACCGCTACATAACCGTACGTATGCTCGGGTGGCGATCGACGGTCACCAGTCGACCTTGGCGAAACGGTATAAATGGTGCGTGGTGATTTCTCATCCTCGGAAGACCCACTGACCTTCCGAGTTGGGCGAGCAGGAAAGTTGTCCGGGAATACCGATATTCAAAAATCTGACGGTCCAGTTTCCGGACGCACTTTGTTACGAACCAGCAAAGAACCAAAACAAAACCCAAAAAAAAAACCGGCCCTGCAAGATGTCAAAAAAAAAACCCCGCAAGTTCATTGATCGAATTGGCGTGAAAATTTCGGCAGGACTGGTTTTACTGACAGCCAGTACACTGTCTTGAACTTGATTTTTTTTGTTTGGTCCTCCGAACATCTTCGGACAGTGGGGACGGTCGTTAAAGAAAGTAAAAGTTATCGATGGACATTAGCGAGTTATGAAAGGCGTGTGCTTATACGGAGGCGTTTGCTAAACGACGATCATTTCGAAGGTCGGAAACGTGACTAACCTCCCGAAAAACAAGACACCGGACGTGGGTGATAGGAAATGGTCAAAACCAGCGAGCTTTAGACAGACCTGCCAAAAGAAGAGTTATTAATGATCGTTGGCTGCTGTGACATTCGAATGAGTTCAAAGCTCGCGCGGGTTTGCTAGTTACATGGTTAAGGTCACGGGCAGCCCAAACTTTGCGCGGGACAGTTCTAAGCAATCTGTGTCCCAGTGTGCTACAAATATTGTTCCGATAAAAGCGTGTTTGCGACCGGGATGCTGCAGGCAACGGTACCATCCGTCGTACAGGCGGGCTGCATTCGATTATCATAAATTGTCCGAGCATCGTGCAGCATCGCGAAGCGGATCTCATCCCTTTCGACTTTGACGTGGAATGTGAACCACCGCATGGCGGAAGCATCGGTGGACAACAAACAAACACGTGATAGGACCGGTTTCCCGAACGGCAACGTGATCGATAGCGCCTCCGGGCCACGATGCCGCACACGTTTGGGGAATTTCGATTAGTACAATTTGTTTATATTTGTCCGGTTAGTCAGTGCGCCCTTTCTGAGGTCGGTACCGGAACTACAAGTTGGCAGTGACGTGTGGGCTGGTCACTTGTCTTGGGCGAATCTTATCGATTCTTCTGTATAAAAAGCTATTTATAAATCATGTCACTGTTACTTTCCGGTTTCAATGATCGCGTGCCGGCAGTGAATCAAAAATTGGCTCTGTCGGCCCGTCGTCAACCGCAGTCTCGTGACTCATGAACTTGCACCGTGTCGCACAGGTTGATGGCTGAGATTTAGCTCGCACATCAGCACATGTTGTTGTCGGTTGGGTTTTATTTTTTTCCATTAGCGTTTGCCCGTGGTAAGTGCAGTAAAGTACCAGTGATTAACCTTGAGCTAGAGTTTTCTACTCTCACTAAGTGTAGAGCCGGCTGGGGCAGTTGCATAACTGGGGCTGTCGGGGATGCAGATGGGGCGAGACGAACGTACCGAGGCCGGTCGGTTGACAAATCAATCAAAACAGCACTCCGCCCCTGGGATGGCTCTTGGTTTCTTTAGAATAGTTGAGTTTATGAGCATGATCGATCGATCACGAGTTAAGTGCTTTTGGTTTTGCAACGAATTATTAGGTTTAACTATCTTTGAAATGCTTTTTAAAATATAAATTTAATTTAGGAATAATAAATATTAATAAAAAAAAGTTAAGTGATAAAAAATACAAAGGAAAATGAATTCTAATATCAAAAAGTAATGGATAACATAACAAACACAGCAATAAATACAAAATATTGTACCAAATTGTAAACAAATAAATTTTGAGAGCTTAACTATCACGAAATATTAAACAATATTATAAATCTATTTTAAATCTATTTATCTCAGGGAACTTTTATTAAACATAACAAGCATCTATCCATCACTGATCACTTCTATTACACGTATCAGGCTGTAATTTTGATTGATTCACTTTCATTTGCAAAAAAAACCGGCCCTGCAAGATGTCAAAAAAAAAACCCCGCAAGTTCATTGATCGAATTGGCGTGAAAATTTCGGCAGGACTGGTTTTACTGACAGCCAGTACACTGTCTTGAACTTGATTTTTTTTGTTTGGTCCTCCGAACATCTTCGGACAGTGGGGACGGTCGTTAAAGAAAGTAAAAGTTATCGATGGACATTAGCGAGTTATGAAAGGCGTGTGCTTATACGGAGGCGTTTGCTAAACGACGATCATTTCGAAGGTCGGAAACGTGACTAACCTCCCGAAAAACAAGACACCGGACGTGGGTGATAGGAAATGGTCAAAACCAGCGAGCTTTAGACAGACCTGCCAAAAGAAGAGTTATTAATGATCGTTGGCTGCTGTGACATTCGAATGAGTTCAAAGCTCGCGCGGGTTTGCTAGTTACATGGTTAAGGTCACGGGCAGCCCAAACTTTGCGCGGGACAGTTCTAAGCAATCTGTGTCCCAGTGTGCTACAAATATTGTTCCGATAAAAGCGTGTTTGCGACCGGGATGCTGCAGGCAACGGTACCATCCGTCGTACAGGCGGGCTGCATTCGATTATCATAAATTGTCCGAGCATCGTGCAGCATCGCGAAGCGGATCTCATCCCTTTCGACTTTGACGTGGAATGTGAACCACCGCATGGCGGAAGCATCGGTGGACAACAAACAAACACGTGATAGGACCGGTTTCCCGAACGGCAACGTGATCGATAGCGCCTCCGGGCCACGATGCCGCACACGTTTGGGGAATTTCGATTAGTACAATTTGTTTATATTTGCCTGGTTAGTCAGTGCGCCCTTTCTGAGGTCGGTACCGGAACTACAAGTTGGCAGTGACGTGTGGGCTGGTCACTTGTCTTGGGCGAATCTTATCGATTCTTCTGTATAAAAAGCTATTTATAAATCATGTCACTGTTACTTTCCGGTTTCAATGATCGCGTGCCGGCAGTGAATCAAAAATTGGCTCTGTCGGCCCGTCGTCAACCGCAGTCTCGTGACTCATGAACTTGCACCGTGTCGCACAGGTTGATGGCTGAGATTTAGCTCGCACATCAGCACATGTTGTTGTCGGTTGGGCTTTATTTTTTCCATTAGCGTTTGCCCGTGGTAAGTGCAGTAAAGTACCAGTGATTAACCTTGAGCTAGAGTTTTCTACTCTCACTAAGTGTAGAGCCGGCTGGGGCAGTTGCATAACTGGGGCTGTTGGGGATGCAGATGGGGCGAGACGAACGTACCGAGGCCGGTCGGTTGACAAATCAATCAAAACAGCACTCCGCCCCTGGGATGGCTCTTGGTTTCTTTAGAATAGTTGAGTTTATGAGCATGATCGATCGATCACGAGTTAAGTGCTTTTGGTTTTGCAACGAATTATTAGGTTTAACTATCTTTGAAATGCTTTTTAAAATATAAATTTAATTTAGGAATAATAAATATTAATAAAAAAAAGTTAAGTGATAAAAAATACAAAGGAAAATGAATTCTAATATCAAAAAGTAATGGATAACATAACAAACACAGCAATAAATACAAAATATTGTACCAAATTGTAAACAAATAAATTTTGAGAGCTTAACTATCACGAAATATTAAACAATATTATAAATCTATTTTAAATCTATTTATCTCAGGGAACTTTTATTAAACATAACAAGCATCTATCCATCACTGATCACTTCTATTACACGTATCAGGCTGTAATTTTGATTGATTCACTTTCATTTGCATTAATCCATCATCAAGACAATTTAATCACATACCTGTATTGGTGCACCAACGATTAATCGGGCTCGAACAATTATTTCCTCAATAATTCAGCCTCTTTCTTCCCGTCAAGTCACTTCCGTCTACCGAAGACCACAGAACCAAACACTGAACAAACACTTTTTAATTCTCATAAATCACAAATACACCAATACTCCAATCGAAACACTGCCTTTGACTAGCTTCTTTCTTCTCTTCCGACGAACTATCTTTTGACGGGTTTACATTGAGACAACAACACTGTTAACCGGATAGGAACAGGCAGAAATCTTCCGACGGGCACTTTTTCCCCGTTAAATATTAAGCTCCAAATCACACAAACGGACACGGTTGCACCCTAATCGAAGCTCTGCTAAACTGTACTTGATCTCCCTGATCGTTACAACTGCCTATAGTCAACACTGTTTGCAGCATCTCACTCATTAGCACTGGTCAAACTAAGCGAACACGAGCGATGTTAGAAACGAACTACGATCCTTTTTGTTCTCCGTTCCATTCGCAGCTGCTGCACACAATCGGCGTACTGTTTCGGTAGTAAAATATTGGAGAATAATCCAACCACAACGATATTTAACGCGTGAAGATCATCCAACAATTGTTGCTTCCCGAGCATGTGCAACTGATAGTATTGTATGGCGTGGACTGACACCACGATCGGAAGTGATCCTGCTTTATATACTTCAATCTTCAATCTGGATAGATCGAGCTAGTATGCATCACTTCATATGAGGGGGTTTTTCCGAACCCGAAATTGAGCTACTGTACCACCGACTGGAACGCACCGTCGCGACAAACTGTTGCACCTGCCGTTCACCAGCATCCACTTTATAATTGACGATCTTTCCCAAGATGTTCCTGCTGCCACCACTGTAACCGGTAGAGCACTCGCTCAACAACTCCAGGAAGATCCTGCAAGTGATGGGTAGGTTCTTGGCTGCACTAGACCAAACGATGATTGCGTCCACACGGCGGCACGACAGACGGTTGAATGAACGTATCCGAGATCCTGTCGGGCGTCGGATCCCGCGTAACGAACAGAAGCAACAACAACAACAAAAACTCCGAAACACTCTTCACACACACACACACACGCTTCAAGGCTCAAGTCGCGCGACCAACGTCTTCGACTCGTCCAACGCGCAACGGCTTACCGACTGACGAACGAGCAGTGGTCGGTTTTGGTAGGCCGTTTTCAAGTTGGGCCCAGCATCATCAACACACACACACACACACGCACGCCCGCGGAGAGGGAGGCAAATGCTATGTGCTTTCGGGTTTACGCCAAAGCTTTGCACCAAGTCAGAACACGGCACAGTACGCGGCGGGTGTGAAAGTGAAACGAAACGTGCGATCGAAACTGGCGAACCGCTTACGGGTGAGAGCGAAACGTCGGCGCTGTGAGTGCCCTGTGTCGCCCCACCACTACGCTAAGTAGTTAACACTGGGTAACAATGCCGCGAAAAAAAGCACACACAGCAATTGTTGAGCACGAGCAGCAGCAGCAACAGCAGTACTTAGAGCTTACGGTGAGTGTCCGGTGAGCGGGATCGCTCGAAGGAAAGCTGGGCATGTTCATCCATACCGATCGTTGCCTGCTGTGTGAGTGACTGTTGTGGGCGCTCGTGGAGGCGCCGAGTTGTTTCTACGGCAGGAATGAACACCGAGCGCCGCATTCGATCGTGTTGCTTGGCAGGGTTCGGGGTGCCGGTGCGTCAACGACTGTGGCGCGTGCACGAAGACGTGCGGAAATCCATTATCAGTGTGCGAAACCTGTTGTACTATCTGGCTGGCTGATTGATTTCGGATAGAAGCGTTCGGGTGTGCTGTGGGTGGGAAATTTACTGTCCGCCTTGAATTGTTTGCCTAGACCTCCGGGTGGGCGGGCGGGCGTGCGGGCGGGCAGAGATTCTGCTTCCGGGATGCTAGGCAGATGGGGCGATGCCGTTACTGGCTCGGTCTCGGTGGCTTACTTGGGCTGTTGTGCGTTGCGTCATGCGTTCTTTTCCTGTCGTCGCGGATGCGTAAGGTGCCAAGCGCGCTCTGACAGCAATCAACAGCAATCGAAGCCCTCCCCCCCACCGATTCAGCAAAAGCGGGACATATTTGATGTGAGGTTTATTTGACATCTCAACACTGACCAACCTACGTCAGAGCGATGAGCGTCGAGGGTGTTTGTTTGCAGTGCGCTTTTGCGAAGAGAAATTTTCCAACCGACTGGCGCGAGTCTTGATTGGCTTTGTTTGTCTACGGCAACTTCTTGGTCGGTTATTGAAAGCGATCCCGGGCGTTTGGCAAGGGTAATCCCAGCCCCGGAAATTACGGTGATAGTGTTTCGCGGGAACGATAAATTGAATATTCTTCTGGTAATGTGTTTACTTTCTAGAAAGATTACTCATTTATTGTGATGTGGATAAGGAAGGAGTTGTGCGAGCCGAATTATGACGGAAGATTTTGTTTAGAAATCCCCCTGTTTCAATTCAAGTTGCTAAGCTCAACAGGATGGCTTGCTACAATTGCTATTTGTGATGATTCTTCTCCTCAATATGGATATTAAACCATGAGAGTAAGCACTTGATAATGTTGATTTTATAACTAATTTATGCTAAGTTTTCAAACAAAATTTTTTGGAGGACTCGTTCATCTTGTTTTTGATTTATATGTCTTGAAGTCGTGCATTTGGCTGCCAACCGGTCATACTACAGTCTGAGGAAACTTCTCCACTCAAAATACCTGTCGCGACGGACGAAGCTGGGACTGTACAAAACCTTTATAGTCCCAGTACTCACATACGCCTCTGAGACATGGACTCTGTCCAAAACTGACGAAACCCTCTTAGCCGCGTTCGAGAGGAAGATGCTCAGAAGGATTTTTGGCCCCGTATGTGTGGAAGGACAATGGAGGAGCCGCTACAACGACGAGCTCTATGAGCTGTACGGTGATCTTACCATCGTGCAGCGAATTAGGCTCGCCAGGCTCCGGTGGGCTGGTCATGTCATGAGAATGGCACCGGACGACCCACCCCGTAAAGTCCTTTTAGGCCGTCCACATGGACAGAGGAGGCGTGGTAGGCCCAAACTGAGATGGAGTGATGGCGTTGATGCTTCCGCCAGAACGGCCGGGATACTTGATTGGCAGACGACGGCGCTAGACCGTGAGCGGTATCGAGGATTGTTGCAGCAGGCCAAGACCGCGAACACACACACACACACGCACGCCCGCGGAGAGGGAGGCAAATGCTATGTGCTTTCGGGTTTACGCCAAAGCTTTGCACCAAGTCAGAACACGGCACAGTACGCGGCGGGTGTGAAAGTGAAACGAAACGTGCGATCGAAACTGGCGAACCGCTTACGGGTGAGAGCGAAACGTCGGCGCTGTGAGTGCCCTGTGTCGCCCCACCACTACGCTAAGTAGTTAACACTGGGTAACAATGCCGCGAAAAAAAGCACACACAGCAATTGTTGAGCACGAGCAGCAGCAGCAACAGCAGTACTTAGAGCTTACGGTGAGTGTCCGGTGAGCGGGATCGCTCGAAGGAAAGCTGGGCATGTTCATCCATACCGATCGTTGCCTGCTGTGTGAGTGACTGTTGTGGGCGCTCGTGGAGGCGCCGAGTTGTTTCTACGGCAGGAATGAACACCGAGCGCCGCATTCGATCGTGTTGCTTGGCAGGGTTCGGGGTGCCGGTGCGTCAACGACTGTGGCGCGTGCACGAAGACGTGCGGAAATCCATTATCAGTGTGCGAAACCTGTTGTACTATCTGGCTGGCTGATTGATTTCGGATAGAAGCGTTCGGGTGTGCTGTGGGTGGGAAATTTACTGTCCGCCTTGAATTGTTTGCCTAGACCTCCGGTGGTGGGCGGGCGGACGGGCGGGAGCAGAGATTCTGCTTCCGGGATGCTAGGCAGATGGGGCGATGCCGTTACTGGCTCGGTCTCGGTGGCTTACTTGGGCTGTTGTGCGTTGCGTCATGCGTTCTTTTCCTGTCGTCGCGGATGCGTAAGGTGCCAAGCGCGCTCTGTCAGCAATCAACAGCAATCGAAGCCCTCCCCCCACCGATTCAGCAAAAGCGGGACATATTTGATGTGAGGTTTATTTGACATCTCAACACTGACCAACCTACGTCAGAGCGATGAGTGTGGACGGTGTTTGTTTGCACTGCGCTTTTGCGAAGAGAAATTTTCCAACCGACTGGCGCGAGTCTTGATTGGCTTTGTTTGTCTACGGCCACTTCTTGGTCGGTTATTGAAAGCGATCCCGGGCGTTTGGCAAGGGTAATCCCAGGCAAGGGTAATTACGGTGATAGTGTTTCGCGGGAACGATAAATTGATTATTCTTCTGGTAGAGTGTTTACTTTCTAGAAAGATTACTCATTTATTGTGATGTGGATAAGAAAGGAGTTGTGCGAGCCGAATTATGACGGAAGATTTTGTTTAGAAATCCCCCTGTTTCAATTCAAGTTGCTAAGCTCAACAGGATGGCTTACTACAATTGCTATTTGTGATGATTCTTCTCCACAATATGGGTATTAAACCATGAGAGTAATACAAGAAATAAAATCGCACTTAATGATATTGATTTTATAACTATTTTATGCTAAGTTTTCAAACTAAATTTCTTGGAGGACTCGTTCATCTCGTTTTTGATTTATAAGTCTTGAAGTCGTGCATGTCGTTATTTGTTTTATATTACATTTACCTTCTTTATTTTTGTTTTTTTAATATAATTAACCTTATTTTGTTGTATGTTTTCTTCATTGTATTTTATTTAAAATTACTTTTCGGAACTCCGGTTACAACCAATTTTTTAATTTAATTTTATATCTTCTTCATTTAAGCTCTATATTTAATTATATAGTATGAATCCTTTTTTATGTTTATTTTCTGTAGGAGGTTTTATTCCACAGACGTTTTACTACATCATTTTCTCATTGTGTGTTGTTTAATTGTTCCTAATTTATTGTGTTTTATGTTAGTTTTTTAGTTGTTTAATCTTGTTTTATGGTAGATTTTGTTTCATTTAGGATTTTGCATATCACCAACATCCTTTAATGAAACAGTTCTTGATTGTTGCTAATTAACTTTCCACAAACGATAGTTAATACGATATTTTCACATAATTATTTTGTTTTTCACGTCCTGGATAACACAAGAAAGGGCTATAAATCAAATCGAATCGATGCTAATCAACCATCAGTATCACTGCAATTCGTAGGAGATATCATTTTAATCACTTGGCTTGACGCAAGTGTAGCTGTAAACCTTCCATTCTCGAGGATTGTTGCAGCAGGCCAAGACCGCGAAGCGGTTGTAGCGCCTGATAAGTAAGTAAGAAGTCGTGCATGTCGTGATTTGTTTTATATTACATTTATCTTCTTTATTTTTGTTTTATAATATAATTAACCTTATTTTGTTGTATGTTTTCTTCTCTGTATTTTATTTAAAATTACTTTTCGGAACTTCAGTTACAAACAATTTTTTAGTTTAATTTTATATCTTCTTCATTTATGCTCTAAAGTTATTGTTAAACATATTTTCTTCTTCAAATAGTTATTTAGTATTTAATTATATAGTATGAATCCTTTTTTATGTTTATTTTCAGTAGTAGGTTTTATTCCACAGACGTTTTACTACATCATTTTCTCATTGTGTGTTGTTTTAATTGTTCCTAATTTTTTGTGTTTTATGTTAGGTTTTTAGTTGTTTAATCATGTTTTATGGTAGATTTTGTTTCATTTAGGATTTTGCATATCACCAACATCCTTTAATCAAACAGTTCTTGATTGTTGCTAATAGTTAATACTTTACTATCATGTTGTTTTCCTACGCTTTTTTTCACATAATTATTTTGTTTTTCACGTTCTGGTTAACACAAGAAAGGGGTATAAATCAAATCAAATCGATGCTAATCAACCATCAGTATCACTGCAATTCGTAGGAGATATCATTTTAATCACTTGGCTTGACGCAAGTGTAGCTGTAAACCTTCCATTTATTTTCCGTTTCCGTACGTCAATCGGCTGACGATGTGAGTAAGGAAGTGGCTCCAAATTCTTAATCCACCTACATCGTGTACCTGCGCACGGCAAGAAATCGTATTCCCAGCCTCCATTCATTGTTTCGGAAACAGCCACTTAGCCCGGTTGGTTGCCGGGATCGATTTGCCGCCCCACAACAACCACAGTGACTTTGCGTACGATCAATCTGTTGACCCGGTAGCGATAACGCGTCGTCCGATGACGCTCTACCGGAACGATAAGGTCAATTAGTTCAAAGTAGTTAGTTATCGCCGTTCCGGATGGATGATTCCGTTGAAACGTTACAAAGAAAGATGGTGTTTGCGGATTGTGCCGTAATTAAATGCGCTTCGGAAGGTGTTGTATCTGCTAATGATGCCCATTTATCGTCGACAAACACGGCTTGATAGAGTTTCCTCAGAACGTTTGTTATGTTTATCCCTGGAATCCGTATCATAAAGCCGCAAAAGTAGCTCGCAGATGCTGGTGCAATCTTCTGTTCTGATTGCATAAGTGAACGCATTAGAGGCCACCACCAACACCGGTAAGTACACGCGTACAGCAAATGCACAGGAGCACAACTGTGGATGGTACTTTCACGAGCCGGCAGCCTCCCTGCACGGTCGCATTCATCCCCATCGCAACATAGAAGCCAGACATACGGGCCGACAAGGGGTCAGTAGGACCGACAACGGAGCGGACCAAATGTGGGTCAAATGATCTTGCCGCGGAAAGTTATCTAACGCACCATCGCACTCCGGTTGTTGCATTTTGTCAGTGTGGCGAAAAAATGTGCGAAACGAAAGGTTGCATGCGTCGGCTCGATGCAACTGTGCAGTGGAGGTGGGTGGGTGGGTTGGAAGGAGAGAGAGAAAAAGAGAGAGAGAGAGAATGTTTCGGTGATGCAAGGTGCAAGTGCATATGCTTTCGTTTTTCACTGTGTACGGTGTACGGTGCGTCTGGGAAACAGCATCAGTATCGGTTAGGAAGGACGTCAATCGGTTGGCGAATGGCCACACGAACTGGTTTTCTGGAGACTAACACGGGAGACTGCAGCGGAAAGGGTGTGGGGTTGGGGGGAGCTGGGGGTGTTTTATCACTTTATGCCCTCCCCCCTATGGTGGCCCGATAGCTTCTAGTTCAGTGATAGAAATGCATCGATTAATGTAGCACCAGCGCGTACTGAGCAAATGGTTGACGAATTTTGAAATCTTTGCATCCATTCGGCGTCGTGTGAATTTAGTACAAGCAAACAGGAAACGTGTTGCAAGGTTTTCCTTCTCTGATTGACACCGATAGTACGGGTGCACTAATAAAAGGAGAGTGGCTAACTAACTGTTACGAATACTGTATTAAAGCATGATTTTTATTACTCGTTTTTGCTCTCCAGAAATCAGTCAAAAATCGCAACCAGAAATCAGTCAAAACCGGTCACTGTGTCTTGTAGAAAACTGGTTTAAATGAATGATTACCACCTGTCATTGTTTGATTAAGTTTTTGATTCTGTCGTTGTATCGCTATCCTTTTTCGAATGGTCTCCCGCGAAGGTGAAGGATAAATAGATCTATTTAAATTTGTATCTATTAATACTATTAAAGCTATATGCACAAATATCTTGACTGCTGTAAGAGCTTGGAAGTGTTTTTAATAATTCTTGCTTCTGTTTTATTTTTCTTTTTAAAGTATTTAACAAAACTTCCAACAAAATTGATCAAGAAATACTTTCTTTTTTTGTTTTTTTTTACCCAAAAGACCATACCAAAAATATTCCTTGAAATAATTTTATTTTTAAATATTCTCTTCTGCTTCTTCTTCTTTCTTGGCCTAACTACCTCTTAAGGTCATGCCTTCCATTTCTGGCTTACTAGACTTATTGTTACCGCATAGCTGGATAGTCAGACCTCACTATGGGGGAACGGCCCAGATGAGACTTGAACCTCGGTCCTGCCGTGTGACGACCGGCGCCGTTGTCGCATCTATCATCGGGCCGCCCCATTTTTTAATATAAATTTTTCTATTCTAAGCACAATTTTTTTACTATGTTTTGCTCTATTAATTCTGCTTTATGCTATTCATTATGCTGTATGTTTTTGTAATGCGGTGTCTGTTGATCTTTTTTATTATGAAATGTAATTAAATACATAGTAATTGAAGCATTACTTTTTTTCCTTATTTGTTTCGTTTTCGAGCTAATCTGTTTGATTTGTATTTGCTTGTTTGATGAATTGTTATACTTTTTAATCTTTAGGTTTATTGATTCTGATGATTTTTGTTGTTCTCGATAGTTCCTTCGGGGAGCATAAAGTTTAAGTATTATATGTTTTGCAATGACCAATTTAGATAAATGACCTTTTAGATAAATTATTTTTCAACATTTGTTTTTGTGTTGAAATGTTTTTAAAATTTAACGTGATTATTTTTGTTTTTTTGTTATAGCTTGACTAACTTCTAAATAAGTTGTTTGTTTAGTTTTGTTATTTGTATTTGATGTGTATTTTGTCATTTGAAATAATTTTAATATTTTGGTATAATGATTGAGAAGTATCGTTTCATCCTTTATTTCTTCCGTGAGTTTAAAGTTTCATTATAAATTTGTTTGAATAAGATGATCAAATGCAACAAACTACAACAAATATTGACAAATGTTTAATACGGTTTTGCTATGAAATTTATAATGCTTATTCAAATCCCAATTATCGCACCCATCGTAACAACCCGAGAGCATAAAATCAGTAAACGTTAACAATGGCATTGAAACACATCCCGCTATCCCATTTCCGTTAGACGCAAGCATACACACCAGAAAACAATGCGGAAATAGAACCACTTGTATGTTCTGCCTGATCGATCGATCATACCAAATGGCGCCCATATCTTTCCGAAAGGTTACGGTAGTCCGTTATTATATATTTTCTTTTTAAGTATTGTATACGCTCTAACCGGTAAGATTCCCATAGCGAGGGGTGTCAAAATCCAGTTCCATGCCGAAAGGTGTCGCGAATGGTAACACGACGACAATCCGATGATCGATGATGCACGAGGAAGTGATTGTGGGTTGCAACTTTTTCCTGTTGGACCAATTAGCGACCCGAACGCGAACCGAGCGAGTGTAGCTGATGATTCGGAGGCTGTCGGCGCACAAGAAGCTTACATTTGGCCTATTGGTGGTTTGGCAGATGATCTCAACTAATCTGCATAAATTTGTGTATGTTTAACGATCGTGAAGGTCAGATATTAGAATGCTGTAATAAATAATCTTTCTAAAACTGTACATGTTAAGAAAATGTGTTGTTCTGTGTAAAATACCACATTAACTAAAGTGTGAAGATCTGTAATCTTAGCTTAAAGCAGAGAAAAATCCATTCAAGCGCTGCCTGTCATTGCCGGCGAGTGCATCGGGTGATGGACGCAAGATAAGTAGCCTTAATCGGTCGCACCCATCGGTTCATCTTTGCTTAACCTCAAACAAACCAACCATGCACACAAACATGAATGGAGCGCCCTCCCGTTTGCGCCCGGTTTAAACCCGCCAGCCAGCGAGCCATCCAGCCAACAGTGCGTGGTGTGATATAACGTACGCGAGCGAGTACACCCGAGCACGCCACGGATTGTGTGGCACGGGTCGGGTCGGCAGTATTAATCCAAATGGATCTACCACCCCAAAACATCCCCTCCACCCCACCATCAAAACACCCGAGAAAGGTTCGTCGCATCGGGCGGTTCGGCTGGCGGTGGCACGCGCGAAACCACTTGCATTAGAGGAAAATGCCATTACGGCCGTTCATTACTAAGGCAACATTAACCGGCCAGATGGTGGTGGTGGTGGCGGTGGAGGTGTGTGTCGAAAGTTAGTGTGCCAGCTGGTGAGGTAGTAGTCGTATGTGTGTGCACACTGTCAAAGTGTTGAGCAAAATCGGTACACTTTGCCTAGTTTGCCGGGGTCGGGTACTTGTTTTTTTCTCATTTCTTTCAGCTTTTCTGCGTTTTTGTTTGTACGGTTCAGTTTTATTCTCTTCTTTGCCCATTTTCTACCCCATAGCTACCCTGCACCACCGGCTCGAGGGTGGCTTACTTTCGATTTCGTTTCGGACGCTTCTTGGGGTGGCATGTTTGCAACATGCGTCATGCCGGGCTGACACCTCGCGCTTTAGCCATATGCAAAACGAGTGCACGGCCACGCGGTCTGTCCGTAAGGACCGAGACGCCAGTTAATTGAGGAATTGGAGGATTCGATGTCATCTCGTGTTTGTTGCTGATCCACCTACGCGATTGCACTGGATTGGCTGGGAGGGAGGAGATTACCCGTCAGGAGGTCGGTGTCTAACATAAGCTTAAGACGAACGAATTTGACCTTTTTGCGCAGGGGCGAAGTTGTTGGTGCGGCAAAGAAAGCAGCAATAATTTCGAGATACTTGTAGCAAGTGAAGTTGTGCGAGGGTGGGTGTCATTTAGTTGGACTTTTGAATTAAATTTCTGGACCAAACCTTCTTAAGCTTGACAATAAAAAAGGAAATAAATGTTTTTATTATTTGATTCTTATTGCTTATTGTCTATTTATATATTCAATTGTATAATAAATAAAACAAACGAAAACTAATTTCATACATTAGTACAACGGAAAGGAAAGTGAAAGAAGGAAAGAGAAAAAGGAAGTACCAAACAAATAATGACTTAATAATGTACAACATGAAATATATGTTAAAGGCACCGAATAAAAGGAAACGAATATAATAGAACACAAAAAAGGCTGTCAAAAAACATAGAAAAAATAGAATTGTATTAACAAGAGTTTAATTGTAGAACAATAGGAAATTTCTTTTCCTCTTTGTTTTTCAAAGAAAAAAAAAGGAAAAGAGTGTGAAAGATTAATTAAAAACATCACAAAACACACAATTAATTACCATTTTATAGAGCATTATTTATAACTACGACATGAAAGTAATAATTGGCTAATATTGAATATGAAAGCTTTCTTCAAATGGAAGAATGGTATAGAAACCAAAGCGTATGGATAATTGTGATAAAAAAGACAAAAAAGATAAATGAAAATAGTGAATGAAAGAAGCAAAGGAATTAATAGTAAAGGAACGGATGAAGTAAAACAGAAGAAAAAGAATATAAATAAAAAGGAACTCAATAAAGGGATAAGTAAATTGTGTATCAAAGAGAAGAAAAAAAGAGAAAAACGAAAAGAATAGAAATATAAGTATTTAGAGAAATATTTATTAAAACAATCAAACTGAAAATAATAAAAAATAACTTTTAAATCAAAGAAACTAACGTTAAAATAACCTGCACAAAGAAATAAACGAAAGATAAAGTAATTCCATGAGTCTGATGTGGTCTCTTACAACTGACACAAAATTATGAAAATACAAAAACACACAGAGAAAATACCCGCCCCAAAGTGCGCCCCTTTTGCGTTGATCCCAACGCATACTCTCACGCGTGCAGTACCACATGCGTACACGCTCGTTACCTTGGAAATGCCGCCGAAAATACACTCCAGTGATCACCACACAGGCCAGGCTATTGCTGTTGGTGCCTGCTGCGTACTTCTCGTGCGCCAAAGTTCAAGAGCATCTCATCGGTTGGAGACGTGGGACGTGGGGGTAGCCAACGTAACGAGGGTGCTGCCAGTTGTCTGACAAACCGTCCCCAACAAACCGTCCGACCGGTTTCGGTCGCGACATGAGCAAGTGTCGTCTCCTCGCAACTCAGGGAGTCAACCTGCCGGTTATTGCTTGCGCATTGTTCACTTTCGTTAGGGGTTCCTCTAGCTCACCAGCACACGAAGACACACTTACACACACACACACACACACACACACACACACAACACGGTACTTACATTAGCTTACGATCTTTCTAGCAGGTGACGATGATGCATGTGTCGCTGTCGCTGAGCATTTGTTTGTGCGAGCTTAGCCCGGGCAAATACACGATACACGCGTCTCTCGGCCGGGTGAGTTCTGCCCGGCTGGGCATCGTTTTGGTGACAGATTTACGTGCCGTCCAAGCATAGGTCACGTTGTAGCTGCGGGTCAGCCGCTGGAATCAGGTCGGCCGCACGCGCTGACGACTGGGCCCGTGCCGTACAGCGCTCGAGGAAATGGTTCACATTTCGTTGGCCAAGCGTTGCCGGTGGCTTTCCACCAAGGTTAACGGCGGTGAATGCGTGAGTGGATGTGTGAGGCGTCGGCGTAATGTTTTGGGGCGGGTGGTGTCTTGTCGGGGTGATGAAATAGAACATGCTTCATTTGGCTTATTACTCCCATGGGTAAAGTTATTTAAATTGATGAGCGGCTTGCGCAGCTATGTTCATGCAGAAACGTAAACGAGCTTGCTGTGCAGAAAGAGGTTTCGCCACCGGTGGGTACCGATCGTTAACGAGAGTTTCCGTTGGTTGACACATGTTACCGTTTTGGCGGAGCTTTAGGAAACGGTTTTAAATGACTGCGATGAATGATTTATAATGGCAATATTTTAAAGCTCCTTAGCTGAAACAATTGAAAAATTAAGACTAGTCCTGGACCTTAGAAAACACTTAACAATGATTACACTAGAGGAATAGTTGCTCAAGCAAACAATCCATTTGAAGAAACAAAGAAATCGAAAGTAAAAGTCCTGCATTATGTTGAAAGAAAACTTGTCATCAAGACTGCTTCTTCAGACATAACGACACACGCTTTTTTGGAACACTATTTCACACCAAACAAGAGCTTCAAAACTGTGCCAAAGATTGTGTTTTCTTTTGCAATATTGATTTAATAGCCGGTTGATTACGCTGCCCGTTTGAATATTGCACAAAACGGAGACGATGCATACGGCTGTGTTGTCCGAAAAATGTACCTAAAACACTGGCCGAGTTGAGTGGAGTAATTGTGAAAATTACAATGAAACCGTCGCTCATCACGCAGCCGCACATCACATCAAGCCCTGCCACAACAAAAGAAGCTTCACTCTTAATCACATTACAAACGCAGTTTAGGAAAATTACAATACAGTGGGTAACGTAACTATAGGAGTATGTTTTTAATGAAAATAAAATATAACCTGGGACAAGAGGATAGAAATAATGTTACAGAACGTGTTAAACTATGCAAAATATGTATTTTTATGAGGTGAATATTGATGTTAGGTTAGTTTAAATAAGAAAACCTTGAAATAAATGCTATAAAAACAAAGAAAATTTTTTAAAAACCATAATGAACAAAAACTTCGTATCCATACTCTAAAACCTGCTCTCTAAGAATGATAAAATGTTAAAGAAAATATTGAAATAAATGCTTCAAAAATTAACTAGAGAAAAGTCTATTGAAAGTTTATATTTTACTTAAGAACATCCTGGCCGTAAACCGTTTAGAGTAATTTTTATAATTAATTTTCTATTTTAAATCGATCAATTATCAAGACAATTAAATCTTAATATTTTACTCTTTATACCTTGCTCTCCTAAATATTCTAAACCATACTCTTAAAATGTAAATCATATTATATAAAACAATTGTACTTATAGTTACGCCGTGCACTGTACAATCATCCCGTCTCGCGGTACACCAGAAACCAGAAGCATCCGAATTTCCTCACGCATCTCGGCACCAACCAATCCCTTACAAAAGAGGCGCTTCATTAATCATCTAATCATCCGCAGCTTATTGGTGAGTGACCTACAAAAAAAAAAACAGTATTCCACCGGTGGCCACTGGCAATAAACGTTAAATAGATGCTGCTCGATACACATCTGCCTCTAATCTCTTATTGCGCACAGTTATGGGTGTGGATTTCTTAACATTTACGTACGCGAAACATGGCGGGCCCATAAAGCGGAGCTCTGTCCATTTACTCCGGTGCCATCTTTCTATCGCAATCGTGACGATGTGAGTGATTACCAATTCCCCGAAAACATTTACCTAAATTTGTCATCAATAAAGATGGTAGTTGGCTGATGCCTACCGTAACTCTTTGTCCGTTTTTAAATGGGACAAAAACTATTTTATTTAAACCTCATGTTTAGATTATGAAACGGTGGGTTTTACCAAGCTTTTATGAGCTCCAGTTCCAAGTTCCAACATGCGCTATGACTCCTTTTTTGCGTCAGTGTTTGTCAGCTTAGAAGCAATAAAACCCTTCTTTCTGCTGTCCTGGAGCTTCATTGCATGCGGGGTATGGTCGGCTTTATTTGCGAACAACATTCCAACTGCAATGACGCCGGCCTAGCGTGCCGAGCACAAGTGCAACAGCAAACAGGTGGAAGAATTGGTCCGCAAAACAGTAAAAAAGGAAGCTAAAGAAGTGGAGCAAACGAGAGGGACTGGCCGAGACCCTTTCCATTCCTTCGGGGGTGTACTGTGTACAATTACTTTTTCGAGGTTAGAGGCGTTAGAGCAGTGAGCTTTTCGCAACGGAGTTCCAACTGGAGCAGGGACAGAAAAGCTCACTGGACCATATAAATCCATATCAGCTGCATGAAGAAAGGGAGTGAAAACGAAGAAATAAATGTAGCAAAAAAAAGACAAGCAGGACGCCACCTGAGCATAAGGTAATTAGAGGAGAAAAATGTACGTTAATCACAAGCGAGCGCGAGGTGGTCAATCCAATTGACGGATCAAACCCACTGCAAAAAAAAAGAAGGATACTACTCACCCAGGGCAATAGAGTTTTGTTTTATGCTGCACTTTCATGAGATGATTTGAGACATGTTGCGGTCAAATGAGGTTAATATGGAGCGAATGGAAGAGGGACTGCACGGGAGACAGCGAGAGTGACGTGAGGCGCTGCTATTATTATTTGCCGAAGTCACCTTGCCGCGGTTTCCATGAATGGACATGTGGTAGCGTTTTTGTGTTTGTTGCGATGCTTTGGATGCTATGTACTGTAGAAGGTTTTCTGCACGCGGTCGTCTTTCTTTCTACGCAATGGCCGGCAGTGTGGTTTTAGTGTTGGAAATCATAACAATTTAGCAAACTGCAAAGAAAACCGAATAACAAGCGCCCTTTCCAAATCTCGGCTAAATTGCGTCTGATTGGCGGAGCTTGTTTGCGGTGTTTGTGTTATTTAACATGTGAATACAAATGGCAAATGATAAACGCTCATAATTAACTTTTTGTTTTATAAAACACACACACACACATGGAAAGTTACGAACCTCATTCGATTGTTTTGTAATTTGTTAAACTATTCGCACAAGTGCGTTGACCGATCATACGTTAATCATTTGTGCCCGGTCGTCTAAGATCAGTGTCCTTCCCGTTTGCTAACTCAAACAACGTTTCAGCCACAGCGTCTCTTGCACCGCAAGGTCATCACCGAATGGCCGTTATGTTGCAATCGTGTATTTGCGTCTCGCAACTAACGGAAACATTTCCAAATTGTTCGAACAAACATTAAGTCCTCGCCAGCCACCAGCAGCAGATCCTTACCTTGGCAGTGATCGTCTAGCGGAAGCTTTCTGTTTGCTCATGCAAAAACGTAATCGTACGAATGTTATTCGCCTTCGAATACCGGTGACAGCAAACGGTGGTTGAAATTTGATATTTCGGTACCGTCACCGGGAACGCTTGACCGTGAAGTATTTTTGGGGTTGTTGCTTTCTATTGCCAAAAGCTTAAACCTGTACATTAGACAACGGTATACGGGTAATAGTAATACTTTGGTTCAGGTTTGACAACATGTCTGAGTTGGCTTCAAATCATGGGTGATACGAGTGTCTCAGACTGTGGACTTTGAGTAATTCAAGCTTGCCAGTTGAAATGTTAGATCTCAAGGATTGAACTGAGGATCAATGTGACTACGATGTAGTACTTGCTTGTATGAAGGTTAGGAGGCTAAGAGTTTCTGTGGACGCTGACAATCTGCTGGTAAAGATGTTGAGTCCCTTGGCTTCAATTTAAGTTCTTGTAAAATATGGAATTTATAACCATTTCTAAACCAGACCGCTCCTGAAAAAATACTTGCGCCATTCTTGAGCAGCTAGTGTTGAGGCTTATAAGAATTCTTAATATCTGGATATCTCAATTGTCAAGAGTAAAACATCTCCAAACAAACCAAGAATATTAGCCAACCAAATGTCCAGGCAGAAGACTAGAAGAATATAGTAGTTGGAGCATATCATCTTCATCTTTCTTGGGCTGTTCCTACAGAGCACGTCTAATAGACATGGCCTAGTGTCCAATCGTTCTCCAGGAAACATAGTCCATGGCGGCACTCCTCCACCTCTGGCTGCATACGATCTCCCTCAAGTCTGACTCCACTTGATCCAGCAAACGATCTCGCTATACTCCTCTACGTCTCGTTCCGGACGGGTCGCTGACGAACACCTTCCTGTCATAGAGGAGCATATCATAAAGATACAGAATTGCCAAAAAACCGCGTTCGAGAGGAAGATGCTCAGGATTTTTGGCCCCGTATGTGTGCAAGGACAATGGAGGAGCCGCTACAATGACGAGCTCTATGAGCTGTACGGTGATCTCACTATCGTGCAGCGAATCAAGCTTGCCTGGCTCCAGTAAGCTGGCCAGGCTCCAGTGGGCGCCAGGCCGTCCACACGGACAGAAGAGGCGTGGTAGGCCCAAACTGAGTTGGAGTGATGGCGTTGATTCGTCCGCCAGAACGGCCGGGATAACGGATTGGCAGACGACGGCGCTAGACCGTGAGCGGTATCGAGGATTGTTGCAGCAGGCCAAGACCGCGCAGCTTCTGTACCTCATGATGAGTAAGTAAGTAACTCTGCACATTCTTAGATTAGCCCACAGAAGTGGGATTAGAAGAAGTTTACAGATAGAAAATAGCTGAATAAGGTCTAACAAGCTTTGAACAAACATGACGTAGTTTAAAAACAACTTAAGAATACCTGCTACTAAGTAAGTAAAGTAAATAAACATTAAAATGCCTTTTCCTTTCTACAGAATACCCTCAGCAACACATACTAAGTACTCAAGTAAAACCATCTCACAGGCGCATAAATACATTACAAACACAGCAGGAGCGCTTCTGACCCGTACCAACAAAAACCAATGAACAATGAACCTCCCCACAGTCAAGCCCAGGTTCCTGAAGCTTTCAAGAGTCATACGAAACAAAAAAAAATCTCGTTTCCTCCGCCGTGTTGGTGTTGAGTGAAAATTTGTCAAGTGAGAATTAATTGGGTCTGCCGTCAGCCGTCACATTTGGTGCCCGTTTAGATCGTTTCCGGTTACTGACTTCGTTAACGTTAACCCACCCGCGTGTGAGGTGGTTGGCCTCCCATCACCGCATGCATACACAGATGATTTCCCCCCCCCCCTGGTCCCTAGACCAGGAAAATCAAAAACACCATTCGGAGAAACAATCTCGCACCCGGCTCGTGGAATGTGGAAAATGATTGTACGATTCGTACGAAAACTTTTCCTCATGATTTGAGCGGCATTTTTCCCCCGTCCGTGTGTGTGTGGTAGAAAAGAATTCGCTTTTCCGAAACCATATTTCGCACTGCCACGCAGGCACACGATGCTGCTGCTGGGTGTGAGAAGTCACCGTACGGTACGCCTTGGGGGGGTTTATTTTCACCAGCCAGCCAGGGCTGGTGTTATTTTCCTAGCTGTGTTTTTTTTGTTGCTCTCTCACCTATCGGAGCTCTCGGAAAAGGGAAAATACAACCGAAAAACGGTTCATGCCTATCGGTTCATGCAGAAAACACACACACGGTGTGGAAATGGTCAGAACAAAGCGTGAAAAAGAAGGCGTCCACAGCACAGAGTCCCGATGCCTGGCAGGGGATTGAGCTGTCGTCGCTGGAAAATGATGAAATGCGCTTTGATGTTTTCGTTGACTTCCCCAAAACGGCTAGGGGTTGACTTTTTGGCGCTGGCACCTAACTTTTCTACTGGCGCCGGCACCGACAGTTCGGGAAGGTCAGCAGCGCACGACCAGCACCACCTGGCCTGAACATGGAGGACGAAATGCGTGTGCTGAAGGTGTGTGTAAATTGCAGCGATGTGTGAATGGGTAGAGTGAGAGATTGGGGTGCCGTGTGTGTGTGTGTTCTAAAAACATCCATTTTCCCAGAGTGTTTTCCCAAACCCCACGCCGAACGAGACGACAAGCGCGCGTTTTGGTACGCATGGGCGAATGGAAAATTGCTTCCAACAACCGTGTTGGCGAACGTGAAATGAATATTATTTATTAGTTATAACAATATCCAGAAGATTATTTTGCACAGTTTACATACTTAAATACCCTTTTTCTTCTTTAGTGCAAACATTCAAGAACGAGAGAAACAAGAAAATGGCGTAACGGAGGTTTCTAGGTACGGTGTTAGGTTAAAAAATTACACAACGACTGTTCGTGACAGCTTCATCGGCTGAATAATTGTGCGTATGTATGACCCCTTCCGGGAGCAATATCAGTATCAGTCCGCCCGGTACTGTAAAAGGGTAAGAAGTCATTTGTGTGTTTTTTATCCCGACCTTCATATTGACTGCCGTTTTGAAGCACATAAAAGGAAGCAGAAAGATCGACGCAATATGTGACTTCTCGTGTTGGACGTTCAGAAGAAATCATTTCACTTCAAGCGTGTGTTGGTCCACACAACACCATAAGACCCTTGTTCCGTTCCCATCCAACGACAAGTCGACTAATCGTCCGCCAACCAAAAAAAAAAAGGAGCCAAATGTAACGACAATATTTTGACAAATTAAACTTCGATTTCATTCATTTCAAAGTGTCGTAAAACTTTAAATTTATGACTTTTCACATTTTGTACGCGCTAAAGAGAACCAGGGAAAAGGGAACGATGATGTCCTTTCAGCCCGCTTGTACAGCGCAGAGTGGTGGTAGAGTTTTTCCCGGTTGGCTTTTGTAATTGGTAGGTGCCAGAGCGGTTGAAGTGCCCTCGTTCGCAAATGATTGTAAGGTAACCGAACAACAAGGTAACCGATGCTGTTCCCATGCCCAGTCACAAACCCAAACTGGTGTACCATTTCCCCGGTGGAAAAGCTCCTTACCCTACCCTTTTTATCGAGCCGAGTCTGATGGAATCGGTTAGTTTTGGCCCGGTAGTGAATTAATAAAGCAAAATTAGTTTCCATCATTATGATAATGGGTTGTTATTTCGGTGAGCTGCCGGAGGGGTTTGTACACGTTTTGTAAAATGGTTAAATGTTTTTAATAAATCGGCAACATTACACGGGTGAGAGTGAAATCCTTCTTTTTTTTTCACTGTTTGTTTGTTGTTCATTTTAGTAAAAGGGTATGTTCGATTACGGTCAAAGTGTTGTCAAAGGCGTTATCAATTAGAGCGTCAAATTTATTTAGAGCGAAGTGTTGTGCAGGTCGAGGTACGAACATCGAGAGCAGCTCAAGTTGATTTACGTGCCTTTGATGGAGGTTTTTGAAGTGTCGAATAAAGGTAAGCGCTTGGTGAAGTATTCCTTGAGCACTCTGCTGTTTGAATGGATTTGTTTGAAGTAGCAACCATGTAGAGAATGTTATTTTGTTTATTTATTATTATGTTCATTTATTTCAATGATGATTATTGTGTCAAATAAATTTTTATACGATTTCATAGATCCTGTTTCTTAAAATTTATGATAGTTCCTTTACATTTTTCATATAATTTTTTGTGCTAAATTATTCACAATTGCAGTATTATTACTGTTCGTCTCTAATCATACTGCTGTTGGAATATTATATAGTTTATAATTTTGTTGCATTTGTATAACAGTTTCATTTAATATGTTAATTTTTTTACATCAGTTTCAGTCTTTGTGTGATCATATTTTTCATTTATTTCTTTAAATCTATTTCTTTATCATTGCTTTTCTTTAATTTTGCTTGCTTACATTTAAAATTACCAAAATTCTGCATGAAGTAGTATGTTCTGTTTATTTCGCTTCATTCTTGTCATTAAATAACGAATTATGTACATTTAAAGGACTCTTAACGCCTAAATGTATGCACCGATGAGTACTAAACACCTACTCTTTTTGGCTACGAGGAAACATTCTAGGTATTTTAGAATTTAATGTACTCCTCGAAAAGCTCAAAGCCTCTTTAGTGCTGAAGATTAGTCTATAAACAAAGAAGTGTCGTCTGAGAGCAAACTTTTAGGCGCTTCCATTCGATTTATATCGCTTATTTCATAAAAAAAACAGCCAGTACGTATAAATCAAGCGCTCCTAATTCTAGCCAATAGAACACAGAATGAAAGTATAAAAACATAATTTATTTAACCTCCAACAAGCGACAAAAAACTGCAAGCAAAAGAAAAAAACAGATTGTACGTAAGCCATCACATTTGTCAAATGTTGTGTGAACATTAGTGTCTTTGCAATGAGAATCAATAAAATGTGCCAACGGTTCCCCTAGGGCTAGGTTTTTGCAACTGCATTGGAGAGAATAAAAAAATCAACATTTTGAAGAAGCAAAACGTTCAAAAAAAGAATCCCTTTTGACTAGGGAAGAAAGGGCGTGCACGGTAGGGACATAAATTGATGAAATGCAGTGACAGAGTTCACATTAGCACGCGTGTTTATTGAACGATTGTGGCACCGTTCGACTGCACACTGGTAAATCATTTCTCTCCATTCAAGCAAACCACGAAACGATGCACTTTTTTTTGCACGTGCAGTTCGTTACTGCTGCTGCGATGCAATCTGCGAATCTGAACCAAACAGGAAGTCGACGAATGAAATTGAGGTGTATTAAAGCGTGTAATGGGTAAGACTTTGTATCGAGCGTCGTTAATTACTGCACGCCGGATTCTCGATTTGTAGCAATTGTCTCGGGCAAATTGAAGAGCGCGCGATAACACCGATACGATCGAGTTGTGATTGAACGCATGTAGACTCTCAGGCCTCGCGGAAAGCGGAACTTGTGGCTCACACGCGCTCGCCCACTCCAAGTACTAATAATCGACTAACAGCTGGAAGAATAGAATCCTCAGCATCATGTGCAGAAAATATTACAGTCATTTTTTACGATCATCTGTTCATCGGATTCTGTGGCGAATGATACACGTGTTTGCAAGTAGCTGTTACGACTTGAAATATGAACTACATCGCTAGTAGCTGTTTACTTCTTCCGCGAATTTTACAAAACCCATTGCTTCTTCGTGTACAGCGCAAGTTACCCGAATGTCCGGTTGACTTCATCGGCCAGAACTGCCAATCGGACGTGTAAAGTAAACAAGAATGATTATCACGGTACACGCAGATCGGCGACTGATTCCCGGATGTCAATTACATCACAGACATGCCCCACAGCCGTCCTTGGGATGTTCTGCTGACACTCGTTTGCATTTGTTGTCATGCTGTGCGCATGAATTATGGATATGGCTTCACGAACGCGCACGACAACCATCCACGCCGGCAGTGTCAACAAAGCCCAAAACTTTGACGTAGGACGGAGGCTTCGACTCATTAAAAACTGTGACACAATGTGTTTACTTTAAGTTCCTTTTTTTAAATACTGTAACGTCATAATGTTTTGTATGCAATATCGACTGCAAAAAACAGGAACGAAATCAAGGGTTAGAGGAGTTTTTCACATCCCGAGGGAAAACCGTCCGAAAGGTGCATCGCGAACACACCACAATTTACATGAGCACACCGGAAAAGTGACAACAAATTAAGGGTAGTGCGCCCGTAATTACATCCGGTCCACATTAAGGGGTTGTTATGGAAATGTATCACACATTTAGGCTAAGCGTTATGTCTACCTATAGCGACACATAGCTTTTGTATTAATTTTCACAATGTTCTCCCGTGTCGCTGCCGCTGCCAACCGATACCGATAGGCCGCGTACCGCGAATACGAAAATTCATGGAAAATTCATGGAAAATCAAATAAAATCAAAACATTGCGCCGCTCTATTCGATGGAGATTTATGCTAATTGAATTCGTCTGTGTTTGCTCGGGCTGTGAGCATATAGACCGCGATCGTTTCGTGGTACGAGTTTGAAGCCAGCTTTGGGGGAGACCCGGACGGGTCGCTCGGAATGATTTCTCCAACGCGTACAACGGGCGATAAAAAAGGGTGAAAAAAATGTAAAGCAAACCCCAGACTGGAGTTGACGTTTGATGAGCCCACAGATGGACAAACAACATATTTGACATGTTGCACTGGATGTAAGGGTGTGTTGGGAACGGGGAAAGGAAAGGTGAACAGGGGGAAAATCTCGCCTGTCTTGCATTCATATACCCTTGGCGGGTATGGTCTGAGCTAGGACGAGAGAACGAGGGTCCCGGTTGCAAATATTCAAAAAGGTTGGAAAAGAAATAAAGATGGAACAGGCATAACCTACACAAAAAAGGACCGTTTAATGGTTTGACTTTACAGATCGGTGCCTTTTGCTGTTCTTCCTTGCCATCCTTGATATCCTTTTCGTTGAAAGGAATCCTTTTGCTTATGGGGTCGATATTGATCCGATGGGTCCATGCCACTGTTGGATGGATTTTGGTCAAATTTTCCTATTCTAAACTTTATTCTTACTATTGTACAATATTCCATTTTTGGATGCTCATACTGGCCATTTTTGACAGAATTCTGGCATCTTGATGATTGAGTCCAAGTCAGGAAGCACACGAAGCTCGTCTCAAATATTCCAATGAATATTTATGTCAGGAAAGTCTATAATTATATTTATCCAATCTAATCCAATACAAACATTTTTGACCTCATTTTGTTCCTGAAGGCCCCACAGTGATCACGGTACGATTTTGGATATATTAGTAAGATCAACCGTAAATGCTTGTTTTTGAGTAAACGCTAAAAGTTTTCCAAACTTCACGGCCGGACCAGCTACTAAGCCGAAGATTAAGAAAATGGACACAAACAAATAAAAAAAGCCCATCCCCATCGGCCATTGCATCCTCATCTCAGGAAGTGGGCCGAAAAGTTGATCGTGACTTTTATTAAAAACCCACCTCCAGTAACAAAAACCCGCTGTCTTCTTACTGTCCAAACCGAACTCCATCTTTGGCGTGGCGTGATGGTGGTGTTGGCCGGATAATAATGTTACGGTGGCAATTAGAGGCAAAGGGTTTTTCTGCCCTTCCCAAAGCCCCGATTTACGCTCCCTGTCTCTCTCCACACAACGGTCAAATATGGAACGAGTCAAAATTAATTAATTTAGACTAGCAAAAACCTGATACCCTTACCGGAACTAATTTTTCCAATTCGAAAGGGCGTCCAGAGATGCTGGGTGTGGGGTTGGGTTTTTATCAAATATGAATCCTTCGAGGAAAATTATTCGCCGTGTCTTGGGCCGGATGTGGCCCGGTGCTGTGACACCCTCTCCCTCCTGACACCGCCGAGCCTTCTGGTCAACGAGATGCTGATGCTCTTGGGTGAGTGAATGGTCATGAAAAATTATGAAAACCGGGAAAGACAGATAATGTGATGCCGGTCTGTGTTTTTTTCTATCATCCTGTTCGTCCGGGTTGCGGGTATTGGGAAAATTATTCGAAAAAAGGGTCCGCTCGCGTGTGGTGCTGCTGTGACTTTTCCTGTGCAATTGACACGTGACCATAACTGATTTGTTTATATTGAGCTCGTATGAGCTGAACGGATTTGAGGAAGGACTGTTTGGGGGAAAAAGAGAGGGAAAAAGAAGCGTGAGTCGTTCTACCATGAGGGGATGGGTGTGGACACTTTAAATGCCTTTATTAAATAGTAAAACAAAAAAGGAAGATACATTTTAAATTTATTAGTATATTCATTCGAAATAACTATAATAATGGAACACATTAAATCGCAAAGATAATCGATAAGCGCCATCCGTCAACAGTTAATTCAGTATCAGGTTTTATTGGTTTGTAATTGTTTTAATCACCCCAAAATCAAAAGCCACGATGTGTTTCAGAAACTCCGTGCAGAATTGTTAAAGCTGCATCACTAATGTCGATCGTGGGATGCTCATCCTTTGCGCTCAATATTACGCTTCATTATGCTTTATTAGTCAAGGTATAATTCATTGCAGCATTAGGTTGAGCATCCGGAGGAGCCCTCCGGGGATGAGGATTTTCATCGTCGGGTGTGGTAACAGACCAATAAAATCCAGAACGGACACTGTCATCTAGGTCTGTACTGTTCTGTGTTTATATGGCACCGTATACAGGGATTTGGACTTTTTATTATCATCTCTTTTTAAACACACAGTCTTCTTCTGTAGCAGACCTAGCAGATACTTCTAAGCGTGTCTGGGGTGTCGTGTGCCATCGGAGCAGTTTTTTTTTTGTTTCGGTGCAATATATCCTTTGGTGGCTTCACAACACCAACCCCAAACCCTGCAGGCGTTGGCCGGATACTGAAATGTCATTTGCAAGCGTCACACTTTCGATTTCACTTCAAACTGTGACCTGTTATGCTGGTGAGTGGTGGGTAGGTGCGGTGGAGAAGGCACGAGGGGCGTAAGGGGTGCCGGAAGAGTAAGAAAATAACACAGCCGGCACCGGGGCGCAGAACGATGGTCGATGGAAAGTATGTTACTGACGTTTATGTTGAACGATGTCATCAACGATGACAATTGGTGTATGAAGGGGACAGAGAAGCCTCCGAGAGAGTGTGTGAGGAACAAACGAGAGACACATATTGAATAAATGACACAGATTTTCATGCGTGCTTCTCACACAGGAACGGCTTAGGAACGGTCGACAGGCGGCCAAAAAATGTCCAAGACAGCAGCGATGATTATTGCTGCCCGGGTGGAGTGAGATTTAAAGGAAATCAAACGAAGTTTTAATTCTTCGATGACAATTGATGCGATTTGTTGCCAGTTGTGTTTGACAGTATCATTTCCGTCTTGTGTGTCGTTGGTTGAGCTACATTCGTTTGAAGATCGGAAAGGTAATTACGGGTTTCATGTTAATTTATTCATCAATCACATACCAAAGGGATAGAACATAAGGTTTTTGTTTAATTTAGCGTAAACAGTGGCGGCTTTTGCTACATTGTTTTGTATTTTATTTATTCCTACATTCTTCCTATCTCTATTAAACTTATATTTTCACCTTCTGATTTTATTCCTTTTTTCTTATTTTCGTCTTTTTCATTTCTTTAATGTTTTTATTTATGTTAAGCTTATTAATAGGCTTTCATTTTTATTATTTTGTGCTTGTTTGTCTTGCTCTATTCTATTCTTCTGTTTTCTATTGCTTTTCTGCACTTGTATGATTCTTTTTGCTTACCCAGGTTTGTCATTTGTATTTTTTCAGTTACCTGCTAATCTTTCGCTTAACATATATAGGAGTTTCCTCCTCTTTAAGCGTTATGTTTTTCAGTTTTAAGCTTTATTTTCATACTCTGTTAAGTGGTCTGTTATAGGGAAATATTTTGAGATGTTTGAATTTTTTTCCTGTGATTGTAGAACATTCAACTTACCATATGTTTGTGTTATCTTTTACTTTACTTTTCTCCTAATTTCTTTCATATTTTTATATTTTTACATTTTTTGTTCAATTCTATTTCTTCATCCTTATTTGAATCTAATTTCTATTTTTGCTCATTTATTTATATGCTTCATTCTAGTATGTTTATTATGCCTTTAAGGCCCTGTTAAATCAACACAGCCAAATGAACAGCAGCAATGTTCAATATCCACTTCTACCGAAAGGCCGTTGACGCACACAACCGTACCGTGCAGTTCGGATGCAATTTTGTTTTCTTTTCCCGATGCACACCGACCTGTACAGCTTCACCACACCGAACCCGGTTAACCGCAAACTACCCCACAATGTGGCCAAAAGGCTGGCCATCATCATCATCCGGCCTGGAGTTCTGAGTAGCTCGGCCAAAAGGAAATCATGTACTGCATTGAAGGCGTACGGTCAGGCCCATGTTTTCCACGATCTTTCTCATGTGTGTTTCATCGTGTGTGTGCCCAGTGGAATGCAGATTGCAACAGTGAGTGAAGTTGGGTAAAAGAGGCCTACGGCAAACCGTTTACTCCATGCCAGGTATCATATGTATTATCCAAACAAGCGTACCATTGGCTGAGAAGGAGATAACCGAGGCTCGTACAGAATGCCAAAACATGCGGGCGAGTTTTTCCTTCTGGTGTTCGTTTTGTTTGTGGGAAAAAACAAAATAATACACACATTATTCAATCGATAATACACCGCACAAAAATCGGAAAAAATAATCCACTTTTTTGGGTGCAATTTTTGTTAAGCGGACGAACATTCAATTTTCCATTACCCCACAAAGAGCTTTTTTTTATAATAAACGGGCAATCGAGTGAGTATTGAATTTTCATTTCAAACCGATCATTTGCCAGCTGAGAATTTGTCAGGTGGTCAATGGTTTGCGATTTGCTTTTTTTTCGTCACCACTCTCTCTGGTACAGTCTGGTGGAAATTGTGCATCGAAGCGGTACCATTTTTTGGCAGTCGTTCGGTATTGGATGCTGCTGGTGGTACCCATTTTGTGGTGTTCATATTTCTCGCACAACCTGTGAATATGTTTATATTGCATCGGTTGGCTTTTTTTTCTCTTTCATTTGCATTTGTCTACTGTGGCCATTTGCAGTTCGTTTCTTGTTTTACCTGGTTTTTGTTTTTTCCGGAAGGACAAATAAATATGCCTGCATTGCACGCAGGTTCAATTTAACAGTCCAGTTAATACCTCACCATTTTGCGTTTGTCGGTTGATTTTGTATGTTTTCGGTGTTTGTTTTTGAAACCACACCGGCTTTGATTTTTATTTTCTCGAGCCAACTTTCAATTTCGTTTGGTCGCTGATTTAATTTTCGCTTTAAAGGCGGAACGAGTGTTTTTGAATATTTTATTTCTTTGCACCAACATCACATTAAATGCTATAAAATTATAGCAGTACATAAAATTTATATCAGTAACCATTTTATCACACCAACGCTTTTATTTCGCTAGTCATCGTAAAGTAACTCCGTAAATAAAGTACCAACCCGATCGATTCCGATGCTATTTTCGCACTGAAATATTCATAAGCCGGATTAACACAGGTGCGAACCGAACCGCGAACAGAGAACGGAATCTCGCAGCCTGGCAGGTGAACAGAATTTATCTTCGGCACCTTATTTACCCCATCACTTAGCACGTCTTACGAAACGGTCCTCCAGCGCTCTGCCTTCTAGCGAGGTACAATCAATCGATGTATCTATGCCTACCTTTAATGAAGAATTTAGTCGCGCGATGCAATAATTGTAAAACGCGAGTAATTATTATTTCTTGGAAAATACTTCTCGGCTACTGTACTGGCGAGCTCGGCGAGTTTGTTCACGGTTGGGTGTAAATTTGCCGGAGATGATATTCATATTTCGCTAAATTGAGTCTTACAACGGTTGCCTGTAATGAAAAACTTTGCGTGCTAAATCTCGTACTCAATATCGAACCGTAGTCAGTGTGTGGCCGACTGTTAGGGCATAAAGTGGAACCACATTGTGCCGAACAATTTGCCACCGTATGCGAGTAGTCCTTTGCTTTGCTGCGGGTTAGGGTTCTGTTTTGCTCTTTGATGGTTTCCGCCATCCCGTGCCAGCGACCCTGACACTGAACTCATGGGTGACGATCATAATCAACACTCTTCTCGACATCGTGCCAATTTCCTACCGTATATACTCTCTTTCTGTCGCTCTCTCTGTGTTGCTTCCAGTTCCAGTGACTTTTGCTGTAATGCTGTAGAATTACACCAACAGTCGGTGCTGCACCCTTCGAATTACGGCATCGCAAACATCGAAACCCATCGCCAAGCGAGACGAAAAAGCATCTGTTACACAGCCATTTAGAGGAAGCTAATAGATCGTGCCAATTGTACCGCGTTTTCTTGCGTGGAGTTGTCCTTCTGCACTCCCTTCGAAACGGTGAGCATAGAAACAGGACCTTTGTGGAGACAAAACCAGAGTCGTAAAGGGTGGACTCGTTTGAGCAGGAAAAGCATGGGAATGATTTTTATACCATTTTTTCGCCTGCATGTATGCAACGCCCGTTTGCGTCATATAATACGAGCTCGCCGATTGGAGATAATGACATTTCCAATAGACTTTTGTCGGTGAGGATAATTAGCTTTTCTTTCCGTCCTTTTTTTCCCCCATAGGACAAGAAATCGGGCGGCATCATTAAGGACAAGCTGTCAATGGTTGCGTTGCAACGTGCAAGAACTCGCCCACCGGGGAAAACTTCACCACCGGCAAAGCACTAAATTAAGATTCATTTGCGTACCATCACATTCTGAGAGAGTTTTCGACGCTCTTCTTCGTCCAGGGAATAATTACCATTCCCGAGCAGAGTGGAGGAGTTTTTCCGCGCTGCTGTGTGGCTGCGTGTGATGCTTTCCGTGTCCTGTTCGCAGAGTGTCGGCTTCGGGGGCAGGAAAATCACGCTCACGGCAAACGCTAATTAAATGCAAATTTTCAGACGATCAATTTCCATTCAATATCCGCCTCCGGTGATGGTGGGTTTTCTTGCTTTTCTTCGTTCGCTCGACCCGGGCATCCATCATTTTTGACGCCCGTCAGACCTGATGTTACCAAAACGCTCGCGTGGGATGGGCAAACGTGTGAGCAAAAGAATCGAGCAGTCGGTAAAGGGAAGGCTACCGATGACCTTAAATGTTTCTCAATTTCTGACCAAATCACCGATTTCATCGGGGATGAGTATGTCGGGAAACGCGTTCGAGTGACATGATTGGTGAGCTTCTTATTAGTGATGAAGTGATGAAAGCCAAATTTGGACACGATTTGCGATGGACAATAAAATAGATGCCTAGAATGTGTGTGTGTGTGCGCTCGTGCGGCAATCGATCATCGACAATTAGGAAACCGTTGCAGTTTGGTTTGTGCATAAATGAATAATTTTTACTCAAAAACAGTGCGAGATTTGATCCTGTATCTGAGCTGTAGCAACAGTTGTATTGCATTGTTCACCCCGATGAATAATGAGATTGATGATGTAACGGTCGTCAAATTAGTGATGATTTGCACAGATTTGAGGGGTATAAATTGCACTATTGCTGTTTGTAGGTTATCTTGTTCTCGTTTTCTTCATTACCACGATTTGAAACACCCATAAAGACTACTGAAGAGCTCTCGTACAGTCCCTTGTTGTATTGGAATATGCGGTCCAGAAGAGATTTGATCCCAGAGGTACGCTTACCGACTTTGCAACTCTTGGCGAATAGCAACTCAACAGACTATGCGTTATTAACCAATAAAACTCTAAGAGTTTTGACATTTGTGGTACTAAAATCGATAACTTTATTATCACAAACATCAGGTCTAAATTGTCTTAAAAACAGTTCGTCAACAGAGAGCTGCTCTAGGAAAATTGGAACTAATATTGAGCCTTGTTATCATATCTTCCTTCTTTGCCTAACGACCTCTTAGGTCAATCGATTGGACGTTTTTTTTGTATCCGAGGAGGAGATCTTCATAGAGACCCATGGGACCACTGATTGGGTGCTGCCGGATTCGACCGTCTAAAACCTCCTCGAGCCTTACGCCAAATATTCCCAGATCACCAACGGGGGTATAACATTGGAAATATATGGTTTAGACGAATTTTTGCCATGGGCAACTCGTCACGGCTGGTGAGGGTTGTCGGGCGTCTTAGCTTCACGATCACCATTGGTCACCGAAGAGGTAATGAGACTCTTCCAATTTCCAACGGTGATCTACTGCCTGTCGCGGTAGCCTGGTCTTCCATGGAGATCATAGCCGCCGCTACAGTAGAAACCGGGGTCACCATTAATGATATGGTTCTCCCGGCTGACATCTTGCTGAGCCCCTGGAACGGTCTCAGCCGTACCTTTGTCGATGCGAATACGTCGCTGTTGTAGGCGGGAAAGAACAGCTCGGATGGTCTCCAATCGGTTGAACTTAAATGATACCCTATGCCCGACAAATGGGAAATCCTAGATGAAAATCTGTTCACTCAGAATCGGTTTTAGGTTTATGAAATATACGAATTTTACAGTGTTCGGATGCATCAAAATTGAGAACATAAATAAAGAACTTTTGGAACAATGGAACTAAATGTCAAGTATTAGATCGCAAAAATTTGATAAATTTGATAAATAACTGCACAAAAAGTAGAATCGTACGTTTTACATCCATTAATTCATATTTAAGATCATCAAATTAAACGTTTTTTTAAGGTTTATTAAAAAGAAAATGAGTTGAAAACCCAATATTGTAGAGCTCAGTCTACGGATAAGGATGATGCTGCTTTAAGGCTGCTTAGAAGCTGCTGGAGCTTAGCCGCTGATTATGTACTGCAAACTACCCATCTTTGTGATCACCAGCATGTATAAATTGATTTAAAAGTATTTCAAGTTGTGTCACAATATTCGTGTTAGGAGACCATTGCTGCGCCATTAACGGTTGAGCTACAAATTACATCTACAAAGTAACTACATTACATTTTCCACCGGTTTGAAAAAAAAATATATAAATCTTTCCATCTATCAGAAACACACATCGGACAGATTGAGTAGAAAATTGATTAAAAACGAAAAGAAAGAAAGTTAAACCCAGCGCAAGTCTCACTTTTATGAAGTTCCCTGTTTTATGGGACACAATTAATTTCTTCTCCCCCCTCCCCCACCATCTCCCGTACGATGTGATATTCCGCGAGCCACGTCAGCGTGTAATGGAGAAAAAAATTGCAAAAGCATCCCGTTTTATGGATCTGCCAAACGTTGGCAGTTGCCGTTCGCCGCTGCACATAATTTCCTCACCGTGGTGAGGTGATATCCGCGCTACCGTGTGTGTGTGTGTGTGCGTCTTCGCATGAGTGGATGCAAAAAGAAATTCCATTAAAATCCTGCGGCCCGGAACTTTCGTTGCAGCTAACGAAAAAAAAAACCTGGTATAAAAACTCAACCTGAAAGAGATTCTTGCGCTCGTTCTTGTTTTTTGGTTCGCGGTCCTTGTGCGAGAGTTATACGCGGCAGCGAGCAACTGCACGTGAAAGAATCGCGAAAGTGAAATTAAATTATGCTGTTCTTCATCACCATCGCTCGAGTGACAGTGAAGTTCGGTTGGAAAGGCGTGGCAGCCAACGAGTGACAGCGAGAGCACAGCAGCACAGGAGTTTGTTTTTCACCTGGTATGTATATTTTCTGCTGGAAAAATTTAAGAACTTTTTGCTTCGCTTGCATGCGAAAGTATGTGAAAAATAAGGCACCATTTTCCCAACCGCCGCACCAGCTCCAGCTCCACATTCACAGCGCAGCACAGAGTGGCATCGAGCAGCAACGAGAATAAAATGGAAACTTGTTATGCTCTTTTTTATTTTCGGTGTGTGTGTCTTCTCCATTTTCCCAGTTTTCGTTCCTTACTTCACAGCCAAAGTAACTTCTCCATCCGTAACGGGTAGCTCAATTTTCTCCCAATGCCATCAGTCAGATCGTTTCGGTACCGATTGCTGCGAATTTCCCGCGGCACCGGCATTTCCTTCCCTTACCGGATAAGGTAAGCAGAAAAATCACAAACGGCAGGCAGCACATGGATGGCCCACTCCACCCCACAGCAAAGGGAACGCTCGAAAGTGCGCGACAGCGCAAGGAAAAAGCAGACGGGGGAAAAGATTATACGTGCGCGCCATCTGGTTTAGACATCTTTTAATAAAATTTTCATTTTTATTGCTATTTAAGAGGGATGATAAAATATATTATTATTACAAAAGTTGAAATAATAATAACGTCGTCCGGGGATAGGATGACGATGGCAATAATAATAGGTTGACGAGCTTTTGCGTTTCCCGGTTTCCTGTGTCGGGGCCTTGTGCACGCTTTGCCGACTTTTTTCCTCATTTCTTTCGTTTCACGTGTCCTTCCGTTGGTGGGGTTTTCTTGCTGTTTGTGAACATAGCGAGAATATGAACGATGTATCCGGTCGGGACATGGAAATGGAGTTTTTCTCTCCGAATGGAAAACGGAATTGTTGTTGATTTGTTTTGTTCGGTGTTTCGGGAAAATAAACACATATGTATGCAATGTTGTTCTTAATCGGGATGAATTGTTATATACTTTTAAGTGTGTTATGTTTGATTCAAATTTGATAAAAGAGTTAACAGGGAATAGATTGGGAATTACTGGAATGAAGATGTTTAAGTTGTATTAAGATTTCTTGTAATTGAAAATGAATAATTGACATTCTGTTGGAGGTTGAATGTCAAGCGGACTAGTTAAGTTCTTACATAAATATTACTACTATTCCTTAAGGTTTTGACAATTGTAAGTTCTAATGAGCCATTATCTTGAATTATTTTGCCATTATTTTGAATTTAAACACATTTTTTATTCTCTTTCATGATTTTGTTCACAATCAATTTCGCTTTATCTCATTCTATTTTACGCAATTCCTAGGATTTCAATTGGTTTTTAGTGTACATAATATTTTATGAGCATTCTTTCATAACTCTATTATCTTCTGCTGCTCATTGTTAAGTGGTCCAACAGTTTGAAATAAAACAAAAATAAATAAAACCCCTTTTGTCCCAATTTATAACCTAAAAACATAAAGCCATTCTAACAAAGCACAACAAACCCTTCCCCCAATCAAACGAATGTTCTTTTCGATGGGGATTGACTAAATTATTGGTGAATTTATTGTCATTTCACACATCGCCCGAACACTCACGGCCTCAAACCTCTTACTGTCCATTTCATTGTTTACCGAACGACGATCGGTATTACTATTATGGTTCCTCCATTCTCTCTATCAATCGGTATCCACAATCGGACTCAATCACATGACACAATGGCGGATGTGATGTGGCTCGGCAGGCTAGAAATAATACATAAACATTCATATTATTATTATTATTGAGCGTCCCCTTTTTTCCGGGGCCGCTCTCGAGTGGAATATTCAAAATCTGGGCCAGTGGCAAAGCGAGAACCGCTTCGCGTAATAAAACATTATGACACCGGTTTGGGGTGGGGGAGGGCGCACTCAATCCTCGATAAATGCTGACAACAACTTGTGATAGCGTGGATGAGATTACGATTCTTTGTCCTCGTTTTTTTGTGCCATCCATCCAGTTCCCGAAACTTAAAACATGCTTGATGATGTGTGTGAGATAAAAATAATAGACATGTATTTCTACTTCTATGTATTGAAAAAGGGAACCGATCAGGATAACGTGGAGCATGTGAATATGTGTGCAAGAGAAAGAGAGCATATGCGGAGAGCGAGAGAAAGAGAGGACACACGGTTGAGATGATCCTATCTCGGACGGATAAAGTTAAATGAGATTATGCAAAACCCCTATCCCGAAGCCCGGTGGGCTCAAGTGGGCTCCATAACACGCTGAAGTGGACGACAATCGAATGTTCGAGCGGAACTGGGACGCCCGTTCTCTTTTTCCTCGGCTCCACAAAGACACCCTGCACCCGAGAAATGGGATGAATTCTAAGTACATCCGTGGCAGATAGTAAGAGGACCGATAGTGGTGTTGGAGAAGATGAAGAGCAGAGAAAAAAGCATCCTCCCAATATCGATGGCACACTGTTGGCGCATGTTGTGCGGTCGTGTGTAGAGGTTTTCGCACTATATTTCATCCCGATTTCCCGAGTTCCAGCAGCTTCCACGATGGACTGAAAACCACCACAGCACGAACGGCACAAAAAATGTCGTTTGTTTTGTGCAAAAATTCCTCCAGATAAGGCCCAGAACCTCGGTAATGAGACTGCGGGTAAATAAACGCTGCTCTCGAAGGATCAAGCCAGGAACAAAGATGGCGCCGATTATTTGGGGACGAGAAGGACCGTTTTTTTTTTGGGCGCACCCGTACACGACAATGTTTTGTGCCGGAGAAGAGAAAGCCACATACACATACAAAAGGAAGTCAAAACAAAACTACGATCAACCGTATCCTGAATGAAGTCCTTATCCGATGCTTTAGTTTTTTTGTTTGGTGGCAACAGAAGAAAAAAAAAACCCAGGAACGTAGTCGTACAACAAAATCTTCCAACAGAAAGAATGCGTATGTGTGGATGGAAATAAAAATGAAATCCTTGTGATGCGAATGGTATAGGCTCCGCCCATTTTCATTCCTTCGCAGTGTGCGGGCTATGTGTATATAAAGCAGCAAGGATATTCTCGTTTTAATGCGCAGTCGTCCTTTTCTCGCCAGGAACAGGGAACTCTCTCACACGCACGCACGCACACACACATCACGATCCCCGAGAAAGGAGGTGGGGATTAAACGGATGAATCCTGATGATGACGATGATGATGGTATAGGACCGCTGCGCCTAACGTTCGTTGGACGGCTGCTTCACAAGGGTGATGAATATGAATTGAGGCGTCCTCTGCGTACCGAGAACACGGCGTCATCATCATCATCATCATCATCGTCGTTGGGAAACGGTTTGTGGGTACCTTGGTGCGCTTTGGGAACGAAATGCAACCGGTGTGGCCTATGGGATATCGTTTGTTACACACAGCCCATTCGCTTGCGTGGACTCGTCCTGTACGGTGCGTTGTACAATTACGCGAAACGGTGACGCGCACACAAGTGGTGGCCTACTTGTGATTGATCTCGGGTGAAAAAAGAAACAATCTGCATTTGTGAACGTATTAATTGTGTTCCCATTATCTAAAAAGGCTTTGTGCCAGCTAGTGATGTTGAAGTGTGTGGAAGCGTTTACTGTGAAAGAGATCTAGAAATAGTGTGAAGAAAGGAAATTCTGGTTCAGTGCATTTTTCTTTGTGAGCAATTCAATGTCTGATCGTGTGATTTAGCAGCTCGGATTGAAGTTTGAAGTAGTGCAATCAACAATACTTTGGTACGTGCCACAACCATGTCCACTGCCATGTCGACAGCGTTCATGGTGGACAGTATTCTGCAGGATAAGGACGCACCGAGCGACCAAGTGTCCCGCTGTACGGACGGTTCCAGCCCGGTTGGAGTTCCGGCCGGTGTGTCGAATGGGGACGCAGGATCACTCGCCTCCATCTCGGACAGTGACGAGTTCGACGAGCCGAAAGATTCGGCAAGTCTGTGTGATTCGCCGAAAAGTTTCCACAGTCTGCACCATCATCATCACCATCCGTCGAGTGATCATCATCTGCATCTGCATCACCATCACCATCTGCTAGCCCAGCATCATCATCATCACCATCACCATTCGTCGGCGTACTCGGACGACGAGGTACCGGCGGGACCTCCGGCGTCCATCAATGGTGCTTCGATCTTGAGGCGACCGGCATTCCGAACCCATCCGGACGATGGTGTGCCGCTGGAGCAGATGGATTTCTGCTGTGCCAAGTGTGGTCACTGTCAGGCGGAACTTAATCCGGCCAGTAGATCTAGTCCGGCCGGTGGGCCTGGCAGTGGGGTGGATAGAAAAGGTTCCGAAGGGGAGCACAATAACAACAACACTGGGGGCAGTAAGGAGGAAAGTGGCCCGGAAGGGCGTGACGGTGGGTTGAGTGAGTTTGAGTTTCGGTGTGAAAAGTGTGGGTTCGGAGAGTATGTGGTTCCGGGCAAGCAGACGATCCTGAAGGAAAGCAGCAAACCGGTGCTGAAGTTTAGTGTGTCCGCCATTCTGGGCGACAAGAAGGATTGCGTTAAAGTTAGGAATGGTAAGTTTGGGAATCGATCGTTTGGGTTGATGTGTTGACCGGGGAGTGTGTGTTTGGGCAAGAGTGTCCTAATGTTGTTGAGTGATCCTTGTGTACTTGTGATTGTTAAATTGATTCAGTTAACTATGAAACTAATATAGAAGAGATAAACTAACAGCAATCTTTAAAAAGGATTAAATCAGGATTCTTCTGATCCTAGAATCTCCGAGTTTCATAAGTTTGGAGCGTCCCATTTTGAGTCTTTGAACGCCAGATGCCTTAATCTATGTCCACGACATCTTTCACAATAAAAACTTCAAGAATTCTAAATTATCTGTGTCTTTTTTTAGCCGATTCTGAGGAAATTCTGATTACTTGCATTTGAAGAGCTTAAAACTTGAAAAATTTAGCAAACCAAGGATGGCTTTTCTGCGCCGACATAAAGAAATAGTTCTTTGGAACCTCGTTTTAAAATTATCAAACAAATATGTCCAATTAAAACATTACTAAAATTGCGAGAGAGTCATTTCCATTAAAGTATATGTTTTATTCACAACAAATCTGTAATATCTATAAGTTTGAGATGCTTTATGTGGTATATTTAGCATGTGGCTATCATCCATCTAGTCTAAAATTATCTCAGATTAGAAGACGCCTTAGAAAGCTCACCGATTTGGTCACCTCGATTGTAAAAGAAAAACTGCTATGACAATGTTCCTGTGTTGGTTTTCCGTGTCCTAAAGTCTGACACTAGTGCTCATCAGTGATACTACACAATGTTTAACATAAAAAGCAGAGTTTACCTCGCACAGACCACAAAAATCATCAGTCACTAGTTCGATTTTCCACCCATCGAATGCCTGAAAAAGACGCATTTTCCAATCCAAGCGCGCGTGTGTGTCCTCGTACGGTCACACAAAACCACTTCACCGGGATAAAGCCGTTGGGTGTGAGGACCTCTCTTTCGGTGTTTCGAGCGTTGGAAAATTATCCCCGACGGGTTGGCCCCGATCGAGAAAACCCATTATCCGATTGGCGTGTGTAATTATTATGATCTGATTGCAACCCCGTCCTTTACGGTCACGCTGTGGTCACGTACGGTAAAGGATGCGCTTTTCTCATCCCTTTTAAGCGCCATCACACCGTCAGATACGCGTGTAAGCGTAGCTGATGAACAAGCAGCTCACACACACACACGCCAGACCATCTGACCATCCACTCCCTGGGTATGGGGATCGTTTTTCCTGCAGCTGCGTTGCATCAGTTGCATGCTGCTGGCATGGCCATTACCACCGGTTGCATCGCTTTCAATTATGTCCACCGTTTTGCTCATTTGTCGATGCACCACTACTTGAGGTCCGGCTACCATCAGTACTGCCAGGTCTGTAGGCCCATTCACTGAAACAATGCAGCAGTTTATTATCATCAGGACGGGAACGAACTTCCCGAGTCTGTGTTCCGGTGTTTGCTCTTCCGTTTTTGTCCCACCATCAGGAATAATTTATATGCAATTAACACCTCATTTATACAAATAGATGAACAGCAGCAGCACTGTCGATGCAACTCGATAATCAGTTGCGTGGTGGTGGTGGTGATGGTTTTTGGCCTGCCCGATCGGGTCAACGTTTGTGGCGTGCCGACAATTTCACGAAGCGTCAATTGAGTGGGTACCGGTTTGATTGGGTTTGGTTTGTTTGATTTTTATGGAGCCTCGTTGCTCATTTCCTCGAACGTGTACGTGTGTGTGTGTGTGTTGGGGAAAATGCGTCGTTCGGTACGGTGAATAAGTTGCTGTTGTTAAACAACTTGTTTTTGGGGCGGATAGGCTGTTGCAGCTGGTGTAGTGCAGGAAAAACAAACAGGCAATCGGTATAGCGTCATCCAGAAGGTGAATGATTGACGCAATTCTGGACGCAAATGGTGGAAGTATTTGTGTTTGCGTATTGTTTTATTGCGTTTAATCAGGCGGCATGTGTTTGCTTAAGATAAAAGTTTACAACAAAGTATTCAAAGTGACTTGATAAAATTTTTTAAATACAAGCTCAACTACATTACAATGTTTAGTTTGATCAAGTGTTGTTTAAATGTTTCATGTCATCCATGACTCCAGTTTACTTTCCAAAACGTCAATTAAGTCTAATAATTATGTAATTATTAAAACGCAATTGGTCTATTTTGGTCAATATTTTAAGTACGTGGCTTCTTACTTGATTAAGGTGTTTGTCCTTATTTTTTATATAAGATTTAATGTGATCACCTCATCTCTTTTAGCTTGTGTTCTTGCCTTATTCTTGGCATTAAATATATGACAAAAATAAAGATTTTATTTTAATGTTGCATATAAGAATCAATTACCCTAAAAATAGTTTTCTGATTGATCTTATTAATTCTTTCATCTTATATTTTTCATCAACGTAATTTAAATTCTTTCTTCTGCAAAAGAATTCTTATTGTAGCCTCTGTTTACATCGAACGGCATTGAAATCTTTAGACTATTATTATTTTAATGATTTATATTTTGTTGATTTATAGTCTTTAAGGATTTTTTATATTCGTAAGAAATACGACAAGGCCATCATTAAAGAATATAATGCTAAAGTGGAAGCGTTAAACAAGACAAGAAAGTTTAAATAAGTAAGACTTCAAATTTTGATCCTTAAAAGATTATAAGACAATGAATTGTGTGTGTGTTGTATTCAAAAGAAAATTTATAAGTAATGAAGTAACTATAATATTACGAGTTATACACCATACACTATTAAATTATGACCGTTCATATAATAATCTGTACCGATCGATAAAAATTCATATCCATCACCTGCTAGTCCATCAACAATCGATTTCCCAACTATCTTTGTAGTGAATTTCCAACTACCAAAGAATCCATACACTACTACCCGCCCCATCTAGCCCTTTCCATATCAATGCGGTTCAACCAAAGCTCGGGAAATTGATTATGTGCTACCGATAATTTATACCACACTTATTTTCACCTTCAAGCTTCCTTTGCCGGACCGGATGTGATGTGCCCCAGTGCTCCGTGTCGCCCCTGCCGTTCTCGCATTAATTTCTTCTACCACACAAAACACCCATCAAAAGTGTCACGCCGGAAAAGCTGGAGCAAAAGCTAATTTATATCGCTTTGATTTTCGTCCCGGAACGGAAAGTCAAAGGGCGAGGTTTTTGCTTCTTTTTTTCTTCACGCCAAACCGCCGACTGCTTAGGCGGAGGGGTAGCGCATGGATTCAATGATTCTTATGCGCTCGTTTATGATTATGGACGTCTGCAAGTGACATTCGACGACGAACGACGTAGATCGATTTTCCCGCCCGCACACACCAAAAACCCGAGCTGAAGGAAATGCTGATGGGAAAAACGGCCCATCATCATCTTCGGCCGGCTGCCTGGAACAGCCGGACGCGCGCTCTCTCTCTCTATGCAGGATGTGCATACGATGTTCAACGCCATTTTCCGGTCTGGCTTTTTCGGGTCGGAAATGTGTTACATGTGTCCTTAGACGTGACAGGAGGCGTTCGTTTTCGGGGGTGTTCTGGCACTGGAAATTATAAACACATCTAGCGATGACCACATAATGGTCCGTCTCATACGGACAATTTTCGGCCGGCTCTGTCTGGTGTGGCCAGAACATCGGCCGAAAAATCGGGGCTCACTTCTTGGGGCCCAAAAAATCGGCCCCACACGGTCACCGGGAGAAGAACCGTTTAAGATGGAAAAGCGTGTATTTAACGTAACGTCAGGCGTGTGTGTGGCGAGAAGGAAAGCGGTGGAAAATCACATCCGGCGTATGAACATGTTCATACTGCTAACGAGCTGTGTGTTTCGTCTCCTCGCGCTCCACTTTCATCCCTTTTTGCTCAGTGTTTTTCGGGGGGAGGGCGAAACCTTTAGGAAAAAGGAAAAGCGCGTTCCTTTTCGCAGGAGGCACCGAACACGATGCCAATTTCATCGACAACTCAACTTTCCCGCCGTTGGACCGGCGCGCCCTGAACGATCCTCTAAGTGAGCCGCCAGCTGACGCAAATTATATTATTTTCCACCCTTGACGACGGCCGCCCTTAGCTGAAGGGTGTTCGGGGAGGGCGGGGGACGCTACAACGGGGGAAAATCTTTGCCCGCTTTTGGTCGTTTTTGGTTTTGCGGATCTCCGGTACGGTTGTTTGCTACGAGAAGAAAAACACTGGTCGGAGGCTCACAGATTTTCCGCAACTCAAACCCCTCTTGCTTTCTAGCATCGATCGGCAGCCCCGGGATGGGAAGAGGTTTGGCTTTATGTCTTTTGGACTAAGTGGCGTTTTGGGTGGGAGACACGGGAGACACGGGAGAAAGCGACACGAGCCAGATTTTGTGGAGTCGAAATCTGGTACAGTTTACGTGCTAAGTGTTTTTCTCGTTTAACTCAATTTAGGACGAGCATATGGTGATGGCGATGGTGGTGAAGGTATGTCGCAAGAGTGAGGCAAGTTTTTGTCCACCATCTCTTTCTACCCAGTGGTTAGAAATCGGTGTCTGCCCAAACGAGACGATTGTGTTTTGAATATTTGAAGTTCTTAAGTTTGGGGAAGCACCTTAAAGCGGAAAACTTGGCAATGGCCGTAATGATTGCGTCGATCGTTGCAGCACAAACACTCACACAGGCTATCTTTTTGTCACACAATAAGGTGGAAAACCGATCGATATTTGGATGACAACAGGAGCCGAGAAAATAGGAAAAGTTTTCTTCCGGATGGATACAGAAAATGACAGCATTTCTTCTCTCAACGATTCGCTTGGGGAAGGAAAAAGTTTTTCCCTTAAGATGGGAGATTCAAATGAGTAAATGATCTGTTTATGACACTGTCATGTTAGGGATGCCTCATTCCAATCTCTGTACTTCATATAATTATTAAGCCAAAAACATTACATTAAAGTACACAATTCATAATTCCGATGAGGAAAATCGTGAACGCGAGTGATTTAAATGATTCATCCCGACACCGAACCAAAGCACGGTATTATAACCTCAAACCGGGAACAACGCCAAGCTTCGGTGAGGCTTCGGCTACTGTCCAATGTTGCGGTTTTTTCACTCGTCCTTCCTTGTTCATTTATTACGCCGGTGTTGTGTGAAAAAGTTGGAGCAAAAATCGAAAGCGAAAAACCCCATGTAAAATGCACCCATTTGATGGAATACTGATACAGTGATAAAAAGCCGCGTGTGAAAAGCTGGCAGAGGATGGAAAATTGTGGTCAGCGGAAGTGTGATGTGTGCGTGTGTGCGTGTGTGGCCACGGATCGGCTACATGATTGTAATGAATATTTATACCGTAGGCCATATTGGTCCGGGATGTGGGCTGGGATGGCATAGAGTGTAAAAATAATTCATTTAAATTGTTACGGTTTCCTTTTTTGTGCAAAGAGGAATGTTTTAAACTGTTTTATTTCGTGTGTTTCAAGAGGAATTAAAACAAGTTTTATTTTCATTTTATTTTGTAGTGTTTCAACGCATATTTGATGGATTTTTAAAAGTCTTTTGTGCATCTTTTTTTATGCTTTCATATTTTATATTAGTTTTTATAGTTTTAGGTTTTGGTTTTCATTGTTTTTTCCCCTTTACTTTGATAACAAAGTTCGATTTTGTGTGTATTTATTTCTCCATTGGTTGTCAAATGACATGCTTCCTCGTTTTGTGTTTTTTTCACATTATTTTTATATTTTATAATCATTTTTCATTTGTATTGTCTATCTCTCGTAAAGTTTTTAAACATTTGACCCAAAATATAATGTTTTATATTCCTCTTTTTCTGCTTATCGCTTCACTTCACATGTTTGAATGGCTTTTGGAAGCTCTCCAACACGGTGAATGTGTTTAACATGCGACCAAAAAACCAGAACAACACTTTGAATGATGCTTCGCAGAAGTGCCACAGTGTAACATGGTTGTTTTTTGTAATTTCCCGAAACCGGTGTGTGTGTGTGTGCCGCCGTGTTCGTTTTGAAGCGCTTGTTTTGTGTTGTGTTGCACGATGCATATAAATTATATCACTGTAATTTGTTATTGTAATACATGATGGGTTCTAACGAGGCAAGCACGGAGGACGAGGAAGGTGCGGAAAAGTGCGAGGGGGAAAGGGGTAACAAATTTTCATTGCTGTTCGGTGTTTTTTTTATGCTGACCCTTGGAGTGACATGCGACAGGCGGTGTGGTTTTTTGGGGGACCGAGAAGATTCACGGCAACACGCCGGTTTTGGTTGTCAATTTTTGTTGGCCCAGCGAGCGAGACGCCAAGTGGACAAGTGGAATGTCTCGTTGTGTATGTGTGTGTGTGTGTGTGTGTGTGTGTAGTTTGTGGTCAACCGAGTCATAAAAACACGGGATGATGTGCTTAATTAATTGCATATTAATTATGCTGTGAATGGTGTTGCGTTACGGGGAAAATGTTAAGCGATGTTGAACTGCAGTTTTATGTTTAATTTAAGGTTGGCCCAACTTTCGCTCGTACACCGATTGACGTCAGAGCAGCAGAATTTTTGGGGAATTTGTTTATTTCAAACACACTTTAATCAGAACATGTCCTGACAAAACATTCAAACAGATAGAGCTTAACATCCCTTTCCCTTTTCATGCCGCTTAAACTGGTCATCTAAATCATGCCCACTTCAATTTATCATCACGGTGGCTTTAAAAAACGTGGCACATTCCAGTTTTGCACACAAAGCTTCACATAAAATAAATCTCAAACTCCAACGAACCACCGTCTAAAACGCATAAAAAAGGACGCACTTCTGGGGCGTTTATCAATCGATCATATAACTGCTTTTAATCACCTCGACACGCCACATTGACAGTTCGGTTTGTTACTTTTTTTTTTGAGCTTCTCCTGTTTCGGTTAAGTTCTGGCCTTCCATAATGGACTTTTTTTGTGCTGTTCTTCTTTTTCTTTTGCGTAAATCACACCAAAAAACACTGACGAACAGTGAAGAACAATAAAAAAAATGCGCATGCCAAGCACACTGCATCAAACAACAATAATCGTTAAATCGTTAGAAATGAGCAATAAACCGAACGGTGCAAACGGTGCTGCAAACACATTTTTGATTGAAGACCCGCAAGGACCCAAAGCCCATCGATCGAAGCGAAGAAGCGCGTGCAGTGCTGAGTTCACGCCCTCCAATATTCGAACCACTACACCAAGCTGCCTTGCTAAACGACCCGAACCCCATATTGAGCCCGTACAATAATAACAATTCCGCACCGAGTACCTCCCCCTGATGCTGCTTCCGCCGCTCCTGGTGCTGGTGTTTAGCAGGAGAATAGAGAAAAACACGCATCCCATGGCTGGAAAACGAGGAAATCCCTGCGGTTGTCTTTGACGCCCCGAGGGTGCATACAGCTGGAAGGACTAGGACCAGTCACACCGTGTCTGTCTAAGCTTTCCGGGGCCAATAGAGACAATAATTTAAACATGATTATAATCCAATGTTTTTACAGCCCAGCTTCACAAAACTCGACCCGACCGACGGGGATGTTCCGCTGGTTACACTTACTTACGCGGTTTATCAGCATCGGGAGCTCTTTGTGAAGGTTTTTAATGCTGGTACGGTGGTCGATCGTTTCTCGTTAGCAAAAGAAAGCGCAGAATGTGGGCTTTTGTTTTGGTTACAGATTAGGACCAGATGATGATGGAAAATTGAGCAACTTTCGGTGTGCAACGGGCATCGGCTTCGGCAAGAATCATGCAGTTTGACGCTTGACGGAGAAAAAGGTTTCGCAACGGGTTTTTTGTTGTTCCTTTTGTGCAATGTTGTGAAGCAATCGATTGTTTTTTGGAGAGTGATCTAAATTGCAGAGTTGTAAATGCTTCTATTGTAATATAAAACCTGACCAACTTGATTTCTGAAGAATTGATGAATGACGAAGTTTCGTTCCTGAGAATTATCGTTCCAACTTACTGATCTACTCTTGAGGATACGAAAAGAAAGCTATAAATGAATAGAACTTGTACGATATCATACTTAGAAAATTAAAGAGTCCTGATACAAGTGTATCCGCTGGCATTAATAGCTCGTAAGGTCAAAAATACGAAAACCGAACTCGATCGCTGCTTAAGAGCTGCTTAAGAATGGAAAGGTATGGCTTATTTGTAGCTTGTTAAGAGCAACAGTGTTCTTCAAGACTGCTTAAATGCCTATAAGACTGCTAATCAATCGTAGCGGAGCATTCTAATCGATGGGATCCGTCATTTTATGTTTATGTTTTGCTAACTAAAATAATAATATTGCGTTCCTTCAGATACCTTAATAAGGCCACCTTAAGTTGCCAACATCTTAAAATGAGGATATTATGTCGAATTTTATCTTTCGAATTGATTTCGATTTTAGAAATAGAATTAAGTCGAATTGGTTAAGATTTTTTTTGTGAAACTTCAGGAGTTCGTCTCTGATTTCAACAAATTTTAGACTCTTTACTATAGTTAAATTTACTATTATTTAGACAGCCTCAAACCGACGCAAAGTTATTGCTTCTGTGATAGCAGCTAAAGTGCGACATGGTGCACCTGTATTTGCAAACAGTTTAGAGAGCCTTAAAATGTTTTAGTTTAAAAACGCACGTCCTGAGGTCCAAAAGCAGCATCAAAAGTTCCAAAACACACTAAACCAATCATCAAAAACTTCCTCCGAACCATATCGCACAGCATATTTAGACATCAAACCAGCTGAAATCAATTAAAAACATACCTTTCAATCTAAAAACAAAACTCCCATCCCAATTACGCCCCCTATTTGGTAGACTTTAGCAGCAACTGACACTATCCCTGAAGCATTCAGCTTTGCGTTTGAAACATCCGTTGTATGTTAATTTCCACTCATCACAACACATCGCAACGAGTTTTCCCCATCTCTTCGCATCCCAGCATCTGACAGCCGCTTACCGCTTAAGGCAATCCAAGCAAGAAAAGATCGTTCAGAATTCCCGTACTCACGGCCACCTCGTATCGTTTGCAGCACGGACTTGGTGAAAGTTACCCGACAATGTTACCAACAAATCCATCGGGGTCCGGATGGGAAAAAGCGTACGTAGAGCACCTCCAATTAACAGGCAGTAGCGCTTTTCGGGGGGATTGGAAATTTAGCGTAACCTGCAATAACAAAGGTTTGGCACGTCAGTTAAGCCCGTCTCTGCCGAGCATCGGGTGTACGTGTTCCAAAAGGATTAGGACGTGTTCCGGCATTCCGAGTGGATGATTGGAATGTGTTGTGCCAACACAAACAACAGCTTCTCCTGCTCGGCCCCAAAAACCTGCCATTTTCCGCGTTGATTGAGTCCCGAAAGATATGAGCATATCAAATTCATAATCTTACCCTCACACGACCACACAACACACGCACGTGCAGATGAGCGAGTCAACGCTTGTCAACTCTTACACGGCAACGAGAGTTGAGACGACTTGGAGCGTTGCGTTTATTTCTTCGTCGGTTGGTTGGTTTTGTCAGGGCCGCCGTAGAAGACGGATATGAATCTTGAGCGTCAAGTTTTAGCGCGTCACCCGGACAAGGTGTTAACGTGGAACTTTTTATGTGAAAACTTTGCCACCCGGCCGCGTTAACGCGTCGCGGGCTCATAAAACTACGCCTGGGAGTACAGACATTTGGGGGATCTTTTTTTCCGAGTGGTCGGAAGGTCGGTACTTTCCAGAAGTGTGAGACAGTTTAGATGGTGCTGGTAGCACAACAAAATGCGAAACATTTCCGGACATTTAACGCAATGGCGTCTCTGGACAACGAAGACAAAAAATTAGATCTCCAGATGTATGTCATCTTTGATGCTGTAAAGAAGCCTGGGATTACCCTTTTTCATAGAGTTGTTGTGATCATGAACCAGACTTTGAACTTCCGAGCGGTCTTGGTCGGTTGTCCACCTTACGAAGTTTACCTCCAACAAAAAAAAAGGAGGACTCTGAATTCTCTAGAATAGTTTGGCACTCATCGTGTACAACTCGTGTTTGCTTCATTGCAGAATTTATTCAACCACAGCACCTTTGGCCTTACATTCAGCAGAACCTGATCCAACAGAACCACTTAGCGAACCCGGCATTCCTGGTCGCTCATCCAGCATTCCTGGGCGCTCATCCACACCACCCGCACCATCCCCACCAGCAGCTTCCCCATCCCCATCATCACCATCCCCATCAACACCACCATCATCAGCACCAGGCTGGGCCACATCCACTGTCACCTCATCACCCGCAGCAACAACAGCAGCAGCAGCAGCAGCAACATCTTACCGTCGGACCTAATGGCAGTCCTACCGGGCATCCGGTTAGCAGCAATGGGACACCCCATCAGCAGCACCATCTTCACAACAGCAGCAGTAACAGTACCAGCGAGTCTGGCAGCTTACCAAACAGCCCGGACCTGCAGGAACCGTCGGCGGTGGCCGTCGCACTACAGCAGCCGAGAGATAATAAAATCATTGCGAAACCACTTCCGAGTCGACCGACGCCCTTTCTGCACCACAGCCTCAACCATCCGCATCTTCATTCGCTGCTGGCCCACTGTCGCAATCCTTACATACCGGGTAAGTAGGAGACTGGGGAGACTTTCAGAGGCATTTCGCACAAGCCTTCAACTTCAACTCGGACTGTCGTTTCCACAGGTGGACCACAGGTTTTCCCACTACCTCCCGGGCAAGGCTTTCCGTGGGCACACTCCACCCGAGGGAAACCGCGGCGAGGGATGATGCGGCGAGCCGTCTTTTCAGGTGAGACTCGTAGAATTCTTGGTTCTTTTAGGTGGTCGTAAGTTCTCATATTTGGACGGTTACAGTAGTAACTGCCGGCATTTCTTGAACTTCAAGATAATCGAAGAATCAATCTCTCCACAGACTCCCAACGGAAAGGGCTGGAGAAGCGATTTCAGCTCCAAAAGTACATCAGCAAACCGGACCGGAAGAAGCTCGCGGAACGGCTCGGTCTTAAGGACTCTCAGGTAAGCACACCTAACCGGATGATCATGATTTATTCATGTGGTGGCGGGCGAAAAAAACAAACAAACACCAAATAATGGGCCCAGTTTAGCAAACATATATTACTAATAGTGGTGCAGAAGGAAAACGTTCTTCTTTTCCGCACGAAAAATGCTTTAGCTCCGCCCCGGCTCGATGGCTAAGTGAAGGAAACTCACGACAAAAAGGAAAAAAAAAACAGAAAATCTAAACCTCCCCAAAACCTAAAGGGAAAAAAGAAAGATGGCAGCATTTGGGGAGTTTGTTTATGTACTCTGAGGGGTTTTTCATCTTGCCGGAAAAGTCGTCGGATAAGAGTGGTGTATTCTTTTTTCTCTTCTTTCGCTTTCCCGAGAGTGTGAGTGAGAGTGCATCCGTTGGAAGGAGATGAAGCACACGTACGACTCATGTGCGCAGACTCCTTTCTAGCTTGGGAATCGTGGCGTTGCTATTCGTATTTTATGGTCCCACAGGACTATGGGGCTAAGGAGTTGTTGGCTGACTGGAGTTGTGTGGAAACCTTTCCTTTGTAGTGGTAGTAGTGGTGGAAAACGATGAATAGGGAAAAACTTTGAATTTCGCATCGAGTGCAGCACTGATTAATGGTCAAAGTCGTTCGTGTTTGGTTGTTAATGGCTTTTGTTGACGATTGTGGGAAGCAAATGGGATTTTATTACCGACTCATTGGATTGATTAGTGGTTAGGATTCGTTGCTCCATTTTCGGTTGATATCGATCATAATTTCTTGTATGTTTTCTCTTGTTATTAACACCTTTTTAAGGCGATTATTCTAACCATCTTCGTTCTGTGCTGTTCTTTATGAAGTTTTTATACTTTCTACATGATATAGACAGTTATTTAACAATTTTTAAATATCTTTCCTTTATGATTAATTATGGCGATCCTTTCTTTGGTCACTTTTGCTCGCCTACTCTGCTAAAGACTGCTGCTGACTAATGAACCTGTGCCTTCACATAAGAGAAGGCATGACCTCAACTTCGACAGCAACGAACAACAAAATGTTCCTCGGTAAAGAAAAAGGACGAAAGAAAGGAAATTTATCCCTCTCTTTTGTTTTCCCATCCCACCCTTCTTACACACACACGCACTGTCGTGATAATCTGCACCGTAATCCGGTTGCACTCGACTGGAAAAAGACCAGAAAACCAAAAGCCATTAACTTCATGCAACCGTACAGTACAACCCCAAAAACTGTTGTTTTTTTTCTCGTTCACATCGTTGTTTGGAAGGTACCGAAATTGAAAAGTTTCCCTCCCCCGCCCCCCTCTAGCAGGAAAATGAGAGGAAAAACCTATCCATTTTCCGCTTGTTAGAGGGTAAAGAAGCGAGAGAGAGAGAGCGAGTGAAAAAACAATCAAACCAGTGTACGACATGACAAATAAAGAAGCGATTATTTCCTACTTCGCTTACGGTTTGCGGATAAATCTCGGTCTCGGTACAAAAACACACGCGAGAAGCATTTTCTTCGGCTTGGGTTTTTCCCCCCCCAGCATACACATACACGCGCACGCTTTCCGGTTTGGCCACACACACACACACATCTATATACGGGCGCATCGAGCGTTGGTTGCGTCGGCTCTCATCGTGTGCACACTTCACGTCTGGAGATGACATTTTTCCAACTTTGATAATGTGCTGTTCGCTTTTTTCTCGCTTCTTCTGGAAGGAAAATCATCACGCGAGTCGCTCTGTAGGTTGTGGAAGAAAAGCGAGCAGAAGAGAGGAAGCGAGAAAGAGAGCGAGTGTGTCTTTATGTGCTTGAGCGAAAGGATCAGGGTGTAGTACTGAAGCTAGAAAATTGATTTAATCCGATTGTTATCGGTAGAAGAGCGTAATGAATATTTTCCCTCCGTTCTTTCTTCTTCTTCTTCTTGGACCCTCCTCTTCCATTGTGTGTGTGTGTGAGTGAGAGCAACCTTCCGAGTGGAGGAGTGAAGTGAAATAATCTCATTGATGATCATGATCCGTGAAATGATTCCAGTGAAATGAATTACGTCCTTTTCTTTCGGAATCGGAAAATTATTTTTCCCCTGAACGAAGAGGTTCTTTCTTACTTTCTTACTCTTTATGCCCGCAAACCAGAAGATGAAGGAATGTTTCAATAAATTCATGAATTATCTGGCCCTTTTTCCTGGTATACTGGAGGGACACATTATTGTGGTTGTGGAGCAAACGGAAATTAATCGTTCATTAATTTTCCAATCTATCGCGTTATCGTCCGTTATTTATGCCTGTGTGGGGTAGAAAGTTTTTCCCTGGGGGTCGGTGTGAGGATTCTTTTAAATAATTATCGACCGATGGTTAACGATTGTAAGGAAGGAAGGAAGAAATAATGTGATTTTTTAATTTAGTCATCACAGGTGGTACTTTCCTGTGTGTTTTTTTGCGTCTGTTTTATGTACTAATTTGGAGAGTAAGTAGAAGTTTTCATAAAGTAAAATAGGTTTTAAATTCAGATTTTTGTTATATATCAATCAAAATATATTTATGCCACAAGCATTATGTTTTATGTTGTTTAAAGTTCCTTTTATACTTCTTTTGAAACATTTAAAATACTTATTTAAGGCTTGTTGCAATGAAAACTTTGTTCATAGATCATTCGACTATTTTACTTAACATTGGTTTATTTGATTACTATTTGTTGTATTGTAGTTAAATATTATATCAGTATTATGACTAAGAGTCTTGCACATTCAACGATGATTAAAGGAAGGAACAGTTTTTAAACATTTTGAAGTAATTATTTATCTCAAAGAGCTCGAGTTTTCAATAACAAAAAAGCTAGGTACTATGAGCGCAGATTTTGTTCCTAACTAAGACATTCCAATAATGTTTAGAACATTTTTTCAAAAGCACAGAAAGAAGATTTACATGTTTTCTTACAACTTTTAAGAATTTTTACTTTACTCTCTTGGAATTCCCGATTTATTTTTTAAACAAGTTTTGAAATTATTGCGACACAATAGTCGTTGGTTGAACATTTTTCACCTTATAGAACTCTCTAAATAAAACTTTATATAAGGATGCATTATGAGCAAATAGTTGTTCATTATTTGTTTAGTTAAATAGCATACTTACTAAGTTCTCAGGCGCTAAAAATTGCTTTGTAAAAGGCTTTTACAGACTAGGTCGTCTGGTGCCATTCTCATGACATGACTAGCTCACTGAAGACTTGAGAGTCTAGTACACTGCACGATGGCGAGATCATCATACAGATCGCCGATTCCCTGTACCGGCTACTCAATTGTCACATATAACGAGGCGAAATTCTGGAGTTTCATCAGTGTTGGACAAGGTCCATGGTTCAGAGGCGTATATTAATTTGGAGCCTTTAAATGTTCTATACAGTCCCAGCTTCGCGACAAGTATTCTGAGTGTAGAAGTTACCTCATAGTTTAGAACGACCGGTTGGGTAATCGGTGCTGATGTTTAGCTCCAGGTAGATGAAATTTTCAAGTCTACCATTTGCCTAGCCTAGTCAAGTCTAGTTTGCTCAAAGTTAAGTAGGAAACAGTTCATCTACTTCATCTACTTCTTACTTATCTTAATCCAATCATTCCTTAAGCAAACAATTTAAACGCTCCATACCGTAACAGAAGTAGGTGATTGCGTCGATTAACACACCACTAACCACACTAATATCTTGATAACAGGCACACTCTGTCCTCCCTAGGGACAGATTACCCTCATCCAACCCTACCCTCTACCTCCGAATGATCGGCAGCATACGTTTCTGGCATAACAAATTTGCGCTTAATGGACCATCTCCATGCACGGCCGGTGCACGTGGCGGCAAAAGCGACGTCGGACGCAAAGGACGCAACCGAAATCGGTTCGGCAAAACGGTGGAATGAAAACTCAACCGCACACACTGTGGGAGAGAGAAAAAAAAACAAACACAACCGTCTGTCTGGATGAGGATAAGCATCACTGCAATTGATTACCACCCTCGGCAGAACAACGATTCTCAAATATTTACTTGTCATTGCCGTCGGGCGCCGTCGTTCCGGCTGTTTAGGTTACGATTGTTTTTCCGACAACGCGCCGGCCTCACCAAGTTCCAGCGTCTTATTCAGAGGGTGTTGTGAGTGGTGTGTTTATTTACCAAATGCGTAAGTCCTTTCTGTGTGTTCTTAAAGAGGTTTTGAAATGTAAATTTGACGATAGCGGTAAAGTGCTCCCGAGATTATCTGATTATCCTTTTCGAGTGGTGGTTGCTTATGTCCTAGATCTCTGTGGGAAATGTGGTCGGTCACCGGTTTCGGCTCTGTTTAGCAGTGATTGATTGAGCCTGATGAAACGGTACGCAGAAGCGTAACAAATTTGCAACACACCGAGCCCTTTTTTCTCCTCTGGAACGAATGCAATTTGATGTTCTCGTTTGATGCGTTACGATGCGATGACAAATGAGACCACAAGGTGCTGAGGTGACGACATCTGAGGTGCGGTGATTGTGCAGCTGAGCATCGCCAGGAGTCATCTCGGCGGTGGGCTTGATGACATCCTCGTTTTTTTTTTTTTAGTTGAGTTAAGTTCACTCCATTTGCGACAGATGCATCTGGTCCAATGTTGCGTGGTGAGGAAAACAAAAAAAGAAAGTCATGTCATCAGAGCGAAAAGGGAACCGATCCGAAAGGCTCACAAAAACAAAACATTAAACCGTTGTCAAAATTCATCGATCAAATGTTACACGGTGTTCGGAAAGTGTTGGAAATTAGTCTGTGGAGACCATTTGGTCACACACATTTTATTCCAGTTGGGTGCATCTGAATATGTATGCACGGCAGAGCTAATGGCTGGTGCTAATGTGATGCTGTTAGGGCATGGGAAGACCACGGCCTGTCTTCGGCTGACAAATTGAGATGTACCGTGGAGAGATGTGACCCGGTGGTGTCGGGATCGTGTATGGTTGGAGGTAGTTGATGAGGTCTTCTCATTTTGCTTGTTAATTATCTCAACACAGACTTTTTAAACTCTCTCTTGCTTTTTAACTTAATATAGACAAGAAGAAGCGTTCTCTCACCATCTCTTACTATAATTTGCTATAAAGAGAATTGCTTCTTTTTACACATTAAGTCTTAAGTTAACAAGAGCAGATACTCTAGTCACTAAGATATTAAACCACTATGATGCACGTCAGAACGACCACTACTTCTGCAGTCAAACGTCTAACGTCATAAGTCAAGCGTCAAATGTCAACTGTCAAACATTAAACGTCTTAAACGTCTGTATTGATTTACTATGCATTATGGTAGACTTAGGGCTTGTGGTTTCTGGCTTGTGACTTCAACTACTTATAGTAGAAGATTTCTACTAAATCCAGAATCCCATGTTCTTGAGTGGTCCATATATCAACACAAATTATATTTTGAAGTTCATCAAGAGTTCAAAATAAACCATCACTAATAACAAACATTAGGAAGACTCACTCAAACTCACAATTGTTGCTAATTTTTTGTACAAACCTTCAAAATTTAATACACAAAGTTTTCAAAAATTTATTCACACTTCTTAATACATGCTGAATACGCGAAGCATAAAGTTCCCAACAATTCCTGTTCAGGGCTTACGTCTTGAGGTTGAAAATTTCTCTCCAGACAACCAGTTCTTCAAAGGCTTCTTCAAGAAAGCAAATAGTATCACCGCTCATCGATTTATTATGACGCATACGGCACCGCATCGTCATGTACTTTCCGGCCGCCCACTGAATTCTGGTCCGCCAGCGTCAAGTGGAAAGTTTGATGGACTCGTTGGCGTACCGATTTGCGTCAATTAAAAGCTGCAGCTGTTCGTCGTCCCGTTTTGGATGTTTGTTGACGGATTTTTGTGAAGGTCGTTTAGACATGAACGTAGAACGAACCGAGTCCACCCAGGGTGCAAAGGTTAAGAATGTATGGGGTTTGTTTTAAGCGTTCGCTTACATCTTTCAATGATGCTAATTTAATTTAATCATTCTCAATCGATGCACGGGAAGTTGATACCCGGGCTAGGTTGCTAATTAAACAACATTAATGATTCTCACGCGATTGTGATTCGTCAAAGCAAACAAGAGACTTAGAAGGGTTGTCGGTGATGTGTTCCTGACTTTTTTGTCGTCACATCAGGAAGCAAGAAGTGTCAATTGTATTTAAATATTTGATGTAATTCAATTAATTTCCCACCATTTCTTGTAGTGTGTATTTACCGAAGTTCTAAAACAAGTCGCCCAGACGCACAAAGCACACGTTCGCAATCAAATTCTTCCATCAACACTACAATCGTTAGTATTCCCCCCAAACATAAACTAAGCTCTTCTTTATGGTTCGGACGATCCCTGGTCCTGGTTCATCGACAAAGACCAGAAAATCCTGACTCGCCCGAGATGGTGAGTCCTCCGCGCCAGAAGCGTTCCGGAAAGCCGTAATTGTCACCCAGGGTTAAAAGTGTCTGCCGGTGACAGTTACGAGAAAAGGCGGGAATGTATTGCTTTGAATTATATGCGGCACGCACGCAATTTACACCTCGCCCTCTACTGTTGGACGCTGGATTTAGCCAAAGTGTCGTCTCCCGTCGGGAACGTATCGGGCATCGGTACAGTGGACAAATCGCAGCCCTCGTTTGTGTACCCGTTCTGCTCACTGTCACACACACTCTCTCTCTCTCTCTCTCGCTCGTAGTCTGGCTGGGAGCCTTTTTCATCGAGCAGGAGTGAATCAAGGGATAGGACCATGGTTCCAATGTTTTTCTACACTGTATCAGTTCTCGCACCTCGGCGAAGACCAAAGCAGACGACCGTACCGTGTCCGGTGTGGTGTGGTGGTTGTCTTTTGCTGTCGTTACTGTTTGTTGGCTGCGTGCGAAACTCCACAATCTAGGGGCGAAGCCTTCTGCGAGTCGGTTGCGGAGTTCCGGATCTGTTTATGAGTAATTGCAATTTCCTTTCACCCCGTTTTTGGGACGCATCCGGGAAGTTTTTCAATGCTGCAAACGGGAAGATCGTTGATGTTACAAAGTTGTAAGATCCTACTAGCCGACCGGGAGTGTTGCCAGCAGGATGGGATGCTCGTGTTAGGTGGCGGACAACCGGATGCCATTTTAGTATACAATATTGCACTGCACTTCAACGGTACACAACCGACACGGAACGTTGGAAAAGCGGAGAAGAAAATGGGGACCGACGAAAAAAAAAATCGATGAACGCCAGATATCTTCACTCCTTCCCTAACACAACTGTGAAAAGTTTTAAGTGTGTGTGTGTGTGGTGTTCCCAACCCAAAAACACACAAACATCAGGGCTGCTTGGATTTGGAGGAGTTTGAGTTTGACGTTTTGCAAGGGCAACTCTTGATTGAATTTCGTGCGGAATGATCTAGCGCAACTCACTGAGCGCCCTTCCCTGCGAGATGGCTTTTAATGGAATGGATAAACAAACATTTCTGCACACTATCGTATGGTATGAAATTTGAGCATGATTAAATAAAGAAATGCTGGAGAAACGTATCGACGAATCGGTTACACAGGATGTGCAATTTGTGGTTGATCACATTGACGGAGAAGCCTGTGAGCACACAATTCGCCATGAAATTTGATGTCGCACGGGATGGCGATCGATAATAGGAAAGTTAAATACACTTAAAGTACGCACACATTGTCCATCTGGAAGGATGGTATTGATTCGGGACTAATTTGTTCTCCCTTTGATTGAAACGGTTTGATTCAAATGTTTCGCCCAAAAGTAGGCAATTTACTGTACACGACGATGAGTGAATCTTTCTCCCTGTATTATAAGGTTTCTGGTACAGCAATGTTGCATTTTGTGGTCTTAATCATAACCGAAAACGTATTAATTTGTGTGTCGCTTGATGCATTAGGAGATAATAGATAATTTATATTCATTTCACATAAATTCATTAATTGCACCTTCTCTGTTCTCTGTTCTTCTGTTAATTGCAGGTGAAAATATGGTTTCAAAACCGTCGCATGAAGTGGCGCAACTCGAAGGAACGTGAGCTGCTGGCGAACGGAGGATCCCGGGACCAGACGCTGCCCAACAAGAACAACCCCAATCCAGACCTTTCGGACGCTCGGACCGATCGACAAACGTCTCTCTCGCCTCCTCCACCCGGTTCTCCCCCACAAGGCTCTACCCCGCTAGACAACCAACCACCACCACCTGCCCATCCTCCACCGGCCACCACACCCTCAGGCTCACCGAAACCTGCCCCACCACCAATGCTTACCTTCAAGTCCAAGTTTGAGCTGCTAAAGCCGGGCGCTGGCGGTGACTTTAAGTTCGATTTTGAGGAACAACCACCCTCCGGGAATCGTCCGTCGGCGGGTATGGGCGGCGGTGGTGGTGGGACACATTTCCCGATGGGTGGTTTCTATCCGCCGGACTCGTCCGGTTGCGTTGGTGGCGGCTCGGGACGTTCGAACAGTAGCGCGTCGTCCGATCTGCATGCGGGCAGTACGGTGGGTGGTGGTGGTTCGACGCCCATGTACTACGACGAGTACGAATCGGCGGCCGACTCGGACGACAGTGACGAGGAAATCAATGTCACGTGACCTGATACAAGCGACGACGACGAGCTAACGATCGATTGTGAGAAGATGTAAATAGTGAGGAGTTTGCATAAAATGTGCGCAAGATATGTACCATAACGAGGGGGGGGGGGGGGGGGCGAGGGGGGCGCGGGGGGGAGAAGACGGGGTCACGGGGTCAGGTCCTCTAATTGCTAAGTATTTATTGCGATCTTTAACGAATTTGTACATGGTTTAAAACTTCTTTCACCAAATTCAATCAATCACTGCATACCACTCGGTAGGTCAGATGGACCGATGGAAAGATTACACAGTCAAATAAATGTAATTCCTGCACTAATGCGAATAACAATTATATCCAAATTTCTGCATACTATTTACGATGAAAGAAATTCACTTTTCCGCCATATTTTAGCCAACTTTTTGGTTTATACGGTTGATCCATGTAGAAGGGCATTTAAATTGACAAAAAATTCAAAACAAGGAAATCTCACCAACAGATGGCGCTAGTATCCGCATGCAAAGTTCGACAAATAGATGGCGCTAACGTCAATTCTGCACTGTGTGGAATAAGAGGGACACAATGTGAAAGGATTAATGCATGATAAACAATTACAGAAATATAATTATAGACTCGAAAGATCTAAAGATTACGCTTGCTTTTATCGTTGTGACGTAGAGTAGTTTTATTGCTTGTTAAAAAATAGATACAAACTAAGCATTCCTAGCTTTCCTGCCTCTCTTTCTTGGTGGCACGCTGCATAATTGCAAGATTTGATTTACGTTTTGCCATATGTGTCATTCATTTAACACAACATGAACGAACAAACAAATGACCAGCACAATCTTGTTGTTAAACACATCAACTAAACTTTTGTTTCACCTAACTTGGTCAAATTATTTACTTTTATTGCTTACGTTGTCGTGTTGCGGTTAATCGAAACGAAAAATCATGCCTAATTTTCCCTACTCATGTTTTACTCGGTTTTTTAGTATCTCACTACTACAATGTATTCCTACTATCGTTGCTTTTCCCTTTTTTTCTGTGATCGTTCAACGTACACACGCACACACACACACACTCACTTTGGCTTAAATGCAAAACGAGACAAGGACCATGATGGGGTATCAGTGCAATGCGCTGTTTGCACTCTTCAAACACATTCAACACACAAAAGAACTTTGGAAGCTTCATAAAGCTTCTACTAAGCCAAACAGAACCAGTCATCTATCTACTACGTGGGGGAAAAACACGAATATGCATGTGTGTATGCAAAGGAAAAATGGTGGAACGTAACAATCAATAAAGAACAAAGAACAAAACAACATAACAGACAAAACAAAAACGATTATTTAGTACTTGTTGTACTTTCTCCAAGCATAAATGGCACGCCTCCATCGTGGGCGAGTCTCTCCCTCTCTCTCTCTCTCTCTGCCTTCCGATGATATCGTCGTCCTTTGTGTTATTTTTTTTTTTGTTAAGCTCGCTTAAACGTAAACAACTTACTGTTGTTCCGCCTCCTGCTGTTTCAGGTAGCTCGAAATCGCGTCCAGATCACGCTTCATCCAGTCCGCGTTCAATCGAATGGTTTCGATCGACTGCGATACGGTCCGCTCGGTGCCGGGGAAATCGTGCTCGCGGAAGAACTGTTCCACCTCGCGCGCCCGCTCCTCGGTGGAGAAGTTCTCCGTCAGGTACTTGATCAGGCGGGCCAGCAGGAAGCCACCCTCGTACTGGGTCAGCAGTACCTTCCAGTGTTCGCAGAAATAGTCCCACGCCATATCGCGCCCTTTCGGGTTGAGGGCGACCGATACGATCACGAACACTGCGTCCTGGGCGCGTACCTCTTCCGACATTGCGAAATCGATCACCTTCCGCAGGATGTCCACGTTGCCGATGGAACCGAGAGCGCGCGAAATGCGATCCTTTTCCTCGTGCAGATCGGTCGCTCGGTATAGGCGCAGCATTTCGTCGTACGTTGCTAGGTCACCGTTTTGTAGCACTGCCCGGTAGCAGGTGCTGCGAAGATCGGCCGGAAGGACGCTCTTGTTTTGTGCGTGTTCCTCAAATCTAACGACAACATTAAAGGAAACAAACGTATTAAAGGAAAGGTGCCAAATTTAAGGTGTAAGTCTTCTGTATACCTTCGCTTAGCTTCTGCTAAGGTTTTTTTACATCCGAACGACACCAGTCGACCGAGAACGAGCGAACGGAGCAGCGTATCGAGATGGCTCTCGCCCGGCTTTACATCCCAGCCAAGTTTTTCGGCCACCGGTTGATACAAGCGGACGCCGTACTCTCCGAACTGCTTCTCGGCAGGTGTGTGGGCCAGCAGCAGCTGCAGCTTGGCCAAACAGTTCGAAATCGACGACCACACGGTGTAATTGTTTTCATTCCGGTACGCATCGATTACCTTCAAGGCCTAGAAAAGGAAACGGAATAAAAACAATTACAATTAACCATGGTCCTCATGTGAATTTCCTCTTTGCATCCAACTCACATCAACGGTAGCCCTCTTTCCGGCCTGTACCAGCGCGAACAGATCGTCAATCAGTCCCAGCCGATCGAGCGGTGGCAGTGTCATATTCTTAATCGCCGGCAGAAACTGTTCCAGCATCTCGGCCGGGTACTGCGTCCGGTAGTATCCGATCGTGCCGGGATTAATCTTAACCCAGTCCTGCTCGCCAACGCCCTCCACCGTAATTTCGGCTTTCGATGTCTCCAGCACAGTTGAAACGGCATTAGCCGACGTTGGTGTTGAAACGTTGATCGGGATAAGCCAAAGCGATTGTTCCGGTGCTTCACAACCGTCCGCACAGAACTTCGATTGAGCGATGTTCAGCAAACGACGGTTACCGTCGAGCTGTTTCGAGGACAGCACTTGCACCACCGGGAATCCCATACGCTGGATCCAGGTCGACATGACGGCACCGACCGGTTTACTGCTTGCTTCCTGTAGTGCATTCCACAAGTCTTCCGTTTTGGTGTTATTGTACTGATGCCGGGTGAGGTAAAGATTCATTCCACGCTTAAAATCTTCATCCCCGATGTAGTGGTGCAACATCCGGATAACGCTTGCACCCTTGTTGTAGCTAATCTCGTCAAAGATTTCATCGATCTCGGATGGATGGCCTACCGGCACCTCGATCGGGTGCGAATTTCGTAAACAGTCCAGCTCCAACGCTCGCGTATACATGTCCGTCACGAACTGCGTCCAGATGTCGTAATCCGGGAACAGATGATCCACACACAAGAACTCCACGAACGATGCGTACCCTTCGTTCAGCCACAGATGTGTCCACCATTCCATTGTGACCAAATTTCCGAACCATTGGTGAGCAATTTCGTGCCCGACAGTCAGTGCGATCGATTGCTTCCGTATAAGGGACGTATTCTCCGGATCGACCAGCACGAACGTTTCCCGATACGTGATCAGTCCCCAGTTCTCCATAGCACCGGCCGAAAAGTCCGAAATTGCGATCAGATCCATCTTGGGCAGTGGATAAGCGATGTTAAAGTAATCCTTGTAGTAAGGCAACACCTTAGTCGCCACGTCCAGCGCAAACCGGCCCTGCTCACGCTTACCGACCGGTGTATAAACGCGCACCAGCACACCGTCAGCCGATGTGTCCTCAACGTAATCGTATTCACCCACCACAACCGCTACCAGATACGTGGACATGATGGGTGTCCGATCGAACGTAACCAGCACGCTATTATCCGCCGCGTTCGGTTTCTGCTGTACAACCGGCATGTTTGATAGGGCGACAAGGTTTTGCGGTACATCCAGCGAAATGTCGAAGGTCGCCTTAATGGCCGGTTCATCCCAGCACGGGAAGCATCGTCGTGCGTCCGTTGCCTCGAACTGCGTCACACCCGCGTACCGTTCCTCGCCGGTCGACGAGAAGTATTTGCTGCGATAGAAGCCTTTCATCTTGTCGTTTAGTTCGCCGCTAAATTCGACCGCCAGCTTGGCAGTGCCGGCCGGTATTTCCGACCCAAACACGAAGCATGCCGTTTCCTGGTCCGCATCGAACTGTATGTCCTGGGCGGTAAGTTTCTGCTCGTTGAACGTAACGGTCGCTGTGCCGATCTTCAGATCCAGTGCATTGAGCGTGATGCGATCCGTGGCCGACGAAACCTAAAAATGGAGCAGAAAAGTAGAGAAGAAATAATTAATACAGCATTCTGTATAGGGTTTTAAATTTGTAGCTTTAAAACTTTTCTTAATGTTGAGACATCGTCCTTCACCTTGTGCAGAAATCTCACTGAAGCAAGTAACGAAACTCTGGATTTAATGGCAGGGTCACAAACAAGACACACCTTGCTCGGACCAAACGGTACTTGTCGTAAACAACGGAACAGGATGGTAACATTTACAAAACATTTCTATACGTTAGAAAAACATACCCAGTCAGCAGGGTAGTTAAATATTAACATTAAAAAAACGCTTCGAGAAGACCACCCGTTTCTGGGCGTCAAACTCTTCCATATTTTATTTCATTCTGCACGGTAGGTACGGTGCATAAGGTTTAATGGCAAGTCAACAATTTATTTTCGTACGTAGCACTCAAGCACCCGCCGTTAGCTGCAACAGGCGGGTGGATGAGGCGGTCAAATGTTTACGTTGTCTGGCAAGGTCGTTTACCTTGCAATTGGCCCCACCGACGCGAACACGAATCCCATCGCCCTGGGGAAAGGCTAAACGACTATGGAGTGTGCATATGCAGAAAAATTGAGAGCTATGTACAATCAGAAAACCATCCTTTAATTTTGAAATAATTTTGAGGTTAAGAAAAATGAATTGTTTTACTAAATCGCACCACTTTTGGTTCAACCTAATCTACACCCCATCTTCATCAGGTTCGGATATGGCCACAGAGCACGGACTTTTGCTTTCGTTTCATTCATTTAACGCTGTTTCTTTTTCTGCCCATTTTATTGTTCTACCTTCAGTTGGCGCGTATTCTTGGCTGCTCTTCTTTGGCTTTTTGGTGCAGTTGATCTTCGCGATTCTTTTTACTGTGTTTCGAGAGACACAAGAAGCACTGACAGTCAGTCCTCAAGTTGCGTGTTGCTCCCTTACTTCGCAGTTGGTGGAACAGGTAATACACACTACTGGCCACCAGCTTATTCCTCCAATTTACCTCATCTCCCATCATGATTATTCGCGGCGACAAAATCGCGAATGATATTACAGAAACCTGTTCTGGAACAGGGCCAACACCACCACCACTAACACGAGATGTGTTGCTGTGTCTCCCAGTTGATAATGTGCATGATTCGTGAGAATAATCATCAAAGATCGTCGTTAAGATCCTGTTTGTTCTTTTCATTCATGATATGAGCTGAGAGATCAGTATTTTTGTTTTCTGTTCATCAATCTGTTCCTTAAAGTTTGAAGAAATATAAATCTTATATGGCAAACAGAAGTAAATGTTTCAATATAATTCCAACACTTTTGTTCGGACTTATAATGCGGATGATTATTGTTCAAAGATGTTCATCATCCGATGTTCACGATACAAAACATCCAGCTGGTCCCACCAAATGCTAAGCATGATCTAAACTATTAGCAGAGCCGAGATGTTAGACCGAAAAATCGACTATTTCAACTAAACATATATTGGTAAACACACCTTAGTGATACGTTTACATATAAATACATCTCGAAAATAATCTCGATTTTCTCACGAGCCTCACGTAAGATCAAAGTACCGGACACAGCACCAGAGAACATAGATGAAGCGGCGGTGTGTTGTGGATTGAGGAAACAAGAAGGTGGTAATAAACCATAATTTAAATCCGCAAAGGTTAGCTTCCATTTCTGAAGTACACCGTCTACCAAGAAGCAGCAGTCTTGGGTGAAAGTAAAAGCAGGAGAAAGGTCTGATTGGTATAATAACCTAACGGGAAGTGATCTATACCATCAAACTGCCATTTTGAATCGTAAATCCACTCATTTGGATCAATGAATAGTTATCTGGTGCCGTAACGCTAAAATCTGCTTTGAATGAAATTAAATAAACAAACAAAATTGCTCAAATATAGTTAAATGAAAGAAAAATTCTTGTTAAAGACTCTCAACAGAATTGGAAAAACAGGTCTTCTATCTTTCAGGTTCATTAGCTTTGAAGGTACGGATTGCGATACCTCTACCTAATCCTGACAGTCTCCTTTAGAAAGCAAACTTAACCGATAATCCGATCCGCTCATCCGAACCATGAGTTTGGTCCGTGTGCTCATTTTGTAGCAAAATTCGTAGAAATCTAACCACAACGAACATATCAATGAACACAACACACGTCTCTCGCACATCATTATAATATACTGTGCAGAGCAGAACCCTTAACTATTAGCGAGTTTCTTTGTCTTTTTGCACCAAATTTACGATCATCAAAAACACCATCAGGATGTTAATGAGTGGTGACGGTCAGGATGAAACTCAAAAAGCCAGAAAAAAACAAAGCAATTTTGAGATTGGAAGATCGGTCGTCGGACAGATCTTCATTCCAGGAAAACATAATGATCAACCCAAAAAAGGGGAAACAAATATTCATTTCGTCGTCGTCGGGGCTAATTGTTCTTGTTAGGTTATTCCTCTGCGCCAGGTTTTGATAGGCGGCAAGATTAATTTTGTTTAGCTACCGGAGGTGTTTTATGTTTTAAGCCACGCGCGTTGAAAGTCACGCAAAGGTATGCGCGCGGGCCCGGCTCGGGTCTTTTGCGGCTCATTTTTCTACACTCCCACGACGACTCCGCCGCCGCCGCCGACGACAGTGAGTGACGAGGGTTCAGACGTGGTTGTGTATTTGATTTATGTTTTAGCAATCTCTTCCTGGAGCGGCACTCGGTGTGGAAGCTCATTTTGCTAAACCACAAACTATGCGGAACACCGCACAAACTAAGCAACAGTAAACCCTCACACTTTGTGTCCCATTTAATAGCCTTCTACTGGAGCATAGGCAGTGCCTGCTGCCGGTGGGGAAAGGATTTTCAAAGCGGAACAAACAAACAAAAAAGTGGCACCTATCCCACGCAAAGTAGGTCCCCCTCCCGCAAGGTACTCGATGGACTGAGAGTTACGGGGGAAACAAAAATACGAAACTTCAATGATGCCGTTTGATTAAGAACCGGTCCGCGAGTGAGTCCACGCGAAGGAAATGTCCAAGAAGCGCATGAAAATGGCAAAACGCGGGAGAAATTTCGCAGCATAAACATACGATCCTTCCGCTCGCGGGCAATCAAAAGCTATGTTGCGCGCGCGTGGGGAGGGCAACTGTGATCGGAGTTCCCATTTCCCATGGTTTAAATGTCACTCCTGCAACAGTGTTTTGTTTCGGTGGGAGTAAATAAAATGCAATACACATTCACAACCAAAAGCCGCCGTCCGTTGCATACACACAACCAGTACCAACCAGCCATATGATCGAATCCGTTCGCGCTCGTTGCATCATCGTGGGCCCTCTTCCTCCCTCCACCACATTGTCTGCCGCCCCCTGTTTCGCTTCCTTGCTCACAAAAATATTCCTTCGCGATCGCTTACTTACTTTTTTACCTTTCCCTTTTGCAATGGGAGTTTTCTTCTCTCTGTCCACGGCTGGAGCGCGAAGCATACCTCTGTTTCGCGTTATGCTAATTCGCGCCCGAACCGGTACCGTTATGTTGTTTTATTTACGAGCATTTACCGTTGAAAAGGCCCGCCTCTCCCCCGCTTCTTTCAATCGCTTCGCCACGAGTACCCGCGCGACCCGTACGCTGATTTCGCGATTATGTGTAGGTGCGTGTGTGTGTGTGTTGCCGTGTGCGAATACGTTGCATTTGTTTATTTTTCCGCTTTTCGCTTTTCCTGCTACCCTACTGGCGATCTGTACGGGTAGAGGATCGCGTTTGGTATTAGTATTCGATGAAGGCCAATTCCATATGTTCTGAGGTCGTGAGGCAAAACCTGACACACCCGCGCATTTGGAGAACATGCCAGGCGGAGCAACATGGGAAAAAGGTCAATCCATTTTATAAAGGAATGCAACAAAATTGCAGCACAACAGACATCAGCGCAATTCATTTACCAGCCGACAATCTTCGATGCCTTGGAGATCTATTGAAGAAGGGCCTTTAGCAATGGGCATTCGGGAGGCCTATAGGGTTTTTCTATAAGCTCACCTCAATCCCTCTAGTTTAGTGAAAGTGACTTTTGAAGCATTCATTTCCATCCCATAGAGGATCCTCTTTTCTCGAGCCGCGCGATGAGTTGATGGAACTTATTTTGATGGCAACAAGATGCTCGTACATCCACCCTCTACCATGGCCGTGAGTTAATTCTGCTTGCTGGACAACTTTTCCACAGTGATCGAGCGCGAAGGTGGAGGGTTGTTTTGGTCTTTTGCATTTTCCTACGGTCGATTATAACGGCCCAAAACTGTTTACGATTGGTCTGTAGCCACATTTTGTTTTTCTTTGCGTTGTTTTCCCCAAGGTAAAAGTGCAGGACGAAGCGTTTGTTTGCCAGCAGTAGCAGTAAGCGTCCAAAAAAAAAGGGAGCAATCGTACTGTGCTGGGCTACTGCATTGCGATTGCTGCCTGCTAGCCGAACGGGTCTCGGCATCGGGCGAAAGGTCGATGAACTAATTTGAGCATTCGGGGTAGTAGAGACATTCTATCGATTCTCAATTTCACCCGATGCAGTATGAATAACGATAGCGATTGGCAAACATACTGCCTAGTATGAGATTTTTTAAACCCAGGAAAAGTATACTTGAAGCCAATTACATTCTGGAACATAAACAGATAAAAACATTCGTACTTCTAATAAAAGTTGCACTACAGTTTCGCTTACAACAACCGCTATCTTAATGAATTGGACACATCCTTTCGCTTATATTGCCAGCAATTAAGAATAGATAACGTAGTAAAGCATCGTCACGTTAGCTCGTAGAAATAGTTAAATGCATAGTCATCTAGTGTGCCTTGTCTTTCCCTTCGGTAAAGCACGTTGCTCTATTTCCTTCCGACGTGTTGGTACTAAAACATGTGCATAAGATAAAAAATGGCTGCTCTATGTGGGGAATTCTACTCCGTCCATGGTTTAGACACGGTGATAAGATGTTCCGCCTTCACTCACCTTCAGATCCACCGTAGTGCAACCCTCGAACGTTAGCGCCGTCAGGTTCGGTTTCAGCTGCAGCTGATAATGCTCCGGTACCACATTGGTTGGTAGGCGCTGAAATTCGGGCTTCCCGCCGGTGCCGGTGGTGACTGCGGACATTTTGTATTCACTTTTTTCGGACACGTCACTGATGCTGCTGCTGCTTCTGTTCGCGATGGTGGTGATGTTGCGTCGTTGGTGCGAATAATGTGCCTTTGCGGGGCACAGCAAACCAGCCAAAGGGACTACTACACTTTGCTTATCACACCCGCCGTGCGGAGAATGATTCACCGAAGCAAACACTCGCGAGCTAGAAATAACAAAGCAACCGTTGTTGCCCTGCCACGAGGTGACGGTAGCACGACGCACGCACGGAATGGAGAGAGTGTTTCGTTCACGCAATGGGGACTGCTGCCACGCCGACGCTGGTCGTGGTGACGTGACCGACAGCGATGATAGAAAATTGCACTGTTTCACGGTGACGGAACCGTTCCGTCGGGCACTTTGACGCGTTGCTGCTGTTGTGGCCGCTGCGAAAGGTTGGGAAAAAAGCGTAACGCACGCACTAGTGTTATAACCGAGAGTTGTAAAAAGGGCGTTAATACAGGGGTTGAAGAAGAACCCTTGCGAGCTAATGGAGCGAGTAAACGAGCGATTAATGGTGGCCACCACAGACCAGAAAGAATTTATGCCGAGAAACTGTACGGAGCACGGGAAGGAAAATAAGACCGAGAAAGACCAGCCAACTCTTCTGCAGCGTTCGATACACTCTGTCCAACACAGCCGTGCACACAGCGCACTGTCAAACTCGAGCCGGGAGAGAGAAAGTTAAAATACGAAAAGAGAGAGAGAGAGCGCGCGCGGGATTTCGTTTTACAGTGATTGCAATACCAACTTACTTTTGGGGGCCGCAACTCGCACAATTGCTATAATCAAGTTTAAAAATTACAAGAATGATCCGTAAACATTGAGTATGCTCTAATTAAATTCGAAGTTCTTCTTTAATTGTTGTAATATTCACTAATTTAACAAGCTCATTGTACAGTGTACGCAGGCCTTAAGATGTTAATGAAGAGAATGCGAAAGAGATAAAGAGCACAGGATTGCGCAAGAGAGAAATTTGAAATCGGCTGTCAAGCTGGAGAAGTTTTTTTCCTGTATGTTGTTTATGTTCGTGATCCATGGTAAATTTGTCCCGCAACGAAAACTAAACATTAAACAATAACTAATTACAACGACCCAACGGCGAAACCACACATCATCCAGTTTCACTTAAGAGCCAATGTTGTTTGCAGAGCGTGACTATAACGAAAATCCATTCGTGCTCAATCATGGTCACACAAAAACGTTGTAATTCACACGAGAAACAGAGAAACATTATACGCACCTATAGCAAATCGTCCGGTTGTTGATGCGAGTTGGAACGCGTTCGTACAGCGAGAGGAACTTACGCGGATCAGGCAAAACATTTGCAGCAGTATCAGGATTCAAGAGATGATAACGGACGCTAAGATGGTGTTATTTGCAATTGCATTGAAAAGGAATGTTTGCAAAAGATAAACGAGCACCACAAAACTTACCAAAACTGTTTATTACGCCCGGCAAAAAGTAGGCCCGTGCAAAGATAACACAGCTTGACAGCAAATGTCAAAACAGCTGAAAGAAATGCACAGCGAGCACAAATAATTGGCGCCGAAAGTACTGAACCAAATAATTTGACATTTTGTACAATGAATTTGGTTCAAATTAGTAAAGAGTGGTAGTAAATCAGTATTCAACATTTCTCACAAAATATTGCATAACTTTATCCACCAAAACTAACGTTAAACAAAGGAATTGGTTTATGGGGCTACTAACAAAATGTAATAGTAAAGCTCGCTTCTTTACAACGAATAAAACGGGAACAAAAGGACTTCATTGAATTGTTCGTATTTATTTCATTCATTTAATTACTCTTATTCGCTTTGCCGCCACTTTTTAGTTCCTGCCTCACACCAAATCCACCAACACAGGATTCATTCAACTCCATTCATTCACATCATCATCCTCAAATGGATTTTAGTCGTCATATACATATACTTTTGTTTTCATTTAAAGTTTCATAAATAAACAATATTTGCCTGTTTTGTTTCCTTTTTTCTTCTCCTGCTTCTCGCTGCTGCTGTTTGTGGTCGTCTCGCCTTTTCTTTCGCACAGACAGAGCATCGTTACTATCATCATTTCCTGTTTCCAGTGTTTCTTTCTCCTTTGTGTTCTACTTTACTTTTCATTTACCCCGTGTCTTTGCATGTATTAAAAACTATTTACAAAAATATGGTTAAACTTCCACTCGACTCACGCACCCCACGCATGGCTGTGGCCTTGGGGCTGTGAGTGTGTGTTCAAGGGTTTACTTTACTTCTACCCCAGCAGTTCGCTGATTGATTTATTTCAATTGAATCTTTTTTCTTATTTCCTTGAATGGCGCCGTTTGTGTGAGTTGGCCTGCTTCCAGATAAGCAGCTGGAGAGAAACGTTACAAACATTGGCAAAAAACAATACAGCCAAATTCCTAAGGGTTTATAGCCAACCGAACCAGAGATCGCGATCCTTACTTATGTACTAGCGGAAAGGCTGTGGAGACTCCGTGCCGCGTGGCAACATCTTTCGCGAGCCAAAGCTTTCGTTGGACACTGCCGGCGATGCCCTGCGCAGGAGTGTTTGTTCGTGCTCCACGTGTTGTGCTGGGATACTCTAGTAAGCTGCCCTTCTTGCGAGACACTTGCGTTTTCAGTAAAACTATGGACGAAATTTGTGGGATGGGACGTGCATCATGCTTATGACTGTGTGTTTGCGTTGATTGCATTTGTTGTGTGTGCATGTTAAAAAAATCCTGTCTGCCTTTCTTACAAGCGCGTGCTAATGGATAGGATAGCCTTACCTAACCCTTCTTCTCATTTCACGATTCTCCATTTCAACCACCTTACTATAGGCGCCGCATCCTTTTACGCAGACGATAAGGCTCACATCAATCGGTTCAGAATCGTAGTAGAGTTCACTGCCTAACACTTTACCTTCACAATCAATCACTTCTTGCTCTTCTTTCCTGGGGACGGTATTGAGAGTACTTGGGGACTGTTAACATCAACACAAAACACCAACCGAACAGGGCACGTGATGGGTGAAACAAACGATTAGCTCAACCGATTCGGCAGCGTGCTTTTTGGGAAAGCGAGTCCATTTTCGTCAACCACATAGTCAACCTCTGTTAGTACCATGCTTTTTCTCGCTGTATATTTATCAGAACTACACAGATCGTATGTACCTTCGCTTTTGTTTTGTTCACTAATGTTAAGAAGCGCTTGCGCAATTAAGTGTTCGATTACTACTAGTGTCGATCAGAAGTCTGTCAGTCAGAAAGTTGTCTACTAAAAAGAGATTGATTATTTTGGCTACGTGTCCTATTGTTGTATTGATTTTTGTTTACTATTGTTTGCGGAAGATTTGCTCTAATTCTGTGCAGCTTTAAACTACTATCGAATCGTGTGTGAATAGTCCGTAATTTAAGTTGGGGCTTGGAGTTTAGGGTTCTCCTACTACTGAGCTCTGGCGCTAGATTGGAATGCTACATCAACTGTATACTTCTCGTTCTTTCTCTCCGTGTGTGCTTTAGATTTGCTGTAGTCTACTGCTAGTAGTTGCCATACTATTATCATGAAACTCGAGAAAAGGTTTGTTTTTTTTCTTCTCAGGAACAATGAACGAAACGATTCTAGGGCGGCAGGCCCATTTTAGTGTGCTATTAGATGCTAGGTGTGTTTGTTAGATTTTGCACTACTATCATGATTGCTGTACTGCGCGCATCGCTCAAACGTGCTTCAAATTCCAGGCATTTAGGACTATTGCAAATTCCTGTCTAACAACGATGCGAAGGCTATTTCAGAGACAAATGAACGTAATTAATGTAAATTTTTAAGGGATTTTGTCTTCTTTCCTATCTTTAAATATTTGTTTTGTAAACTAAATTGAATTGAAAATCCTGTTCGAGTCTGTTTAAAAATCGTGACCTCTGTAAATCGCTTTGCCTAGATTCCCTATTACATGTCCTATGACACTATGAAATTGCAAACAGAAAATCCTTTTCATTTTTTTACCTTCATTATTCATTTGAAGGGCTCACTCTTCCGCACTTCTCAGCTCGATTTAGAAAAAAACAAATACAGGTGCCCGGGACAGTGTCGGAAAATTGCAAACACTTCACAGACTGCGCATTTCCATCCATTTGCTACACCGACTTCCTTCTAGCTCTCTTTCTCTCAATATGCTTTCGTGCCGCCGCGTAAATACTTATAAACTTGTCTGTGTTTTCCTTTTGTTTGCTCCTTTTCTTTTAAGTGTTTGTTGTATTGTAGTATTTGATTACTTATTCTTACTCAAAATCCGCTCTGTCCCTTTTTTGTTCTATGTTCGCTCCCGTTCGTGTCTTTCGCTTCAATATCACATTTACTTCAGAACCAAATCAATCTTATTAAACTATCAAAAATTCAAACATTCATACATCTAAAGTCGGGTTTAGTTCTGGTACGACTATTCTATCGTCTATTCGCAAAAAACGGGTTTTTTTTTCTCCCCGTCTCTCTCTCTCTCCTTCGTTTTAGCCCGTTAAGCCCGGGAGTGTCTGGCGTTTTGCCTCCTCTAGCTCTACACCTACAGAAAATGTGTGCAGCCTAGAACCACAAACGCGGTTTTGATTTTGAAACTCCTAGTCGCCACTAGCTCCAAACGCGGATGCTATCATTACTTTTAACGACAATTTGAGGTGTTTTAGCTTGTAGTAACCCTACGAAACTGTCGAAAAATGTGTTCTATGTTATGTACTGTTTGGATCAGTTTTGTTCGTGACCAACCGCTAGTTTATTCCGAAAGATTCGAAAATATTGAAAAAACGGATTGTAAAGTAAGGTGTATCTTACCACGGAAGAGAAAACGACACGCAAAGAGGTAATTGGAATCGGAAAAAACGAATTTAAACATTTTCATCTGCTATTTCTAGGAGTTTATAACGTCTGCTGGACGATGAGTTGATTTTATCGTGTTTTTGTTATCTTCGTTTAACTAGAATGACGATGGCAAACCTACATTCCTACGCTTTTGTTTTTAATTGTATGTTTTCTTTAAGAAGTTCATTTCGTTACATGCACTAGAGAACCGTTTACAGCTCATTTACAACTAGGGGTTTGTTTTCTGTCTTGTTGACCAATGAGCAGTCAGTATGCATTATTCTAACGATATATTCTACGCTTTATCTACTTTTCAAGTGCCTATTCCTAATGTTTTGTTTGCTCTATTTGTTATTATTTCCTTTCCAACTATGTGAAATTTGATTTGCGTTTATTGTTTTAGTAGTGTTTTCTCAATCAAGTGTTTTTGCTTTGTTCCTACTATCGACCACATTGTGTGTCACGAAAATTTCTATATAGTGGGTAATACTTAACAAATGGCTCATCCAAATGGCTCACACAGAAATAGGACAACAATGAAGACGATAAAATACCAGCGATTTTTTGTATTCCATCCCTGGACAGTGATTCCTGCTGGCGATAGACGCCCGCGTTTTGACTTTTTGCTTGTTTGCTACAATTTTCATTAGGTCCAAACATGAAACCAAAATTTCTATCGTGTTCGAAATAAAGCTAAAGGATAGTGTGTTTAGTTTTGTTGAGGTGTATGGAAATTGGCATACACCTTTACTTTTGATTATCTGTTATGATTGAACTGTGTGTCGACAATCGGGAAGGAAATGATTTTAACATCATGCGCGCTTTAGTGTATCCGTTTCACCATTGAATCCCTGAGAGGAAACGAATTTTCTTTTTCTCTTCTTTAAATATACGTACACGAATAGCACGGAACAGGAATGGGGAAGTAATTAGAAACAAACGAGTGGAGTTAAAATAATATAATCAAACTTAAAGTGTAAACATGCTTAATGGAAAAATAAAAATGGCAAATCTTATACTTCTGTATAGTTTAAAGATTGTTTATTTCGTGTCTCGCTCTCTGTATGTGTAGTTGTATTTTCTCTATCCTCCAATAACGCTGCTCACAATAGCTCGGATCTTTCAGTACATCATTTAATAATAAACATTGTTGTTTTTGTTTCCTTAACTTAAGCATAACTCAAAGCCCATAAAACAAATTTTCTATGCGTTATATAGCAATACTTTTCCATTGATTTACCGTTCTACGTTCATTTTTTACTCTCCACTGATTAGATTATTAATAACGAGAGGAAAAGGAGGAATTTGAACGTGTTTTCCGTAAAGTACCGGTGATATAACGAGGGCGCTCGTAATTTGCTGCTATACGCACAAGATTTAATGAAACGGAAGAACAAAGGAAAAGGATGAACCAACTTAAGCTATACAGTATCGAATTGAACGAAATACGAATGGATTTAGGTAAAAAAATGATAGAGAACATAATAACCGGGGTACTATAATTTGTTGCTATTTCTACTCTGTGGATCCAAACATCCACTAGCCTTAACACGGTAATGTTTTGTCAACTAAATGCAGCAAACTGTGTGTGTAAATGGGAGAGTTTTCGGTGGAAGTGTTGCCAGCAAACAGGACTGTAAGATGCTTAGGCCTGTAACGGTGCGCGGTACGTCGAGAAAGCCTATGGTTTCACAGCCTGCGAAAGCGCAGAACAACGCGGGCCTATTTCCTTTGCCTCGCCTAATCTTAGACGAGATGGGAAAGAAATAGTTTCGAAAAAAATGGGACCGCGAACAACAAAGGCTGTATTGCCCCAAAGGCAACGTTTTTGTAAATTGGTAGCACAATACACTTTATTTTAAACGTTAAAATTTCGTTTTCACCCAATCATTTGAGTCGATAAACATTGAAATTTGCATTCCACCATTTGCAAATCTTTGTACATGGTGCGCAGTGTATAATAAATGAATACCTATTTCAAAAGTTGTAATTAAACGCTTTTGCTATAATTTAGGATCCCTCGCAAACCAAAAAAAAAAACCAACAGAATTCGGCTTCCTCTCTTGCCCTTTACTCGCACTCCTTCAGTAGCACAGGACGGGATAAACCAAAAACATAAACTATTCAATTGGCAAAAAGGTTAAACTGTGTGCGTGTGTTTGTGTATCCGCAATGCACGATTTTGGCGATGTTGGTATGAATGAATTGATCACATCCTTTAGCTTCACTTTGGTTCCCGAGGACAGCAAAATTGTGTGCGCTGGCGCTTTCTTCCTTCCTTTTCTCATTCGACCGTGCAACAGTGAGTGGCTCTTGTGGCTTCTGCTGCACCTGCTGTGTATCGGGGGGGCGAGGTGCAGCAAAGCAACTATTTGAGGATATCTACTTTTTGATTTAGCTTTCACTCTACTCCACACCGAATGGCAAACTTTACCCTTTAAATCTCTCTTTAAATCTTTCTGTTTCTGCGATGCGACATTTCATGTGTCGCATTTTGCCTAAAGACTCGCGCAAAATATTCACCTCCACAGATGGTGCGCACACGCCAAACAAGCACGCCCAGTTGTGAATGGTGTGTGTGTTTGTTTGTATGTGTAAGGTTGTAGTGTAATTTATCTTCTTCCACTGCGTCTTCTGCTAACCAGCGACGCAGGTAATCACATTAACTACTAACAATAATAACGTATTGCATCTAGGGTTTTACTTTGTCTTAACTCTCATGCTCGGTGCCCATGGTGGCGGTTCGGTTCCGGATGCAAGTAAATACCTTCCACGGTGAAGATGGATAATTCTAGAATTGAAATAGGAAGATCGGTTAGCATTTTTTCGCTGCCGTTGGAAAGTATGCACGCGGTAACATTACCATCCGGCAGTTCGTATAGCTTTTTTGGCAACGACGCGAAATACCGATGGCGGAGGGCTTCGTCCGCGCTTATCCGGTTGTCCGGATTGAGCTGCAGGAACGAGGTAGCCATCGTTTCGCCCTCGTTGATGTCGTACAACCGGGGAAAGCTCAGTCCCAATTTGCGGGGTTTGAAAAAGCCTACAAAAGTGATAATACATCCATTACTTTGCTGTTGCGCGAGAAGCGCGTTTTAGTTGCAAGCAGTTACATACCTAGCATTTGTAGCTTATACCCCGGTAATAACCGGGGTACTATAATTTGTTTGTTATTTCTACTCTGTGGATCCAAACATCCACTAGCCTTAACACGGTAATGTTTTGTCAACTAAATGCAGCAAACTGTGTATGTAAATGGGAGAGTGCCGGTGGAAGTGTTGCCAGCAAACAGGACTGTAAGATGCTTAGGCCTGTAACGGTGCGCGGTACGTCGGGAAAGCCTATGGTTTCACAGCCTGCGAAAGCGCAGAACAACGCGGGCCTATTTCCTTTGCCTCGCCTAATCTTAGACGAGATGGGAAAGAAATAGTTTCGAAAAAAATGGGACCGCGAACAACAAAGGCTGTATTGCCCCAAAGGCAACGTTTTTGTAAATTGGTAGCACAATACACTTTATTTTAAACGTTAAAATTTCGTTTTCACCCAATCATTTGAGTCGATAAACATTGAAATTTGCATTCCACCATTTGCAAATCTTTGTACATGGTGCGCAGTGTATAATAAATGAATACCTATTTCAAAAGTTGTAATTAAACGCTTTTGCTATAATTTAGGATCCCTCGCAAACCAAAAAAAAAAACCAACAGAATTCGGCTTCCTCTCTTGCCCTTTACTCGCCTCCTTCAGTAGCACAGGACGGGATAAACCAAAAACATAAACTATTCAATTGGCAAAAAGGTTAAACTGTGTGCGTGTGTTTGTGTATCCGCAATGCACGATTTTGGCGATGTTGGTATGAATGAATTGATCACATCCTTTAGCTTCACTTTGGTTCCCGAGGACAGCAAAATTGTGTGCGCTGGCGCTTTCTTCCTTCCTTTTCTCATTCGACCGTGCAACAGTGAGTGGCTCTTGTGGCTTCTGCTGCACCTGCTGTGTATCGGGGGGGCGAGGTGCAGCAAAGCAACTATTTGAGGATATCTACTTTTTGATTTAGCTTTCACTCTACTCCACACCGAATGGCAAACTTTACCCTTTAAATCTCTCTTTAAATCTTTCTGTTTCTGCGATGCGACATTTCATGTGTCGCATTTTGCCTAAAGACTCGCGCAAAATATTCACATCCACAGATGGTGCGCACACGCCAAACAAGCACGCCCAGTTGTGAATGGTGTGTGTGTTTGTTTGTATGTGTAAGGTTGTAGTGTAATTTATCTTCTTCCACTGCGTCTTCTGCTAACCAGCGACGCAGGTAATCACATTAACTACTAACAATAATAACGTATTGCATCTAGGGTTTTACTTTGTCTTAACTCTCATGCTCGGTGCCCATGGTGGCGGTTCGGTTCCGGATGCAAGTAAATACCTTCCACGGTGAAGATGGATAATTCTAGAATTGAAATAGGAAGATCGGTTAGCATTTTTTCGCTGCCGTTGGAAAGTATGCACGCGGTAACATTACCATCCGGCAGTTCGTATAGCTTTTTTGGCAACGACGCGAAATACCGATGGCGGAGGGCTTCGTCCGCGCTTATCCGGTTGTCCGGATTGAGCTGCAGGAACGAGGTAGCCATCGTTTCGCCCTCGTTGATGTCGTACAACCGGGGAAAGCTCAGTCCCAATTTGCGGGGTTTGAAAAAGCCTACAAAAGTGATAATACATCCATTACTTTGCTGTTGCGCGAGAAGCGCGTTTTAGTTGCAAGCAGTTACATACCTAGCATTTGTAGCTTATACCCCGGTAAATGCGTTACCCCTGGCCACGTGTCCTCCGTCGGCGTGCCGAGAATTTTGAAGATCTTATCCAACTGATCGTAGGTATCGCGAATGCCGGGGAATGTCGGCATACCGGTGATCATCTCCACAAAGATGCATCCCACACCCCAGATATCGAGCGAGGTGGAGTACTCAGTGCTGCCGAGCAGTACATCTGCAAGAGAAAGAAATAGATAGTATTACTTAGAAGCTAATTCTAAATCCATCTAGTACAGTCAGATATGAGGACACTCACCTGGAGGCCGGTACCATAGTGTGACGACTTCGTGCGAGTAGGTATGACTTGGAACACTCTTAGCACGGGCCAGCCCAAAGTCGGCCAGCTTCAGCTCACCCATCTCGCTGATGAGCAGATTTTGAGGCTTCACATCGCGATGCAGCACCCTCCGCTTATGGCAATAGGAAAGCCCTCGCAATAGCTGGAACAGGAACAGTCGCACGTTTCGATGATCGAGCCCACCCGGATGTCGTTCCATGTACTGTGACAAGTCCGTGTTCTGTTAATCGATGAAAAAAGAGAGAGAGAATGAATAGCACAGATAATCGTTAGTAGTGTAAACAAACCGAACTGGAATGGAACTGGAGACGGGCGGTTCACCACCCTCTTTCATACTAATTAGCATGAATAATTAAAACAAAACCTAATGCGCCTGAATTGCCGCGAGCGAACCCAAACGCACACACGTTTGCTATCGGCAAGGACACAGCATGATCAGGGAGAAGAAGTCTGGTGCTGGCTCGAGAAACCATAAATTACAGTTTCCATCGAAAGGCGCGTTCCAACCGGGAAATACCTGGAAATGCCTGGTGCCCTAATTATTAATTTAATTCAATAAATTGCCGTGTTGCTACCCATGTTCGACGTTCAACGCAGAGGGAGCCTCCTCCTGCAAGCAAGTGTTTTCAGGTTCCAAATTTTGTATCGCTTTTCTCCTGCTCGAACGGAGAACCAGTCCCAGGGTGCAATCGGTCCAAAGGAAGGAGAAGTTACACGTACACGCTCATTCGAGCAGGATGTTAAAATCAATAAAGGGAAACAATTGGGAAGGAAGAACAGGTGCGTGATAAATGGTGTGTATCAGTGTATACATGCATCGGATGAAAAAGCGGGAACTACGTTAGGGTTCTGCGCTTAGGGCTAATAATGTGGCACACGCGGAAGGAAAGCCTGATGCAATCTTGCTGTTGTTCTGCCCCTATATCCTTCTCTTTGTGTTCCAGACGCAACGTTTCGCAACTCCGACCCATCGAAGACTGAAGTTGTAATTTATGTACTCGTGTTCCGCCTGTGCTTTGAGATCTTCTCAGCTAGCATTTGTGCATAAGTTTCACCGTTAGAGCAAGATGTACTACACATACCGGCAAAAAGGCCCATTGTTTTCGTCTGGCGATTGAGATACTACAGCTTATTCACGGCCTGGTTTTGCTCGTGGTAAACTTCTTTGGAACTCGGAGACTCATAAAAAGAACACAGGAAAACCTATTGCACTCAGTTCAGAGAAAACCTAACACAAGCGTTGGACGAGAGTTCCACGGGGACGAGGTAAGGACGGTATATCAACGATGAATTATGGGTGCGCTCTTGTTCCGGCTTTGTATGTGTATATGGGAACATCAAAATTGTTGGTTTTGTACTGAACCCGATAAACGTACGATACATACCACCACCACCGCCGCCGCCTCCAACATGGAAACGGACACCGATGGGGGAGTGTGCCATGTGGTGTAAACAATTTATGCTTTTTTCGGTTTGCCCTTCTTTTTTGCTCCCGACACAGTTTTAGATGATTTATTGCGGACAGACAAACAAACCAATCTGTCAACCGCAGGAATTGAGCAATGGATGTCGTAATAATTGGTTTATAAAACGGGAAAACGAAGAAAGAGAAGAAAATTAACGAAACAGCTAAGCGGAGCGTTATAGAATGAGTATATTAGAGACATGTTCTTCCAAGTTATAAATAACCCGATTATGAGGAACGGCCCGGTGGTGATGCGACAGCGGCGCCGGTCTTCACACGGAAGGACCGGGGTTCAAGTCTCATCTGGGCCGTTCCCCCATAGTGAGGATTGACTAACCAACTATGCGGTATCAATTAGTCTAGTAAGCCAGAAATGGCAGGCATGACCTTAAGAGGTCGTTAGGCCAAGAAAGAAGAAGAAGATGAGGAACTAGAGCTTATTGCTACACAATATTCTGATAGGGTTTTCGCTAAACTTCTTGATTTTTATATTCATTTTGTTTGTTGAGGTATAAATAATGGCATTATATGTAATTATAAATTAGTTAAGCTCGCTATTTTAAACCTTGTAAAAACTTTTGAAAAATGATTTGTGGCCTGACAGTGTAAAACGCTCTGTCTCAATCAGTTTTGATCCTGTTTTTGCTTCAATTTTACCGATAATGATCGTAAAACAGAAACAAAGGGGTAACAATACACACTACACTACGCGCGCAATTGCTCACGGGGTTTCGAGTGAGACCTGAGAGCCACCCGTCATTTCCCAAACACCAAACACGCAGCCAGCTAAAGCTCCGTGTAGACAATAAATCACACCAGCAAGGAGAGGAAAATTGATGCTGAGCTGCGAAACCGGAGAATGTCCGCAGGCTGGCTGGCTGGTTTGGGAAAGGTGCTTAGAAATTCATGACGAATTCCCATCCCGGCCCATATTCAGCGCCATCTGAGTCACACTGTTGCTGATGCTGCTGCTGGTGGTAAGGTTAGGCAGTTAGAGACATTCCCACACCGACCCCGGAAAAGGCAATAAATAAAATGTACTGAACGTTCTCCCCGTTGGTGCTCCTGCTCTATACCGTGAGATGTGATGGCGCTATTCCCTCCAGGACTGGAGATCTCCCCAATCTAGCATTCCTGACATACTTTCCCCCCTTCTGAACGTCCAGATGGAAAGACACGCAAACCAAGAAAACCGAAGTTTTCGCGCTCTTCAACTAAGAGAAGAAGCTTTAGTAAAACGAATGACTTCAACAACTAATAAAAGGTAATAAATAAGTACTAAACCAGACTGGTGACTGGTTGGAAAATGATCAAATAATACCCCGAGTCGTGCTCGGCGAGGCTTGCTAGTGTGCACACACGTGGAAAACGGGAACCATATGTACTTACCACAAACTCGAAGACGAACGTGAGCGTTTCGCGCGTGTGCACGATATCGTGCAGGGTCACGATGTTCGAATGTTTCAGTTCCTTCAGCAGGGATGCTTCGCGTATGGCCGTGAACGGTGCACCTTCCTCTTCCTGTAACCTGATTTCCTTTAATGCTACCACTTGATTTGTTAAACTGAAACGAGAAAGAAAAAACCAACGGAGTGGGAAAGAGTTAGTGCTTCTTCATCGGCTATGATCCTGCGTTCGCGTACATGGGTGAAGATGAATTAGTGTTCATCACCGGCGGACACTAAGTTATGTGTTCGGGAGTTGGAGCAGAGGAAAAAACGACCTGCCTAAAGGCAGGATCCGTTCCGTGTGCACGGCACAGTGTCGTTATCCTTCATCCGACCTAAATTCGATTAGAACGCTTCAAGATGGATGGCAACCGGTTGGGAGATAAATGACGATCACTTTATTTTGCAAAGTGTATGATATTTCGGCCTATTGCTGCCAGACCTAACATTCTTTGCAGGACACAACAAAACACACGCCTATCCTTTTCTGGCTGCTGGCCGTTGTCAAGTTTTACAGCTTCACTTTGAATGGAACAAGTTTGCGAATTGCCCCAGTGTATCCCCAGCACGGACAGTCACACCCTTGTGACCAGTGTTTTCCAGTCCTGTCAAATACAATTCCACCAGAAAATTAGTTCTTCACATTGTAGTTGCGCGCCATCGTAACTTTTGCCGTCTTATGAATTTTGGAAACTTTTGACAGAAATGTCTGCGTAACGTCCGAATTCTTGCTATTCCCCCTCTGCCGTCTCAAAGTTAGATTCTTAAGAAATTGCTTAAAAATGTCCCATCCACACACTCACAGGACGCAGGTTAAAGTTCGGTTAAAAAGGGCTCCAAACCCCGAGAAAACACAGTACAAAACAGAGCAGACAGAAACCAGTTTAGTTGAAGAATTCCGAATCGTGGAGTGGGTGCAAAAAATTAGACAACAGTACGGAGATCCAAAAATTCATCCCTCCCAGAAGAAACAGAGCAGACTAAGCATTTCGAGCAGCAGGTTAAAACTTATCGATTTTCACACAGCCTTGGGCTACCCGTGTATGGTATGGTGAAGATGGACGGAAAAACTGAAGCTGGAGGAAAACAATTTCACCAATGTTGCCTCCGTACGTACGCGTACGAAACGGAGGAAGCAAATGAGAGCAGAAAATGAAGGGATTATATGGTGCACGTTCGGTGGCAAACCATTTGGCAGCATTCTTTTTGGGAGCAACAGCAAGGAAGGAAGTTTCCAAAGGCATCTCAAAGTGTGTCATCGAAGCTGCTTGCTTGTGACATTGGGCGGTTTGTGTCCTTGTGTGTGTGTGTGTGCTGTTGGGTAAAAACATTCCGGAGAAAAAGTCTCCATCGAACCTAGGGCGACCCATTGATGTCGTATTCCATTTGCTGGAGATTGCTGGACGGGGAAAATGGTGCTTTTGGGGATCGAAATATGAAACTGCCAGCCACCGTACGTTCTCCCGTCCTTTGATTGGAATACGGCGGTCAAGGGTGCAGAAAACAAACACGATTCTCAATAACTAGGTCACTGGAATACGTTTGATTATTGCTTCAGTTGAACACATAGTATAATAGATTTTTTGTCTTTTGGTAAAATAAGAGACAAGAAAATGAATCAATAACGTATAGAAACATATTTTTATAAAAGTATCTTTACTAAAAAAACAGTACAAAAGAATGCTTTCTGCACTTCATCATAATACGAAACTCTCCCCCGTATCCAACAGGTAAAAACAAACAGCGACTCACGAAGCAGAAGAACTTCACCCAACACCAATCTAATTTACTGGTCAATTCCTTTAATATCCTGCTTTCATTTCCAATTAATCCTACAACCGCTCACCTTCGTTATAATAATGCACAAGACATCTTCAGTGACCAAAACGTAGTCAATTTCATTCAGAGGGTAGGCTAATAATCATTGATTAAGAACATCCCCACAAGGAAGAACCAACAGCAGTAGGAATGAGTTCGATTTTCCAAAGCGAAACTTTGCAAAACCCCAAATCTGCCTGCACACACCTTGCTGATGAAAATCCCTTCCCACGAAGCCACCGCAGCCTTAGATTTTCGCTCTGAAATACGAACGAATGTCATTGGAGGATTAGGCGACTTATTGCTGTTGCTTTCATTTATGCGAATCTGGTCTGGACGAGCTGTGATCGACCATTAAAGCTCGATCAAAGTCTTCACGACCCCGGCCCGGAGGCTCACCATTGTTTATGATCCATTCGTGGACTAATCCGGGCGAGCGCATTCGTCGAGTGACTATGGCAGGATTAGAAGGATGCTGCCCAGTACCGAGAGCGAAAGCCGCACTGTGTTCTCACTGGCTCAGTAATCGGGTTTTGTGGAAGTAATCAACAGGAACTTATTCCTTCTACAGGGTAGACTTTTCCTTAACGCCATTATTCTAGTGGCACAACACGTCGCTATCAAGAAGTCGCTTGAATTTCCCGGATGGTTTCATTGGCTGTTCGCAGCGTTGTGAGGGTTTGTTTTGCCAGGAGTGCCGCGTCTAGTGTAGAAGAAAGCCGATTGAGAGGAGTTGACAAGCCATTATCGTCCAACCGTTACGATTCCGATGGCTTTTACGGTAGATCGAAACGAGATGCTTAAGGACTCGGGCCGGAGAACAAGAAATGATTCTTTTGTTTCTCTCGTCTCGTTGTCGTTTTTGTTTTGTGTGCCGGTGCGATAACAACAACAACATCGGCGACAACTGGGAGAAAGCTGTCGCCCTTGGAGAACGGAACGCACGTAACGTAGGAAACAAAATTAATTTCAACCATTCTTGGAACGACTTTCTTCCCAGCTGCCCGGGTGGGAGTTGTTTTTGTTATTTTCTCTTGATTACGTGCGCCTGTTGTTGTTGTGGGGATGGGTCGGAGGTATATAGATTCTGTGAGTCCTTAATGTCTTGGTCGGTGACTTGAAGCCAGCTTGTCCATTCCCATTAATAAAGTTCATGATTTGATGCGCTATTGTGGTCAGAAATTCTCATATTCATCGCCAATTTTTAAAGACAAATCATTTACTATCGTGGAAAACAATGGGAAATTTCGTGTCTTTCATTTGTAAGCCTATTGTTTAAATACTTAATGAAGGATAAAGTTTCCCAATGATTGCCGTTCGTTCCTGGCCGTTATTATTCATCCCGAAATGTAGACATTTCTGAGGAAACTACCATTTTTTTGGTGGAACAAATGAATAGTTGAAGTTTCATCCTAGCACGAAACTGAAATTAAAATTCTTATTCGTTCCTTCGTCATGGAAGCAATGATCCGTTGAATGGCGTTAACCATCATCGAGGACATAAAAGGGTGGAAAACGACGTTAAGTTTTGTTTGGAACAGCAATTAATCATTTCCACTAAGACCCGTTATAGGATCAGTTCCTAGGAATAATTCTTTCGATGTTTCCTGGAGAACGTCTGCTTGTAGATTAGTGAAAAGAAGAGGCAAACATAGGACGTGTTACATGATTACTGTCATTGTCGGATTAATTCAAACTAAGGACGCTGTAATCGACTTCTTCCTGTGAAAGAATGCAGCCGTCCATTTTAATCTATTTTCAACTGACACTTCCCGTAAAAGCATCAATCTTAGCTTGAAGCATACAAATCGACCTGTGATTTGAAAGGTTTATGCACCTCATTTCTTAAACGAAAATCACAGATTTCTTTTATCAACACCATCTCGGTGTATCTCAAAAAAGTACCTTTTATCTGTTCACTAGCTCAAACAATCCTCAGCACGTTGCAATAATAGCCTTCTTCTTGTGTTTGGATTCGATCAAAAGTTCTTTCCCGAAGATGAAAAGAAAACTATAAAACAACACCAATCCTACGCAAAAGTGTCTCGCTCCATTTTCTCGGCAAAAGTTTCTCTCTCCGCCACCACACTCCCAAAGACAACTGTTTTCCATCGTTGCTCGCTTCCTTTAAACACAATAAACTTTATCGCTTGAAGAACGGGGAAAAACCCCCACCGATTGGGTGGTTTGTGGGTAGCGAGCGAGAAAAAAAAGGAAGCCAATTTCAACATTATGCGGTTTGTTGCAGCACCAAACTTTGGCAGTTTTCGCCTTGATTGTGCTCTGCCCCCGTCAGCCGTATCATCGACAGCTGCGGGTGACCTTTTCTGCGTGCGGAATATCAAACAACAGTGGTCCACCCTGCCCAAGTGGCAAACTAAATTGTCGATAAAATGCTGGTGGCGATGAAAGGAACGAACTACGAATACGCAATCGCTCCTCCTGGCTGAAGATTGACGTCGAGCTATTGGACGTCATTCGTGCAAGGAGGACCACCGTTCGTCTGTGCTTATTTGCGATTTAGATATTTCATTTCGTTTGTTGATGATTCTGATTTACAAAACAACCGTAAAGGACAAACCATTGAAAAGCGCAAAGGTCAATGCAGTTTGTGTAGATGAAAGAAGAAAAATCTGTATACCCGACATGGCACAAGTTTGGTCATAAAACTGGCCACACAGTATCGAACTTCACCGGCGACGTGCTGCTGCTTGACAAAGCGAATATTTATCGCTTACAAACGGCACGTGTTGTGTATTGCGTTGATTGCAAAATGTTCTCAACTTTATTGATCTTTTCACTCAATCGAACAGAAACCCGCCGCTGACAAAACATTGCACAATAAAATGGTAACGGTGTTACATGCCACGAAATTCATCAAAGCACTTGCATCACACGTAACGATTTATGATACATTCTTTTTTTCGGTAGAAGAAATAGATCTTTAATGTACAGCACACAGAGAACATTGTTTTCCGTTTCTATTGCTGCGCTTCAAATTTATGCGCCTGGAATAAAGATTTATTGTTTGTTTTTTCCTCACGAATGTTACGAAAATGGTTGCGCGGTTCGGGGAGCATACTCTTCTAGCTGGTGCGATATTCTTTCCGCAAGTTGCAACATCACATAACCAGTTGAAGCGGCAGACAAGATGTACACGAAATGATACTCTTGAGAATAGAACAAAGAGCATTAAAAAAGGAAAGAAAACGAAACCGAACACGAAGCGTGAGCATAATTTATGACGCTCCATTGTAACAACTGTATTTCTACGAATAATCTAACTGTAGGGGTAAAGTAAATTAAATGCAATTTCCTTTAAGTTGTCTAAATCTAAATATTTGTAAAATATCATTCAAGCATATCACTTTCTATATATTAAAAAAAAGAATCTATTTAAATGGCGAAACAAAATGACATTTTTCAATCGACATGTTTTCGCCTGTGTTATCAAAAAACCCAACCAAAGCGAAACGAAAATCATCTCATCGGCCCAATATTGACACACGCATGTCACAGTAGCGTAGCCAAGTTAGTAGCATCTTCCGTCGCTCGCCATTTTATGGAGGTCGATTTTCATAAATAATGCAATAAAATTTAAATTTCTTTATGACCGCTTTCACTGTTCGTGTTGGATGCCTTGGCTGATATTGGCTGGCCCTGGCTCTCTCTCGCTCTTGTCCTTTTGTTTTATATCCTCAATTGCCTTGCTCGAAATACCCCTGGGGGAGAGTATATTACGGGTGGACAAATATCGTTGGCAAATTGTCCAGGATTAGGCCGGAATACGTGCCCATGTCACCCGTGTACGACGGTATGCCTACTGGAGCCTAGACGTTGGGAAAGATTGGTTGTTATGCGTGTGAAGATGGAAGCAAAGGATGACAAAATGAACGTGTTGTGTGTGTTTTTTTAGCTGTATTTTATCGATCGATAGTTGAATACCTTGGGAGAAAACCCGGTTGTGTGTTTTTAAGGGGTAATTGATTTTCCATTAAATAGAACTCAAACAAGCGTATTCGATTGCGCTTTTAATGTGATAGACTTTTTGCCTGGTCTCGTTTCAAATATTGACACACTTAACAGGTTCAGATTTTGTTCAGCGGAATATAAGAAGAGCAATAAATGTGTAGCATACTCACTTGCTATAACCCTTAAATACCGTTGCGTAGGATCCTTCACCGAGTTGCTCTAGTTTAATGTAAGCATCTGATTTGCCAAATGGCGAGTCACCCTGGAAAGAGGAAAGGAAAAAAAATGTTTATTTTTTATACTTTCTACCTATTTTTAAACTACAAATTTATAAATACTACAAACTACCAGGTGGAGGCGCCTGGTATTTCGTGCCCGATAAGGAAAGTATCGTCGTTCCCGGGGTAAAAGGTCGTAGGTTGAAAAACATGGGGCAATAGTTTTGCATTTCTTATGTTCCGGAATGAAAAAAAAAACACAAACTCATCAACTGTGGTCCGTGAAAGGAGAAAAAAAACACATAAAAAATGTAAAGTTACACATTCAGCGGACCGTGTATAGCCTGATGAAACTTTCACAGCACTATCTCGTCGGGCAGAAACGTTTAAGACGGAAACATTTACAGCATGTAGCCGAAAGATATCAAGCGGAAATGCTGTTTCGTCTGCGCTGACCCGTAAAGATGCGGTTGGTTGGATCAGCCGAAAACGATACGTAAAAAACGTGCTAAATCCATATTCTTAACAGCTTTAACCATTTAACCATCACAGACCATCAAAAGGACTGTAACAGCTGTTGTGGATTTTATTTTGGAAATCCAACTGACGTTAGAGGTAGTAAGAATTGAAGAACCTAGCTTGATAAATAGGATGTGTAGTGACCTTTATCAGAACGCTAAATACCAAGAAGCTTAGACAGGAGATAGATTAATGATTCATAGTGTAGAAACAATTTTTAAGTTGCTCAGTACCCTTGCTGATAAATGATACTAGTTGTATTAATGATAACATCGCATTATTTATGAATCAAAATTATTCGTTATTAGTTCTAGACATAAAAACTGTTTAAAATAACGTTTAGATGTTTTAAAAATGAAAACATACTATAACAGAAAACTTATGCGTCTTCCAAGATAAAGAGCCCTTCGAACTGATTGCTCAAATCCTTTGTATTGAGGCGAAACCCCATACAAGTGTTCGCTCAGCTGCAGAGCAACCCAACCAAATGCATAAATTCCATTCAAATTGCAAGCTTTCCCACCATCACCAAACCCCCCAACAGCTCTGGTGCTATGCTTCTTTGGCACCTGGAATATAAAATTCCGATGAAAATGACCCTATAACTTCCTTCCATCAACAGCGGGTTATTCAATCGTGCCGTTCGCCCGTTACTTTGTTGCAACGGAATTACTTCCGGTTTGCTGGTGTAAGCAATGCGCTGGCAGAACGGTAACCTCTCGAAAAGCCAACACTGCAATGTCCGTTCCGGGCAGTGTGGTTACTGCAACGAAAAGGAAAACACTTCTTTCAGGAAAAGTGCAAACCCTTCGGAAAACGGGAAGCATTTCCTTTCGGGTGGATTCGTCATACCGTCTCCGAAAGTGGGTATTCCGTCTTCTGAGCTATGAGACGCTCGGTTCTGGATACATATTGGTGCAATAACATGGCAGAGGGTGGATCAGTACAATGCGAAGTAGTATAATAGCAAAAGGAGCTCCAAAACGAAGCAAACAGTAATGCATATCCTCTTTCAGAAAAGCCACTTGGACGTAAAATAAACACAACAAGGGCTACTGGCACCACCTGATGTGTTTGGAGATTTAGTGGATTTATGTAAATAACCTTAAAAGACCTTAAGTAAATAATTTTCCAGTTTTATAGCATTTTCGAGAATATTTTGATTTAAGTTTCTTAATATTTAGTCATTACATGTATTTTTTTTTTTTGTGAGCAATATGTCAGCTTCGACAAATTGTTTCACCGGCGCTAGATTTTATATCCACACGCCACACCATTTGTCAACGGTTTCATTTTTCTCTCCCAATTACTCCCACGGTGCACAGCAGTTTGCTTTGCTTTGGGGTAAAGATTTACTGCTCAACACTTTTCGGACGGTTGTGGTTGTAATACCTGTGCACCAAAAATGCACCACCACCACCGTTGTTACCAATAACATCGTCAAGTCACGTTATCCCCTATGCGAGGACGACCCAACACCACGATCGAAAGGATGGATCGACAAAAGGAAGGGAAACCTTTTCCTTCGGTCGGTTAGGTTTGTGTGCTGGTGGCGTGATCGGTAAATATTGACGTTGTAAAACTTATTCCATTGCTTTGCTGTAAATTTCCGCTCGGCTGAAAGCTCCCCCAGCTAAACACACTATCCGAGTGGTTGTGTTCCAAAGAAAAATAGATTTCTTTACCCACCGAGGAAGAGCTCCACTGGCGAAAAGGTTCACAAAGAAGCTTGGAAAACGTTTTCATTTCCGCAACTGAGAATCGGGCGTGTGTAAAATTGGATCCTTTTAACAATGGCAAAAAAAATGGGACGTAAAAGCTGCATGAAGCAAAACTGCATCCGTTGCAATCTGCTGCCACCACAAAAAAAAACTCACCGGAGCAAGATCATGACCAGAAGAACCGGTCACGGACAGATAGAGATCTCGGCCGGCTGCAATATCTTTCTCGCAAGATATATGGACCAGTGAAAAGCAGCTCTTTCACATGCTGCTTGGTTATGTAGCTCCACCGGTAGACGAGCAGTACACTAACGTAACTACGATGTGGCGACGACAATATGTGTTGACACAATCGTGTTGGCGAAGAACCGGGAGGGGTTCGGTGGCTGTGGTGACGTTACACTGTTTGTTCGTATATTAACGCCCGAGGATAAGCTGGAAATGTTAACGTATTTCAAGTTTCGGAGAAGTGAAAGCGAAGCATTTTACTTTTACGCTGTTTGGTCAGTAAATTTTGCACACAACTTAGCACGTGTTTGAGCACGGTACAGGGATTGAGCTTTGCTGTGATTTTATTCGTGTGGTAGAGAGATTTACTTTATGATATGTGTAATTTCTCTCCATGTTGCCACTCTTTGATAACCAACAATAGAAACATCAAGTCTAGATTATTAAATTAATATAACAATTGATTAAAGAAACTTTTCAGTAAGCACCCCTTTACGCTTTTTCTGTCACACCACAATTTTCCACCGTGTTCCGTTTTGTTCACAGTCATTTGCCAAAGTTATGCAAAATGATATTACACTCGTTGCTCTGCGTACCTCGGACGTCAAATTCCACACAGTAAAACCAGCACAAAGCGGGACGGACAATCGGTAACTGTACACTTTTCCATGGTGAATGACTCGAGTGTTGCTGGTCGGTAGCTGGCTGGACCATTGAAGTACATCCCCAGGGCCAACCATGGACTTTCGTTTCGGAAAAATGATTTTTCCATTTGCATTCACTCGAGCAGAAGCGAATTCGGGGGACTACAACCAAATCCCACAGGAAAACGGGACGAAACGGGAAGCTCTAGAGTGCTAATAATGGAGGCTAAAATTAGCAACAAAATGGAACGGTAATGAATATGCTAATACACTGGGCACATAACTGTGCCGGGGTGCCGTTTTGGGGGGATAAATTTTGGTTACGTGCTCTGTTACATTTTCCCCCATTCAAATGCTGGAGCTTTTGCTGGTGCGAACGTCCACAAAATTGTACCATTTTGCCGATGTGAAAAGGTACGGTTGACATATTAATGAATGAACTTCAAATTAATTAATGTTTCGTGTACAACAAAGTTGTAGTACCATATTTGATCTATTTTTAGTTGGAATTCAATCAAATATCATCAATCACGAAAACCACTTGGACCTCCACCTTTATTGTTTCGAACGTACGAATGGATTTAAATGCATCCGATATCGTATGTTGATATGCACCTGTGCTATGCTCACCAACGCAAACCTACAAATAGAACCAATCACAAGAATCTATGGAAAACAACTCGCTTTATTTGGTGGAAAGGAATTTGATTTTACCGTCGAGTGTTTCGAGCGGGACGTCAAATTAAAAGGTCACCAGTTTTAGCATGATTTTCGTAGAATGTGTGCCTCTATATCGTTTTAATAACCCATCACCGCCATGCTTCCAGTGGTGGAACATTCGTTAGCGACAGCTGGTTTTAGCAATTTGATTTCCACACAAAAGTACGGCCCAGGCAGCACAGCACGCGAGTGACGATAAAGTTTGTTTCATCATCATCAGCATCATCATCAGCATATACCCGGAAGTGAAATTTAATTTCCACACGCACGTACACACCACCCCCGTGCTACTATTGCCACCGAAACTAAAGCCAATCGTTGTGCGGAAACCGCAAAACCTCGAAAGGACTCGGTAAGGTCGTTAAGATCAGTCGAGCTTGAAGTGTGACTTCTGGGCGCCTGGGTTGGCCGACTGGCTGGCTGGTGGATCGCACTCGTGCGAGAGTTTGTATGTGTGCGTGTGCATTGGATAAATCGTCCACTTAAGGGCACCCCACGAAATAGGTCACGAGCTCGTGTCAGGGTGCCGGAAAAGCGGAAAGGGAAAAGGGTACCATGGTAGAGTGGATTTGATTGAAAATGATGCGGTTTTTCCTCGTGTCCCCGGGGTGGAAAGCATGGTGGTGGTGTGGCGCCATTTCATAAGTGTGTAGGTGGCGTACCGAAAACTCCTGCGGCAATTTTGAGCTCCTGTTTCTACTTTTATTATTATTATTATTATCGCCAGCGACCAGGGTCTATCTACCACCCATGAAACGCATAAAATTATGCATAAAACGAATATTATGCCCACCGTTGCTGCTGCTGCTGCTGCTGCTCCCCTATTATCATTATTCAAGGGATCTGTTTTGACAAGTGTAAGGGCAAGAAAGGCCCTGCGGTTGTGTTTTCACTCGTACATTGGGTGAGGTTCTGCATGTGCCCCCAGGTGAGCAAAACTTTCTCATTGTCGCTGACGAAATATTTCCGCCCCAACACCGGCCTGCTGCTGATTGTCAAGAGGGATTGTTGTGCGAGGTTTATGGAGTTGCCTAATTGTGTGTGAAGCTTTGTAAATAAAGAAAAGCAACGGCTGCCACGTAAAGCTACACAAAAACCATACTTGAAAGGCAATTATGTTGTTGATTGTGTCACCACAAATATTTGGTAACGATCCTCAATGCTTTTTTACTGTATTTACATGAAGTACCAGGCGTCTCCATGGAAATTTTAATTTTTTTAAAAATTTACTATGAGTAAAGTATGTAAATTATGAAAACTAATCTAAAACTGATAGCACATGGCAAAAGAATATTTACTCCCATTCGTTGCTCAAGCCGATTCCATTCATTTGAAAAACACTATTCGTCATTCAAATTGAAAGCAGCTTTTGTAATCAATTCCACTTTTCTCGCTCGCCGCGTCACGCCACTTCCTCCTCGAAAGTTTTCTGTTTGTTATCAAGAAGCATTCAACCCACAAAACACCATATTTCTGGCGGGCAATGAAATTCAATTTTTCCCTTCCCGAAGATAAATTCTGATTGCAAAGCATATTCAAATATTTTTACCCACTATCGCGCACATCCCGCCGGGCTCCAACAGCGGCAGTTGATTTTTATTCCCCGTGTTCGTCGAATGAATAAGATGGTGGGGCTTACATTTGAGCTGGTTGAAAGGTTACTCTCCGTAGCTTTCCGCACGAGAAAAAAATCACATTCCACTAAAGCTTCTTTAAGAGATGCCCTTTACGATCGTTCGGTGGTGACTGTGTAAAGCAACGTTTCCTTGAGGCAACGCGTTCCCGAACGCTGACTTTTGTTAACCGTACGGACGACGGTTTGGAGTGCATTTACTTTTACTTTTTTTTATAACTTTCACCATTTTTATTTCGTGGCAAACCCGGAAACAGTTGCAAGCAAACGAACGATAAAGTAAGGAATAGTAACTTTCCGTTTCTTGAACTTGAGGTTTTAGAATGCAAGAGAAAGTTGGAGTAGAGAGTGGAATGAACGAAATGCGAATTTCAGTTCCGATGTGAATGTGCACCATCGGCACACACTGAGCAAAAGACATGGCAAACGAACTGGAAAACTTTCCCACAAACGCTCAAACGCTCTTCAGAAAGTAAATGTAGAAAAAGTTAAGTCCTTGCGTTGAATGGTTGTTCCTTTGCCACACAATCAACCATACATTTGGCACTTACATGCTATTGTAGTTGATTGAACTGTTTCCGATGTGCGTCTAGAGATGAGGACAATCTTTGCACATAAATTTACAACTCGAATAAATATAAAGTAATCCAACAATAATAAATTTAAAGCTTTAAACTTGTAGTAGAATATTAAGATTAATTTACTGAGCTTCAACAACTCTTTATCTTATGTGTAACAAAACTAACTATTCACAGAAAAAATCTTGTTACTGCTAAAATGGAAGCCAGATAACAGAAAAGCAGCTCAGTTCGGGGGCGTGCTTGTTATGCATCATTTATGAGACCAGGATTCCGTGCCCATGCATAACTACCTTCGAGGTTCCCACTTTCGGTTCTGGAGATGTGTTGAGATTGAGGTTTTTTGTGTTATGGCTCCTTCTACTTTATATATTACGTACTGCCGTTCATAGTTTATGATGATTTTCCTCCCAGTTGGGCAATCATTATGAATTGTGTACTTTGCAGGGCGAGCGTTATATCACGCTCGGACCGTTTTACTTTGTGTAGAAGGTAGAAGCAGCAGTAGAGGAGAAAACAAAACTATTTAAGAACAAAAAAAACGTTGATGGGAACATGCCAAGTAAGAAACATTACCTAATCACAAAAGACGAGTAGAAGTGTTGCACTAGCTTCATAGTGTTGCAAAATAAAACCAAAAAAACCACACATATATGGTGCAAGTGTTTCGATTGTCCACCGGCAGAGCAAAACAAAGAACACACTCCAAATGCTGCTCCATTTTTATCAACTTTTTTCCTAGCAGCATTATACTGTTTGCCCGTCGGTTATAAAATCCCTATCATCAGCAATGCAGCCAACCACCAGGCAAGCACAAGTAATACCGAAAACCAACAAAAGCGGTAAAATAAAACTGATAGTCACAAACAGACAGACCTACTGTGCTGCACCGTACCAGTAGTAGCAGTGCCAGAGCAACTTTCGGGGTTGCTTTCGTATGCAAATGAACGTAAAAAAGGGCGGCAGAAAACGTCAAAATGAATGAACGAGATTTTTCCACATTTTTCATCCTTGGTGCTGTTTTTAGGAGGTGGTGAAGGGGTTGAGGGGTGACTCCGGACGGATAGGTCGTCATTTGTCGTGGCATCATTTGCAAACCAGCGTATAAAGTCGGCAAAAGGGGATTTAAAACAGAAAGAATGTGTGCTTATTTTGCAAACAAAAAAATAAAAAAACCTGTCAGAAAACGTTATAACACTGAAGCGTGTATAAGCTTATACGGTTTGTTTTGGGTTGGAAAATTTCCCAATCCCACCATTGGTAGTACTTTCTCGTGTCGAGACCTGTGTACCGTTTTTGGTTTTTCTAAAGCACATGACGCCGGACGCATTTTGCCAAGGTACAACATATATCAAACGATATTCTATCCCCAAACAGTCAGAAAAGTTGCATTATGGCTTCACTGTGTATGATTAATAGTGCCTTTCTGCAGCATTTTGAGCATAAACGGTGCTTCCCATACATCACTTTCAACTAGATTGACGCACACATAAACGGTCTGCTCGTTCGCTTGTTAAAAACTAAAACGAAAAGCGAAGTTAAAACTTACCCCGAATGCACTAAACCGTTTTCGTCTCGGGTGCGGGTCATGCTTGTTCAAGAACACTTCGGATTTGGGCCGGGGTGGCTTCTTAGGTCGCATTATCACACGTGTTTCCTCCCGGATGTCGTCGTCCAGCAGCTTGCTGTCGGACGACACCGATAGCTGCCGATGGACGCGTTCGTGATCGCTTACTCTGTTCCAATCTGCAAGTAAAGAAAATCGCGCGTTATTACAATTATCAAACTATATCACAAGTAGGAAGTACTGTCAATTAAGATTAGGATGAAAGTTTTTGACGGCACACACACACAGCCGATCGGAAAAGTCAAACTTTCTCTGGGGCATTATGATGGTTTGATTACTTCATCAATATCAACCAACTTCTTGAAACTGATTCCATCGCACGACAAACAAATCGCCCCAGCGTGCAGGAAGTGCAACTTTCTTCTGTATTATTTACACTCCACTACACAACGACTCGCTTACAGAGACTGCTACTGCTGAGCTGTAAAGTATACGCAGTTAAACAATTTGCCAACTCCGATGAACAAGTTGCAACGCTACTCAAACACTATCGATAGAGAGTGTCGTACATCGAGGCAACGCCACTAGATCCATCAAAGAAACACACTAACCAGCAACGCATTTCCATGGAGAAGCACGCAGTCTATAATGTATCCCGACCGTGTCAGGAGAATGATAGAATTTTGCAATACTTGCCATTCACCATTTCTAAACCCCCAGCACACCGAACCACGAGCGCGCGCACAGAGGACAAATATTTATCTTATAATCTCGCTAGAAATTCACTCAGCTTAATTTGTTTGTGCAGTATCAACTCTCCGTAAGGTACGCTACGTTGAGGTACCGCACTACCATCGGCTGAGGTCTGGAGTTATCTCAAGAACTGGATTATAACAACATTTGCTCGCTCTCGCTTCCTTCTTCCGCACCAACAAAAGTTCAAGTCTTAGAAAGCGTTCGTCCCGCAGGAGCGTAAAGACGTTGCCGAGTGCATTTTACAACTACAACGACTCAACGACTAGGATTTGCGCTACCAATCAACGGGCTGGGCAAGGGCATGGTTTGTGGAAGTTTGTAACGGGAGCTAAATTTAATTCGCACCGTTGCCGGAAGTGATTTTTCCTCCCAGTTCTCCCGTAGGCGGGTAAGGAAATGCGTCTCGCAACGATACAGGATTATGATAGCTCGCGATGGCAGCTGGTGGAAATTGAATACTGTACCAATCTGTAGAGCTCAGTGTAAGAAAGTAGCGCAGTAAGCTTCCAGGAAGCTGAGCAGAGCTTTTACTGGCAAAGGAATTATTCATCGACGAAAATGGAAATTCCATACAGGGCGCTTCAAGCGAAAATGATTGTTATACTTAGGATTATGTATTGTGAAGAGCTCCTCCTGAGAGAGAATCTATTGGATGTCCAGTGTTTCAAAGATTAACGCTCTTGTACGGGGGTTTAAAAACGCGTAAAATAAAACTCGTCAAGTATTAAACCTCCCGGAAAACGGTTTCTCAATTGAGTGTGAAATTAATCGAACAGCGGATGCTACAAATCGGGACTCCAACCCGGAAAAATCGACCACAACTTTTCATGTGCACATACACACACACACACACGCAACCACCGGAGATCTAAGCCACTGAATATCAAACCGCTAACGAACAGCTATCCCATAAATCACCATAAACATGGGGGGGAAAACATACTGAGCGTGCTGAGGCCCACCAATCCGGTCCGGGGTTGGTCATAGTACAAAAAAAAACGAAATCAGCCAGAACTCTCCAAACCCACAGCGCGCACATTCCGACAAATCAATTTCACTGCCCATTTGGCTTCAAATATAGCGACCAACGTGTAGTGCGCGAGGTTCCGGCAGAGCTCTCTATTTGTGTACCACCGCGATCCGCAATAAATTTCCATTACCGTGGATTATTGATTAATTTTTAATGCTTCCCGCGACTCGTGGTGGTATTACGATTCACATCGTTCGGATGGATGGTTCTTGTCCGCCTTTTTTTTTCTTTCGTGAAGTACGCTACCTTCTTAATGGGGGGCCTTTCCAATCGATAAGAGCATCGAACACCGGGAAGACTATTTCCATACTAAGCGAGATGTAATTTCGAGCAGCTTGATAACCTTGTGGAAAACCCAACACAATTTGCTATGCAGATTTTTTTTTCGTTTCTCGAAATCCAATAAATAATTTAATAGAGCTGCTTTTAAGCTTTTACTTCATACGGTGCCGAAACACGTACACCGGAGCAAGAGTGACAATAATGAACAAAGACGTACAAATTAAATTTTACTGACTCGTGAGCGCTAAGTGATAATCGATCGCTCGAAAAGTCATTACTGCGATAGAGATAGGTCAAAGATAAGCAGCATCAATCCATTAAAAAAAAACAATCTCCCCCTCCCAAACTCCAACCACCGGGACCTGGGAAATAATCTCCAAAGAATGAATGGTTCGGATCAAAGCAAACGCCGTCAGCAGCGGGCGTGAGTTCCGGCTCACGAAGAAAGGAAATTAAGAATGACGGCTGCAATAAAAATGACAATTAATTCGCACACGTTTGATTCAGCCAATTTGTCGCTTTTAATATTCCTTTCCGCTTCTGTGTTTCGCGTTCTTGCGCTCACAATTTTCCACCCTCAATCCAACGGCGAATGGTTGTGTTGACGAGTTGTAAGCTAGCAAACCCAAAACCTCCCAAAACAAACCAAAAAAGAATTGTTCCTGATGACCTATTTACCTCTTGCGAGGTGTTTATAGGTGTGGAAGGACCATTTTTAACAGCCACATTTTATACGTTCGGATGGAAAATTAGCCATTCCGAAATAAGGTATCATCGTCGAAATGGCGGAGAAGAAAAGGAAGACACATAAAAGGTGTCCCCGACGGGTGCGCGGCTGTACTTAGTGGAGTGTAAATGTTCCTCCAAATGGTTACCAATAAACCAAATGGGCATCGTTTTCTGTGTCCGCTTTCTGGCGCGTATCTCTTTCGGTTTTCTGGATCAGCAGCGAGTTTTTTTTTGTGTCAGCTGCGGTTAAAAGGAATCGTCGTAAAGTTGTCTCCCGGTCAGGTCGGTGGCATCTGTTTTAGAAGGCGAAAAGATTTTTTGCCCGGTTTGGTTTGCTGGATCTGTTTTGAATCATTTTTATTTCGGGCATGTAAAAACAGGAAGCCTGAGAACCTTTCTTGTTGAGCGGCTTGACGTGTTGTAATATACAGAAGGGCAAAGTGTCCAAATGGTGTCGTTAAAATTAAATAACCATTAAAAACAAATCCTATAACGATGTTCAGATAGTATTTAAATATGAACCGTAGGTGTGTGTTGAATGTTAAGTGAATCCAACCTTCAGCTGTTATTGGATTACTTTTATAATAACATTTTTACATTTACAAAAATGCAGAGAGCATTTTTATCTTTAAAATATCTCCCAATGTAAACCATAATCCTTGCCTTAATACGAAAGGATTGGATCGGCGGAAACATTCGGCCATTTTCTTTTGCTTCTTCAATTCTCGATTAACTCGTCCGTGTGACGATCCCTAATGCCGAACAGGACGGGTACCCCCATACAAACAAGCAACACAAGAACCAGATCATTTGGTCACAGATGACGGACACTTTTGGCCAACCGTTTCCCAGCAACGGGTTGTCCCATCGTAAAGGTCGAGAACCGATGCTACGGCCTATCCACAACCATCGCCGACTTGGGGCCATTCCCTCTTTGGCTGCAGCATTGTAAAAAATAATGACCATTCAAAATGATCCTTCCGTTTCTGTTTTTCCTACATTTTCCCCCGGTACCAAGCACCGCAATCGCTCGCTAGAGGAAACGGATTTCACTCGAAAAGGATCACCATTTCCATCACCTGCAGCACCATCATCACCCCTCAGCCAGAGTCACATTGACCATGGTCGCTTGACGATTTGAACCGTTATGTGGTTTTCGCTACTCGTTCGGGCTCGTTCATCCTAGTGCGAGAGGTTTTTCTCTTCCTTTGTTCAAATGCTGCTACAAGGAATGACTATCATCTTCACACATCATTCTCAGTCTGGCCGGCGGGCAACCAAATGCGTTCGTTTCGCGCCCCATCGATAGTCCCCAGTTCCATTTCCCGTTTCCTTCCTTGAATGCTATTTTCTCATTTTATCTGTTAACCATCTCGGGATAGCTCGGACGCAGCATGCCGGGCTGGGTCCGGAATGACCGCTGACGATGGTAGAGACAGCCGCACCAAAAAAAAACCCGTTTGCTACCCGGGGCAAAAGACCGAGAAACATTCGTCTACACTCGACCCCATTTCCGGCGGCCATATTGTTCCGGGAAAGGAATCGTTGTGTGTGTGTGTGTGTGTTTAGCTCGGGAGAAGCAACACATTTCTGGTGTTGCTGGAACCGAACCGTACCCCTATTGTCATGAAAGTGGTAACCATTTTCACCAATCTGACCATAAAAACCCCGGACCCATTTTCTTTACAGTGTCTGGAGAGCGTTTTATAATGCCTGGCTTTGATGAGATGTACAAGGGGCAAGGACACATTTTGAATGGTTGGTTGTTGTGTTTAGCGAAGTGTGTAAGTTGACACCATTCAGCAGAAAGCAATGTGGTCTTGTGGACTTTGGTGCGATGCACTGTACACAAGTTGAAGTTGCTAGACTTCTTAATTTGACAAACAATGTTCTGAATTTCTCGACATTTTCCATTCACTAACCAATTCCGTTTTACTTCAAAATGACAAAACTGACTAATGAGTGTCATCTTCTTCTTCTTCCTTGGCACTACTATAACCTCGTGAGGTCTTGGTCTTGGCCTAGAATGCTAGCTTTCTATGACTAAGCTGTACCCGTAACTGGATAGTCAGTCCTGCGTACGGGGATGCGTTCTGCCGGGATTCGAACCCCGGTCCTGCCGTGTGAAGACTGGCGGGCGCCGCTATCGTATATACCACCGGGCTGCCCCAGAAAGTGCCATCAAAAGTCAATATTCCTTTCTTTCCGGGTTATTCAGTTATCCAGGTTTGGCCAAGCCTCGTGAAGCCCGGACAAACGCCATTGCATTGTGATTGCATGAATAATATAAAGATTTTGAGAAAAATCACACAATAAATCAAAAGAAATTACGAAATTTTACAAGCAGTTTAAGTATTCAAAGCAATCAACCCCCTGTCAGATAGCAAGAAAAAAGCGGATACAGCTTTCGTAATGGCATACTCGCGCAGAAAGCTTTCGTGGAGATTGAAGAGGGGACACAGCGTACATTCCAGTCTCGCTAAAACTTGAAACCCCTTCAATCCGTAAAGAAAAATTCCATAAAAGTGTAAAACTTTTGCCCAAAAAGCGTGTAAAGCACTCGCAACGTTGGAGCATTTATCAATCTTTTCTACTTTTCTTGTTGTTTCTAAAATCCTTTTAACCAACCTAATGGCTGTTTGGCAGCTCCAGTAAAGTCCTCTCTCTCTCTTTTAGGGGTAAAATTTTAACAAGCCACAAAAAAGGACTGACTAAAAGTGTAGTCCTTGCATGGAAGGTATGGGAAAGCTTACACATTCATTAAAAAAACACACACCCACACCATGCACGAAGATGAGGCCACACACATAAAACGCGCGCCTTCGCTGCATGAATAATATAAAGATTTTGAGAAAAATCACACAATAAATCAAAAGAAATTACGAAATTTTACAAGCAGTTTAAGTATTCAAAGCAATCAACCCCCTGTCAGATAGCAAGAAAAAAGCGGATACAGCTTTCGTAATGGCATACTCGCGCAGAAAGCTTTCGTGGAGATTGAAGAGGGGACACAGCGTACATTCCAGTCTCGCTAAAACTTGAAACCCCTTCAATCCGTAAAGAAAAATTCCATAAAAGTGTAAAACTTTTGCCCAAAAAGCGTGTAAAGCACTCGCAACGTTGGAGCATTTATCAATCTTTTCTATTTTTCTTGTTGTTTCTAAAATCCTTTTAACCAACCTAATGGCTGTTTGGCAGCTCCAGTAAAATCCTCTCTCTCTCTTTTAGGGGTAAATTTTAACAAGCCACAATAAAGGCTGACTAAAAGTGTAGTCCTCGCGTGGAAGGTATGGGAAAGCTTACACATTCATTAAAAAACACACACCCACACCATGCACGAAGATGAGGCCACACACATAAAACGCGCGCCTTCGCTCCACACTCAATAACGTTACTCCATCAGTCGGCGGCGTGGGAGCTTCTGCTCGCACATTGCCCGACAGTTTAAGGTTCATAACGGCATAACCGGCATGATTTATTCATACAAATTGTTTCACCCGACTTTGGTAGAGAGCAAATGCAGGACCCCACGAAAGAATCCACGAAAATGGCGCTTCAAATGGCGCTTCAACTGCGTTTCTGAATCCTGGACGGGAGATGGAACATGGAAAGCTGTATAACGAGTACAAGAGTAAAACGCCGTAAAATATAATGTACTACACAAAAGCCGCCAGTGTAAACGGCCTTCACCCACATGTGGCGCGTTCCTGAAAACCCGAACTCAGGCCGCCTGGTAACAATGTTTCACCACCAAAAAGAGCCCTTCAAAAATGTGATGCAAAGAAATTAACTGTGTCATGATTTATTTAATTTTTTAAACAAACGCTTTCTGTTATGTAGCGCGTATGTCTGGTAGTTGCTGGTGAACCTAATTTACATGGAAAATTCATCACCGACGAGCTACGAAAGCCAGCCATCTGTGCAGACCACACCAACATTGAGAAGAAAAGAAATTGGGTCACTAGCGCCGTTTCCGGGTGCTATTATCCCGGGCGACAGTTATCGCATCAAGTTGTTCCGCTTTCGAACTACGAGTGTTTTCTGGTTTACTTTTACCGTGCCGGTTCAGGCAATGTGGTGCATATTTTAAACCGAGAGCTTAACTTACGTCCATCGGCGCGAAAACACCCTTCCGTTGAGCTTGCGACACGCCACACCAAACTGTACCCAACACCGTAAGGTACGAACTTCACGTTCAACGCTCGCATAAAGTTGTGACATTTTATTGTCCCGAGACCGGGTGGAATCGGCAAACGAAGGGAAAGAAAACACGTCCCCACGCACAATGCCAGCACAATCCGGAAGCGCACCGAACGGAAGTGTCTGACTCAGGCTTGCAATGACTTTTTTGTGTGTGACTTCTCCCTTGGTTCGAGAAAACGGTGTAAGTCCTTCGCCACACTCCGATCCCTGCTCGTTGTTGGTTGGTTGTTTTCTTTTTCTTCACCGTTGCTGCACCGCCCCATCGAATGCACCCCGTGTAACAATGCAATTTTGCACAATGGATAGAAGGAAAGTGATGTCATTGCATCCGGGAGTACGTGCACGCGTTAGGCATACCATTTTCCCTTCGTGGGACGCGAATGGGCCGCGTGCTTGTCTCGCTGCTTTCGGTGTGGTTTTTGTGTTCTTTGCCTTTGCTTCGGTGCTGGAAGGTAGAATGAATGGCACACACCGAAGCAAAAAAAAAAACCAACGGAAACTACACCAACTGCACACGGGACAATTTAATGTGCGCCGAGCGAGCGGGTTAGTATTTTTGCACAAGAAGGTTGATAATAAAAGAGTTGTTTTATAAGCATAAAGATAGCAAAGGAGTACGACTGTCGCGTCTAATGGGATTTCGGAATGGGAATTTTGGCCTGTGTCTCTCAAGGATGATAAGTATATAGTAGTTGTGGTTAAGTAAACAGTAGACACAGGACTTGTTGTCTTGCTATAGGTATGTATAGGACTTTCAGATTCTAGGCCTAAGTATGCTAAAGAAAATCATCAAGAATTTGATAGTGAAGAAAGCCATGAATGACAGGCCTAGACTCCTCAAAGTTATCATCCTCAAGTCCTCAAATTCCAACCAAAATGTATACAACTCAACGATTCTTCCAGACACTTATCAATCGCGGCTAGGTACGACTGCAGCTTGCCGGATATCCTGCCACACGCCCGAAGGCGCACCGATGGCAACGTGCGACGCCGGTTTTAATTTCCACGGATGCATCCGTCGTCCCAGCGGACGATGCGACTCTCGTAAAGTGGCTTGATGTACGATTGTTTCCATAGCGGGTGCTTTCTCGCGCGTTCCGTCCGCGAGCAGCGAAATTGTTTTTGCTAAACTTTTTCGCTTCCAAGTAAACATAGTTGTCCACTTTCCGTGGTGTTGCTGCAAGTTGCGCAGTTTGTTGTCTTTATTTGCCAATTTTGTTAGAATTTGTTCCACTTTCATTGTGCGACATTTATATGATTCTGTTGAACTAAACAAAGAGTCTAATGAAGATGATAGAGTTGCTTACTATGCTCTTCTCTTGGGGTAATGTGTGGTGGAAATTGCTAACAGTAAAATTAAATTCTTTCTTTTATTTTGTGGAAAATTATAGTCGTGAAGTTTGTTTCATAAGTTCTTTGTGAACAGAATTTTCCATAACTAAAATTTCGTAACTAAAATTCATGACGTCTTCTTGTACAAATGCTTGTACACGACCCAACCCAAAGAAAAAGCTTCACAAAACCCCCCCGACCATAATCGAACGGACTTATCGGAACATAATCTCATTTGCATAAACATCTACGCAGCAAGAAAAACAACATCGTCCTTGCCCGAAGGGCACCTAACCAAACACGCCAATAACGAATTATGGTGAACGTAAAGTCATATCGAATGAACGTTTTCAGCATCGCCGCTTCGTAGAATTAGTCCCAAAAGCTGTCGGCCATATATTTTGTCAAAATATCGTCCAAATCACCACCATCAAAAGACTTCATGCGCTTCGTGTTGTGCTTGTCAGTGCGTCGTCTGTGGTGAAGTTTTACCGCTCGTTACCAGAATGAAAATCGATCGCCTTGAAATCCATACGGCGATACCGTTGACATCCCGGTGGCGTCAACTGTCAAGGCGAGGTTTGACCTCCAGCAACGCGGCCTGTTTCCCGCCCCAGACAGTGCCCGGTGGGTTCATTCTTTTAATCGAAAATGTTCCGCCAGCGATTGGATATCATCCATTTCAATCTTAATGATGCTGACAGCATACACTGGGGCTTGCGAAGGCACGGGATCCGCACACAAGGAACGTACCATTCGAGGAGTGTTCTTCGTCCGGCGCGCAGATCGGATAATTTGAAAGGAATGAAAATTTATATTATAGTAATTCATAAGTATGTGCACATCGTTCCATCGTTTGCTTTCTGCCGGCGATAACAGTCCCGGGAGACTTTCGTGCCAGACAATTGCAAAACCCAGAAGTTAGCGTTGGACTGGGTGGAAGTGTAATGAATGGATGAACGAAAGCCACCATTTCCGTACACTAACGAAGGATAGCAACGTTGTTAGGGAACAGTAAACCATGGTCACGTATCGGTTCGGACAATAAAGACATCATCGTAAAGCTCGTGGTCGTGGTACCAATTGGTTGACTTCGTTATAAGCCCTAAACCGGTAGTCCTCCTCCAATGTACAGCAGTTTAAGAGCTTGTCCTAGGATAGCCTAATTTAAATGACAATTAAATGCAGTATCGTGTTGCTCTTTGGCAAACAATCGAGCACATTTTGCTCCTACCAAAAGTCTTCACTTGCTCCACTCCAATGCAATCAGAATCTTTATTGATTGCAGTCGGATCGGATAACATTTCGCTTATTAGATTATGTACAACTAATGTAGAAACATGCACAAACGTACAAGCAACATACGGAGCGGAGAGAACCCCATACGAAACTCCACCCAAAATCAACGGTGCATGCATTGCAAAGCCCCGAAATCAATTCAATTGAGTGATCGATTCCTGTGGGAGCGTACTACACCATCCCAGTGTGTCCCGGGGAAACTTTACCCAAAAGTGGAAAACCATGGTCGGAAGTATATTTTCCCATCCAATCAAAACGAGAACAGCGCAAGCATTCCTTCAGTGAATCCGAGAAGGATTCCTTCGCCTATCGGCCCATCCATACAGGTAAATTGAAGTTTGCGTATGGAAAAGGGGAAAGAAGAAAATATCGCACAACCCTAAGGAACTCTGTTGTCTTCTAGGAATGGAATTGAATTTGAACAACCGAACCTATCAGTCACACCCGCGCCACACGTCAATGGCGCGTGCGGAATGAACATAAGCGTCCTGGGATCTCTCCTGGGACAGGAAAGAAAAAAAAGGTTGGGTATCTCCACTGAGAGTACTGCCGCCGCACAGCAGACACGTATCGATTCAGCGAAGGGCTGCGTTTTCGAATCGATTTTTCGATTTCATTTGCTCTCCCTCCCGACCAAACCTGTTTCACCTGCCGGCAAGTGTGTGAATGTTGCGGGAAAAAGAAAAAGAAAATTGGACTCAATCTGATACAAAGACTCACGAGCGAAAGAGACTTAAGGGGATAGATTGTGGTGGCTTCTTCCAGCGACAGCAACACTACCACCGCTCAAAAGAGGTTCCGCATCACGTGCCAAAGCCAATCACGGTCCTTGTCTTGTTTCGTTTCGCAAATCACGTGCCAAAAAGTGCGTATTAATAAAGATTGATCCGATGAATAATTGATGTCCTGGGGTGGATTTTATTCGGAATGGAGGGCAGATGACAGACAGCCCGCCCACCCGACGAAATGTCTAGTTTGCGTTGTTTACAGTGTTCGGAAATTAGTGACATGTTGTCGCAACGTTAGAGGTACTTCAAAGTACGAGAAATTGTTGCGTTTATTTAGAACCATTGAGTTTGAACTTTAATGCCTTGATCATTACTCTTCTTATTTAACAACAAATTAATATAATCCATTTATCACTTCATTAAGAGGGAACGCTTTGGAACACTTAATTCTCACGGCAAAACACACACACAACTATGCAGTAAAAGCCTACGGGAACCTGTTCCAGTGTGCATAAAGAACAAGTTATCTTCAAGCTGCCGAAAAACCGACCAACTAACCAGGCCCTTTTTTCTACACCTTCCAACAGCTGTAACTATTGTGAAGTTCACAGCGCACTTAATACTGCAAACTTTTACACCGATACTTATGCATCTAAATTTGCGTATTCAAAGTAGAGCTCCAAGTTTGCCTACGATTGCCAACCGTCCCCCGAGTTTCACTGGTGCCGACTTTTGAGCGAACCTGCTGTTTGGATTTTGCCACCAGCAGCTCTTACAACACCAACTTACAATATTAAACTTGCCCCACACGTTGTCTTGGGACAACTTTTGCTCCGACATTTCTTCCAGCGGGATTACTTAGTACTTAGGGTAATAACTTTTCTTCTGGAGCAGAGGCCAAAAATGATATTCCAGGCGATGTGCTTTTGAAGTGTACGGGGCGAAGACCAACACGGACCACGCACCAGTGTCACCAACAAACAGTTTGTCAAGTGTCCTGCAGTCGAATCCATTGGAAACGTAAGTCGTACAAACGTCAAGTGGGTCTGGTTAAAGATGAAGCAAAAGATGTTGGAATATGAAAATGACATCGGGTCCGTACTTGAAGCGCTCGGGACCAGCAACTTTAATCAAGCGACACAGACCAAAAGGTACCAAAACCAAGCTTCTGATTTTCATTACAGGACAGCAGAATATTGCATTACGATATTATCCGTAGGCATGGAACTACGGCAGGAGCAGGGAGTTCACTGAAGCATACACAAAATTCAAGAGAACTTCACAACATAAAACCAGTCTAGACCGGTTTTATGCTCCCACACTGTCTCCAGCGTTGGACAGGTATTGTGGGTGGGTGGGGTAGTATTTGGGGAATCTTGTTTGAAGTGCCCAAAGCAGCGTTGCTCACTCGCTCTGTTCCACTACCAGAGGCAGAGGAGAGTACAGCGGATTAGAACATTTTTGCAGCCAAAACGTTGTTATTTTCGATTTTTGCTCTTTTTCTTTTGCTCGGTGTTGTTCCAACAAACGAGGAAAAATGTCTATTTAACGAGTTTTGGCACGACACGCTACGCTCTTAAGTGGTATATGGGAGCATTTCTTTCTAGTTTTTTTTTCTTGTTGCAAAACGAGAAATGGTACCGAATCAGATTAACTTTTTCTTTGCCTCCTTTCCTAGCTTTCCCAACCAAGAGACAACCATTGATGCGATTAGTGCTTACATGCTCTGGAACAGGCTCATTCCAAGTCCGCTCTGCAAGGAATTCCAAAGCATCAAAAGCCGGCGAGAACAGGAAAAACTTTTTTTTCCCGTCCACCGATTGCATGATAAAACTTTCACGAAAAAGTCACGACGCGATGCCCAACCCATGCCACACGCATCGCCGTACAAATTCTAATTTGAAAATGGCATCGAGCAATAACAGTGCCAAACAACAACGAACATTCCTTCCCGTAGTGTGGCTTTCTCACCACAGGCCGTTAGTTTTAATGTTCGATCGGTAACGAAAACAAATGTTGCACTAATGGAATGGCTTCCGATGTGGATCGAGTGCTTGCTTAAAATTAAAATTAATGATTGAGCATGAGACACTTTGGGAATACATACAAGTTCACTGTTTTGTTGTTGTTGTTGCTGCTAAGGTGAGGTAAGCGTGTATTAAATTTGATTTTAAATATTAGCAGGACTTTGGAAATAATTTTCATAACACAAATTGTAATATACCGAAAGCGAAAAACGATCGCTGGAAGCGGTGAACATGACCGAACCGAAATGAATTGAATGCAAAATTAATGAACACAAAGCACTTAACGTGCTTCCAATTAGATTGTGGCCCAGCAACAACTACCAGGCGCCTCCATTCACGTTCATCCATGCGCGTATTAAAGCAGGCACACGGCTTTGCTTTAGCTTTTGCCCTGACTTTTCCTTCGCAAAACAATCGTACAGTCTTCTCGGAAAGTAAGGAAAAACTACCACCAACTGATTAATTAAAATTAATGGAACGACAAACCATTGAGCAGAAAGCAGAAATTGAGTCGTTTTACCAGCGTGACATCGAAAACTTCAAAAACCACGTGACCCAACGATTCCTTCCCACGGTAGTGGTCACGGTGGATCATCAAAGCGTACCGATAGCCTTTCATTTTCCAACCAAAAGTGTAAGAATATCAAAACATTCTTTAAAACCGGAACACAACGTTTAACATTTCTTACTTCAGCAAAAAGGATCAGATTTTCCCTTTGGTCAGGGGCGAATGGATCATTAAATCGTGCGTTTACTAACTTGTTGAGCAAAATCGTACAAGCAACAAGCAGCCAACGGTTCGCGATTCGCTCGAAAATGTGCGTGACACTCCCCACTCGCACATCCGGAAAAGCTCACAGACGTGAGACAAGTGCGCGTGGGCGAGAAACGCCAACCTGACGCCCTCGCCCTTCCGTGGAAAGTTGTTCAAAACAGCCATAAATAAAATTCCACCTAAACGACGCACCGTAAATCTGGCGACCTTCCGCCGTACCTCTGCCACAGTCACCGCGCGTACTACAATCTCGGCCGAGGGTAAAGAAAAGACCTTTTAACACCGGACTAGTGTAACTTCGCCCGACGGGGGTAAGCTACATTTCACGCAAAATTATTTACATTCTTGCGCGAAAACGCACAACACCGGAGGTCCAGCAGCAAGGAAGTTCACCTAGCTAAAGAAGTTGGGTACAACTAAAAGTTCCTCCGTTATGACTTTAAAAGATACTTAAAAGCGTCACATCAACGGTTGGCAACATTCTGCTGCAAGAATAAAAAGTTTAGTGTTTATGGAAAAGCCTTCTGCCGTTGGGGGGAAAATAGAAAACAAAATATAAAAATAGAAGCTTTATATTCATAGACAAAAAGAAAATCGAATGTATGGTCAAAAATGGGTACCCGAACGTTAAATACTTTATGTCAACAGTCGCCCCATTAAATGTTAACGACACTTTTCAACTGCTTCATTCGAGCGCACGGAACGGGCACGTTAACTTTTGATATTTAAAAGCGCCTTTTCGTTCTTTTTTTAGCATTTCACCCATTTCAGGACCACAAAAGCTCCCACAGCCACGTGCACTGTAGGCCGCTCGTAGCAAGGAGCTAGGCAACATCCACGTTGACAAAATGGTGAACCATGCTTACCGCCACAATGTTGCTAGAGGCTTGATAAACCGGGTTTAATTAATTCCAAAACCCAAAAAAAAAAACGACGACGCAGATTTTTTGTTGTACCTTTTGCATTTCTTTCTTTATCGTGCCGAACAATACAACAAGGTGCCAAAAACATGCAAAACACCGAGAAGCAAAGAACACTCGCGAACGAACGCTCGTTTTACACGCACCAACACACAGGAAAACGTTAGAAGAAAAGCCTGCTTTCGCTAGGTTTGGGGCTTTGTGTTACGAACGGGGTGGAAATGAAAGTTTATTGCGCTCCTAGCAGCAAACACCGTTCGTTTCCGGTGGTTCGGGAAATAATTCTCCGCGTCGTGAAATTGCTAACCGAGCAGCGATGGCGTTGCGTAGTTGCGTTAAGTTTCCGCTCACGTAAGGTGTCGTTTTGATCAAATTGATTATTTGCCAGGTGGCGTGGATGTGCTTATAAAGAGTGTGCTAATAAAGCATCATAACTTTAATTGAAGTAAATAATGCACGCATGCGATAAATCTATTTCCAGAAATAGGATTTTGTATTACTCTTGTGCACGACAGTGCTGATATGAAAGCTTTTATCTTAACAGTAAGGTTTTAAAAGCTAATTTAATGAATTTTGTGGTTTTCTGCTTATTTTGTTTGAAACGCATTTTGTATCAAGGCTCTTTAAACTCTTCTCAGGACCCTTTAGCTCACTAAAGCGTTAAAAGAAATCAATGAAACCCAAGGCAAGACAACGACGCGAGAAATGACGGGACAACTAGACGCCAGTTATTTACTGGATCAGCCTGTAACGTACAGCCCTTAGCCGCTCGTCGCTCGCGCTCGCGTGCCCAATGGTCGGATGAGGTCTTCGATGGATGTCGTTTTGGGGCGACGGTGAGTGTGTGTGTGTGTACCGAACACAGGATGAAATATTGTCACCCATTCACTTTCATTAGATTCAGTTACGGCCCTTCGCTAGCCGTCCTTGTCCGTCTGGATTGGTGTGGTGCGCTTTTTTCGGCTAAGCTTCTAACAAGGACCAGGACAACATATTTCCCGGGCACCCTTTGCTCGGTGTGACGCAACAAACAACAACCTCCAAACACTTTGCACATATTTCTTGGCTCCATATCAATGTGGAGCTGATGGCCTAGAGCAGGTATGTCAAACTGGCGGCCCGCGGGCCGCATGCGGCCCGCTTAGACTTTAGATACGGCCCGCGAACATGACTAAACTGCATATGTAATTGATTGTAAGATATCGAAGATAATCTTTTATACATTTTTGAAAAGTATTGAACCATATTGAATGGTTGAACCATATCGATTTTCTTATTAAGATCAACTTTGCAGCTCGCAAATTATCGGGAATGTGTAAATGCGGCCCGCCAATGAAATGAGTTTGACACATCTGGCCTAGAGGAACGACGTTCCTAGCCTGCACCAAACAGCCAGTGCTGGTGGCTTTCGCCATGCTTACGGTTTATATATGTTGGCGCTGTTTTGCGATAAAGTTATGCGACTCGTGCCATAATCATAAATTTATTTGCTCGGATAAAAATATCCTGGTGGCTGGCTGGGCTAGCTGGCAGCATTCGGTGTGAGTGCGCCATTGTGAGTTGTCGTATCGATATGGAAACGTATAAAAGGGCTAGAAATCACTCAAACTGGTTGACTTTTCGTCGGGCACTGAATATGTGGAGGCAACACGAAATGGAGCAGTCGTTCGGAACGTTATGGCTGGGACGATATACAGCTTTATGCATAACGTTTCTTGTGGATGTAAACGAACAAAGGCTAAGTTAAATAAGTCAATACATCGAAAGGATCATGAATAGTAATGAAAATAGTTATTGCAAAATACAACAAAAGAAGCATATTATTTAAAGCTCAAAATCGATGTCAGCACATTCCTTCTACTTTGCGCCTAAATCTATACTATTTTTGTTCTTGTAGCACACGTGATGAAACTGATGTTTCGAAACAACGGCAGACACGTGATAACTTTTTATTATTGTTATTGTTATTTCAAAGGAATTATTATTGGCTCCACTATGCCTAAGCCCATCGAGGACCAAGCCCCTAAAATCTTAGTCCATGTACTCGCCATAAGGGTTTTCGTTTCGTAATCGTGATTGTAATTTGTTCCATCTCAACGGATACAGAAACAAAAGCGAAAGTACAACGCCCAAGTCAAAAGAATCTCCGAAAACTTTGCGTGTGCGAAGAAGTTCGAAGAAGTTTCACAACCGTTACGTAGTAATTTTGGAGCGAATTTCAAAGAAGAAAACCAGAGCGAACATGAAAAAAATTGGAGAAAAAAACCATTAGCACTTCCTGAGCAGCGGCACATCGTCACCTTCTGCTTCTTGCAAAGGGATATATCGCTGTCAGCGATGTGCTATCCGTGCCGCACAATGCAGCAACGTAGTAAGACACCTCACAAAACCCCATGCCGCCATTCATCCGCAACACCCATACCCAAAAGCTAAGATAATAGTGCTGTATGGGAAAACTTCTACCCGGCCGGGGCTGTTTTCGATTCGTTTTCTTGCCGAAAATGGTGGTGGTGGTGTCCGCAAACAAATGCCCCGATGTGTTTAAGCAGGAAAACAGATTAGTGTGACAGGCCATTTTTTCCGGCCCACCATCACATCATCAGCGTCGGAACAGGAAGTTTGTCCTGCCAGTGTTAGACATCGATGGGGGTGATTGTCTGGGAGGTTTGGTGGTGATGAAAATGTTTCAAAAATATCACTCAAGAAGGAAGGATTCTTTTCGGCGGTGTCAGCTTTGCTTTCCGAAAACGTCGAAAGCACCGTGCACGAATCTACAATAGACGCATCAGATTTGTTCGACCCATCTTTACACATTTTTTTGTGCAATCTGAATTGTTTGGAAAACCCATTTTTTCCTCCATTGTTGAACGGGCAGCTGTCAGGAAGGTGAACTTCTTGCCGTGTTGAAGAAGCTGAGACAACAACGACTTTGACACTTACGTTTGCTGTAAGACTTATCGGCCGGGATGTTGCCGTTTGGTTCCAGTCGGTCGAGGTACTCCTCGGATGTGTAACCGTTGAAGGGCACTTTACCGCCACGATTGTGACCATGTCCGTGGTGATGATGGTGATGATGCGGATGGTGATGGTGGTTGTTCTGTTGCGTGGATTCGTCGCTTTCCTCGCGCGATATCGCTGTAAAGAGAGAGCAGCAGGAAAAAGGAGAAACAATTAACTTAAGCGTAATTCATCATCAAGCAGATTCGAAACTCGTGATTCTCTTATCTGCGTGTTTTGCGTTATCTTGCTGTGAAAAATTGCGTAAGGTTGATGGAAATTGATTTACGGTGGTACCTTAGAAATGGATTATCACGAGATCACAAAAACAAACTTCCTTCTGTCAAATGTATTTCCTAGGTCAATGCTTGAGGTGGAAAGACTTGAGTTTCTCAAGAGAATACTTCAAAAAAAAGTATCCCGTCTCAAATTACACATTAAGAAGTAAGGCATTAAAAGCTACAGAAATCCAAAAATATTACTTTTTTGAGTCCTCTCTCTTCAAAATTTAACTACTTAAGAATTTCTGTTCATATATACAGTCAACAGCTCAATTAGCTCAATAGCAATGCACAGAAAGCAGTAAGAACATTTTTCCATTTTCAAGTAATCCTACCACAATGCGAACACCCACATAACGCACAACTGCACATAATGGGCAAGTGCCACTACAGAAAGCACCCTCTCCGATTAGCCACTTAGCAAGTAGTTGGGATTTTGAAACAGAAAGAACGAAAACGAAACAAAATAGAAAAAACACGAAGCAAATAATTGTCATCAAGAGCTTCAGGGGTGTAAATTGTGGTAGAACGATATAAACTGAGCTCATAAAAAATAACAACATTTCCAACGATGCAACGACGAACCACGGCCAAAGTCTCTAACGTCTCGTATATCTGGCTATTCACGCCATTTTTTTGTTTTGTTGTTGTGGCTCTGTGTGCTGTTTAAATGGTGCTATTTCTCCTGTTTCCACTAGGTTGAACCACTTTTCACTTCACGCGTGGAAGACTTCATCAGCATTCATCAACGTGGCGAGCGCACGGCGTTCTTCGGCAAGCATGGATTTTCTGTCAACCCACCCGTCGTTGTGACGCCTTCGGGAAGAAACGTTGATTAATGACACTTCCTGCGTCGGTGTGAGCGGCACGAAAATAATGTCCTTCCAGCACATTTTGACAACACATCCGGTTTTTTTTTCTCTTTGGTTGAAGTGTCCGTTTTCGTTAGTACGCTTGGTTTATTTAATTTTTTTCGTATTTACGGTGATGGAAAAGACTTCCATGTAAAGCTCCAAATTAAAAGCACAAAATATAAGTAGCGTTATCCTTGGTTTAAATAAATGTTAAACAGAATTACACTGTATCTATAGAGTATTCGTATTGCAAAATATTATAAATACGAAATACACTAGATACGAAAATCTGAAAATCATCCAATTCGAAAGTAGAAATGCACATCTTATCGTGCTTTTCAGCCTGCATTAAGGACCATGAAGTATTCTTTTGTACAATCGCTCTGTACATAAACACTTGACCTTAAGCTGCCGTAAAAGAACTATTCTTCGAGTCCTTGAACACCGACGAGGTCATATAACGCACCTGGACTAGAACACTAGCGTGACGGTCAAAGTCTAATTTACGAAGACATCATCACTGGTCAGGAACGAACATAGGGAGAAAAAATGTCACATCTCGCTTCACACAAGCCCACGAGGAACCAACACGGAAGACCAACACCGGAGAAGACTTCGGTCTATTTCCCAAACCACAAGCAGCCAGGTATGGTACACCATGAAGAAAGTAAACTGCATGAATGAATAATCGTCTCCACGGGGCAATCGAGAGAACCGCGCGCATTCTCATGGCAAGCGACCCAACGGTCCGACCATTTTCCGGGCACTGAGCTGTGCGGTGTGCTGAAGATGACAGCATGATACGGCAGGATCGAGTCAAATTGGCCTATCAGGGATTTCACGGGGCTGGGACGTCGTAATGCCCCGTGTGTCCTTAGTTATCTATCTAACGAGCTTTGGGCAAGGTAGAGCATCGGCTTCAACGACAAGCTGTACGTTGCGAGGGCTGGATGATTCTGGATTCAACCCTGGGCGTGACCAAGCGGAAACCAAAAACTGGGTCAATTACTGGCCAACAGCCGAGCTAGCTGAGCGAGACACAGACCAAGTTTGCAGTGTCATCGAACACTACCACCGCCTGCATTTCGGGATGTGCCCGGGATATAATCCAGGCAGATGTCGACGTGGTGTGGTGTTAGTATGATGGAAATTTAAATTTAAATGGATTTAAACCACCTTCGCTACACGGAGATCGTGGTTTGTATGTGTGTGTGTATGTGTATGTGTGTGTGCGAGAAGGCTTTCGCTGTCACTCCAAAGGTAATCTATGGAGCAGGACTCGATTACTGCCCATGGGCGGTACACGTCACGAGTAAGAGTGTAACCGTTTCCGGTGCTAACGATTGCACCCAGGGTTACTTCGAGCTGCTCCAATACACCATGACCCGGACACAACCGAGTAATGAACTTTCTCTCTCTCTCTCTCTGTCTCCTTTCGTTGCAATGTGTTAAATGGCGCAGTCGTTTCTGGTTTGTATGCAGTTCATTTTCAACACTTCACCGGTCCTTGACATAGAAACCAAGCCCGGAAGAACTGACGTATAGCATCCGAACGGATGTGGACGATGATACCATGCATCCAGGCACTGTGGTGGGAGGCTCTGACCGACGACTCCGGACAACCAACAAAAATAGGACGCGTGTACAAACACATCCCATATCGACCATTACAGCGAAAAACGAGTAAACATAAACGGACCTTGGGCGTTCAGCGGTATCGAGATGGTGTAGGATGCTGCTGAAATCAGCACAGGACCTATGCAAACATCGTCAGCATCGCTGTGAAATGGCCACTTTGAACCAGTAGGAATAGCATCAGGGAAAACCCAGTTGCAGTGTTGATAGACGTTTATGGGGAAGCGTATGGTGAGGCAGATGAATATATTCAGTAGGATAGACCGGTGAAGTTCTTCCTACGCTCAGCGAAAGGTCAACACCGGGGAAAATGGTGTACAACCAAACATTATTAGTTAGCTTTACCTCCACGCTTCAAGTAATCAAATATTCGGTTGCATATAAACGAGCAAAACAACAAACTTCACACTGATTGGCTTCTTTTATAATAACTTCTCTCGATTTTTTGGAGAAATCCTCAGAAGCCAGCTGCATGGTCTCTTATCCATTTTGACCCTTCATTAGCCATGATACGGCAGGATCGAGTCAAATTGGCCTATCAGGGATTTCACGGGGCTGGGACGTCGTAATGCCCCGTGTGTCCTTAGTTATCTATCTAACGAGCTTTGGGCAAGGTAGAGCATCGGCTTCAACGACAAGCTGTACGGTGCGAGGGCTGGATGATTCTGGATTCAACCCTGGGCGTGACCAAGCGGAAACCAAAAACTGGGTCAATTACTGGCCAACAGCCGAGCTAGCTGAGCGAGACACAGACCAAGTTTGCAGTGTCATCGAACACTACCACCGACTGCATTTCGGGATGTGCCCGGGATATAATCCAGGCAGATGTCGACGTGGTGTGGTGTTAGTATGATGGAAATTTAAATTTAAATGGATTTAAACCACCTTCGCTACACGGAGATCGTGGTTTGTATGTGTGTGTGTATGTGTATGTGTGTGTGCGAGAAGGCTTTCGCTGTCACTCCAAAGGTAATCTATGGAGCAGGACTCGATTACTGCCCATGGGCGGTACACGTCACGAGTAAGAGTGTAACCGTTTCCGGTGCTAACGATTGCACCCAGGGTTACTTCGAGCTGCTCCAATACACCATGACCCGGACACAACCGAGTAATGAACTTTCTCTCTCTCTCTCTCTGTCTCCTTTCGTTGCAATGTGTTAAATGGCGCAGTCGTTTCTGGTTTGTATGCAGTTCATTTTCAACACTTCACCGGTCCTTGACATAGAAACCAAGCCCGGAAGAACTGACGTATAGCATCCGAACGGATGTGGACGATGATACCATGCATCCAGGCACTGTGGTGGGAGGCTCTGACCGACGACTCCGGACAACCAACAAAAATAGGACGCGTGTACAAACACATCCCATATCGACCATTACAGCGAAAAACGAGTAAACATAAACGGACCTTGGGCGTTCAGCGGTATCGAGATGGTGTAGGATGCTGCTGAAATCAGCACAGGACCTATGCAAACATCGTCAGCATCGCTGTGAAATGGCCACTTTGAACCAGTAGGAATAGCATCAGGGAAAACCCAGTTGCAGTGTTGATAGACGTTTATGGGGAAGCGTATGGTGAGGCAGATGAATATATTCAGTAGGATAGACCGGTGAAGTTCTTCCTACGCTCAGCGAAAGGTCAACACCGGGGAAAATGGTGTACAACCAAACATTATTAGTTAGCTTTACCTCCACGCTTCAAGTAATCAAATATTCGGTTGCATATAAACGAGCAAAACAACAAACTTCACACTGATTGGCTTCTTTTATAATAACTTCTCTCGATTTTTTGGAGAAATCCTCAGAAGCCAGCTGCATGGTCTCTTATCCATTTTGACCCTTCATTAGCCACCACCAACACGAGCTTTAACCATTTCAGGACACTGTTTCTATCAGTCAGCGGGATATGTGAGAAGGATTTGCTGGGACAAGGGACGGGAAAATCAAATTTTCGAATGTCCACTTTATGGCTTTCCGGTGTTCAAACACGGTCGAGGTCGGAACGACTGCAAGGGCTCGGTAGGTTGATTAGTTTAGAGCCATTCGGCCGCTCGCTACTTACGCTTCGACTCCGGATCTTTTGCGGTTTGACGTTTTGGGCAAGTTTTGCACCGAGATCCCGTGGAGCGGTGGCAACACCAACCACTCCGCCGCCAACACAATGGAGCAAAAGAGCACGGTATCAAGAGCGCCATCATTACGGACGTTTATGCGAACAACTCTTTCGCCCGGTTGCTGGCACCGTGCTTTGCCGGCTTAGCAAGCGTACCCAGATTCATCCTCGTTAGCTCTCTCGCCTCACAAACCATAGCGACCGCGACGGGGTGTACACCATGTTTTGCTGAGATGTAATACTACTTAAAAGAAAGTTAGTGGTAGCACTTAGCGCGCTACAAAAGCTCGCCGAGCCTGGGTCACGAGCTGCGAACGTTATTGCATGATTCCATTCGATCTTCCGCTCTCAGACCGTCTACACGTCACCACGATTGTTTCGTTCCGCGCGCGCTTTAGTGCTCGGGAGGATGTGGCTGTCTTGTCGGAGCAGTGTATGAGTCAGGGGAAATAATTTTCCAGACGGAAAATTCAATAACTAGCAAACACTGTGCCACCCTCCGCGGTCGGGACGTGCGATGATGTAAAATGAGGCGTTATGTTGAAGTTGCGAAAGTTTGTCAATGATGCTTAATGGCTGGAAATGACGCATAAAATGGTAAATAAACCGTGGTAAACAGATGACAATTATAGTTTATGATTTGAGCATGACCAAAGTCGTCAAAGTACCGGTGATGGTGGTGGTGGTGGTGGATGGAGATGAATAAATTGTTGTACTAGCTTCAAATACACTTTAACATATTTTCCAACGACCAATGAGTCAACAAAAAACCGAGGTCGGAACGACTGCAAGGGCTCGGTAGGTTGATTAGTTTAGAGCCATTGTTGTGCAAGCAAGCCAAACTTTCTACGTGTATGTATATATTTGTATGGCCCAAGAGCTGGTTCGCGAAACTCACCCAGACCAGCAACATCAAAATCAAAGAAAATCGTCTATTAAATCACTGTCAAATCCATTGATGTCTCCTGAGCTGTAGCTAATTTGACCAGGCTCTTTTTCCCTGGTTGGATGTTGACTCTGTTCTCCTTTCGTTTTCTCCCTTTATCGAGATCGATCAAACCGTTCAAGGATAACGTTTGCAGTTCGTCGTCCGAACACGATGCCAACGATTCTTAGAAGAAACTGCACGTGGCAGTTGTTCTGCTCTTATACCGTTGGAAATAATGCTGGGAGTTTATTCGTTAAGAGGACTTTCATCTTAACTTTCCATGACAAACTTTATTAGCAGAACTTTGTACTTTGTCGCTCGGTACGGATGGATTGTTATTCGTTATTGGCGTTGTTCTCGAACCGGTGCTCCCGTTAATTGCGGAACATTGTGAATAAAACATTCCCTACGAGCAGAATCCATTAAAACTGACTACTCTGAGAAGCGCGATCTGGATGTTTGATAAATTTTCCTTTGTCCCAAAGCGAACCTTCCAGAATGCAAACTAAAAGACTGTAAATAAACTATTCTCTTTTGTAGTAGAAATATCGGTTTAACATAAACTTCTGCCCATCATTAGCGAGATTGAGATAAGCAGTTGTTTTTCGAATTCATTGTTGGTAACAAATTCCAATTCTATCCAGAATGTCCAAAGCGCCTCGAGCAAAATTTCCATCCCGTCAATCGAACCGTCAGGGTTGGCTTTGTCTGGTACGTGATCGACTGTTCGGCTGGGGAAAAGTAATTGGTGCTCTACAAATTACTCTCATTTTGGCACTGCATGCCTTCCGGACACGAGAGCGAGCACTTTTTTCCGTTCTTTATTATGATTTCCAGAGAATTCCGAGGAACAATCCTGGTGGGTATATTCGGTCGATTGCGGTAGTCCAAGCTGTGTTGGTGTTAGGAGTCAAATCCTTACCATAAATAGCCGCCGGTCCAGCCATTCGATTACATTCTCTGGCTGCTGTAGCTGCCCTCCTAACTACAATAAGCATTCACCCGCCACAGAGAGCTCGGCGATCCCTCACAGACAAAGTTGGTTTCCTTTTGTTTCCTGACCGAAACGTGATCCAACTTGACAACGAGCAATCCATTGGTGCGGTACGGCCCATCCATACACCGACGGCTGAAGTCAAATGAACGGTGAAAATCATTTCCTTGCGCGTGTAGCACGACTGGCAATGAATAAAACAGTTCGGCTGATTATGTCTTAAGCAACGCCACAAAACATCTTCATAAATCACGAACAAATACGCCCGCGTTCACGGTTCCTCGGTGCGAAAACTTGTCATATCCGTCCATTTGGTGAGACACATCGGTCGTTTGTGTTGGAATGATCTACCTACTACGTCTGCTTCCCTAACCACCTTACACCACCACCAGCGAGAGGGAAAATGTTTAATTGAAAAGTGGAAAATTAACTTCACAAACTGCTGTCAAACGATTGTATTTTAATTAACCAGTCATTCGGAATCGCTTTGCGCTTCGCGGCCGCTCGCTACTTACGCTTCGACTCCGGATCTTTTGCGGTTTGACGTTTTGGGCAAGTTTTGCACCGAGATCCCGTGGAGCGGTGGCAACACCAACCACTCCGCCGCCAACACAATGGAGCAAAAGAGCACGGTATCAAGAGCGCCATCATTACGGACGTTTATGCGAACAACTCTTTCGCCCGGTTGCTGGCACCGTGCTTTGCCGGCTTAGCAAGCGTACCCAGATTCATCCTCGTTAGCTCTCTCGCCTCACAAACCATAGCGACCGCGACGGGGTGTACACCATGTTTTGCTGAGATGTAATACTACTTAAAAGAAAGTTAGTGGTAGCACTTAGCGCGCTACAAAAGCTCGCCGAGCCTGGGTCACGAGCTGCGAACGTTATTGCATGATTCCATTCGATCTTCCGCTCTCAGACCGTCTACACGTCACCACGATTGTTTCGTTCCGCGCGCGCTTTAGTGCTCGGGAGGATGTGGCTGTCTTGTCGGAGCAGTGTATGAGTCAGGGGAAATAATTTTCCAGACGGAAAATTCAATAACTAGCAAACACTGTGCCACCCTCCGCGGTCGGGACGTGCGATGATGTAAAATGAGGCGTTATGTTGAAGTTGCGAAAGTTTGTCAATGATGCTTAATGGCTGGAAATGACGCATAAAATGGTAAATAAACCGTGGTAAACAGATGACAATTATAGTTTATGATTTGAGCATGACCAAAGTCGTCAAAGTACCGGTGATGGTGGTGGTGGTGGTGGATGGAGATGAATAAATTGTTGTACTAGCTTCAAATACACTTTAACATATTTTCCAACGACCAATGAGTCAACAAAAAACCAATATCCTCTTTCCATTGGTAGTCACGGCATTAAACACACCGAATCGATTAGTCAATCAGGTGGAATTAGTGTTCATCGCAATCATTTGTCTTCCTAAATACACGCCATTTTAAAGATGTGGTCACGTCAAATCACACAGCTTTTAAAGGAGTTTAAAACACCATTAATTTCCACCGTGAATGATGACTTCACACGCTACAACCCAGCGCGCTATAATGCACAGAAGTCGAAATTAAGTTGGAAACAATTCCACACCAAAGAGGATGAACGATTAAATCACCATTTCATTGTTGAAGCTCACCAGCCCGAGCAATACACAAATCCTAATGCTAAATTCAATCCTGCATGCCACTTTTGCGCTGACTCACACTCATCCGTACGCCACACAAATGGATGCTTCCTGTTTGTCCGTCGTCACGCGGACTTTAGCGTAAACCTACCGATCGGGAGCATACAGACACACGCACTCACACACCGGCGGATTACCCCGTGTAACATAATTGCAAAAAGTAATTAAACTAATTGCAATTAGTCTAATTGCTGTGAATCAATTTATTTATGTCACACGTTGACAATGGCAACACGGTTCAAGGGCTCGTTGTGGCTGTGGTGGTTCCCTTTTTTGAACCGTGTCTCGTCGTTTCGCAGGGCTATTATTTTGCTGTCTGTCTGTCAACTGTTTCCATCGATTCCAGCGTGGAGACGCAGTACATGGAGTTCATCTATTATTTTGAGACTGTGCTAGTTATGTCCTTTGAAAATGATGAGACACAGCAAACAGGTTGAAGTTTCTTCGGCAGGTCTGCTGAACTCCATGAATAGATTTGATTTATTTATCAATATTGTTATTATTTTGATTATTCTTTGAAAGGAAGGACCAAAGAGAACTCTCAATTCATTATAGTAGGGTATATTGGAGTATATAATTAAAACATTGCAACAACGAACTTCAAAAAATGTCCATCATCCTAGGTCTAATAACTTCCGCATCGGTTAGCAAATGAGGCAGCTCGATATGCTGGAACTTAAACACCAACCTCAATGACTTTTGGCGTATGCAGATTTCCCGGTAAATATTTCCCTCTAATATCTGCGCGTTGATTTCGAGTTATTGATATGACATTCCACGGTGACGTAAATTTCCGGCACTGAACGTGTAGGTTTCGCCGGTTGCGTCGACACAGGCGATGGGTAGGGTAGTTTTAATTAAAAGTCCTCCCGTTGGCGTATGTGCCCCAACCGCAACACGGTGATGCCACGGAGTGCAGATTTATTTGGCATTCCGCTTTAGCCTGCGAGCATCAGCGCAAGTGAAAGCAGTGTCAGAGCTCTGTGCAACATTGTATGGGATATAGAGCACGAAACCAGACAGCTGCTGATACCCACGGCAGTTAGATCTGAGTAGGGATCGCGATTCTTTGATTGTATGCAGAGTGGTTGCAGACACTAGCGACTGGTGGAAGATTTCACCTCTACCAACAGCGAACGATATCAAGAAACATTCCCAAACTCACCGCATCATATGTCACTGGAGCATAACCGCGAAAGACGTACACAAAGTTGCGGGAGCATATTTGGTGCATCATGGATAGCAATTCCCCTGCTTGAGGTTCGCAGATGTTTGTCCTGATTCACGCTGGCAATTAACCAGAACTGCTAGTTTTTGCTCATTTAAATTTCGATTAAAATTCTATTCTTTCCACAAACTTCAATGTTTTTTTTCTTCCTCATGTCTCCTTCTGTATTCCCTTGTTGCCTAAGTTGTACACAGTTTTGCGATTTACGAGCGCTAACGCTCTTATCATGACGTTATTTCATTAATAATTCCACAGCCATAGTCAGACTCTGACCTCAAGGACCGCTGGCCTTCTCACTGTTAGGGGATTTCTTCTTGTTGGCTGTTACATATTTCGTCCGGACCAATAATTTCCTGATACAAATCCCATCGAAAGGGAAACGATGCAAACGAGACGCCAGTCAGCGAGTTTTGTCGCCGATAGGTTGCGTTTTTTTGTTGGTTTTCATCGCTATCCTTGCTCTGCCGTGAACTTCAACGATAACCTTCGGCACAAAAACAATCGTATGTGAATAAAATATTAATAAACGAAAGGCAAAACAAGCAAACCAGAACCGAGAGAGTGCTGACGCACTCGAGTGTTGTTGGTTGAAGGCTGCACGTCAATATTCTAACCACGTATTAGGCACGAGACGAGAACTGTGCGGTGTAGGAATATTGAACTGGCTCCACAGTGTTTCGCTTTCGTTAATTATTATGGTTATTCGGCCATGGTTTTTACTGTTTATGCGAAGAAGCTATTTTCAGAAGGAACCAAACAAAGAGCGATCAATACTGTATATTTCGCATTTGTTGGTTTAATCCAAAAATTTGCAAACATATAATTTGTATTTATAATCAAATGAAAAGAGGAACTGCTGATGAATAAAACATTATACAAATAGTATCAACGTTTTCGTGCCGGCATAATTATAACACGCTTAATCAATAGCTTTCACTTTCCTTTTCATTAGCATAACCAGATATGAGCACCCGATAATGCAATTTAATAATTAAAGTAAGCTCACAGCTTCCACTCTACAATATTTTATTCAATTAATAAACACGATCATAAAACAAACCGAGTGCAAATTTAAACGTACCAAGCATGCGGGTAAGCATAAAAGCCTGTGCAAAGCGTTAGTTTTTCCCACTGCACCCTTTGCAGATGTATGCTATCATTTGGCTGCTTCGAACAATATTTTAAATTAACTTAATTAGCACATAAATCCATTCATGCGGGTTGCACCATATCAACATAACACGCTCCCTTTGCCGAACTGCAGCACGAGAGCAAGAAAAAAGAAACATGATCGAAATTTCAATTGATGCATCGCGTTTGATGCACCGCGTTTGTGTGCGGTATAGTTAGTTCAATTGATTACAATGGGAAAATTGCACCCAGCCGGAAACTATGCAACGAAAAACCCCGATTTGCAGACAGTCTCTGCGTGGAGTTTGGCTTAAATTTGGACAATTTATTTAATCAATGCGTGAGAAATATTTTCGCATGGATCATCGTTGCATTCTTGAAGAAATGCTTCACAGTTTTCGCATCTTTTTAAAGTCTTGCTTAACAACGGCAAAAAGAAATAAGCACTGACGGAACTGATTCGATCCCGAGCAAACTAATCAATCAATCAAACGAGAGCACCGTATGCTGAAGGCTCTTTATGCACGATTTAATCTGTGCCAACGCAACGAAATTGAGGGTCCAGCACATGCGCCTCTTGGTGCCCGACAATACACCCTTCAACTTCCACGGAAATGGTTCCACGCTCACCCACCAAACATCTTAACGATTCCGGCACAACACAATTTATTGACATCTCATACATCCCGCTCGCTACGTACGAGACATGAAACTGGATAAGCGCAACCATAGCTACGAGCAAGTCTTTGAAGGATTGCCAAGGACTTCAACACCTTCCCTCCGGCCGGTTATCCTCCTGCAACTGGGCACACACATTTTCCATCATGTAACAGCACTCACCAGCAGATGGTCGTAATCGTTGCGCAAGCACATTTGCGTGGCAGTGCTGTGTGTGAGTTTGTGTGGAAAGTTATGTGCTGCCTCCAAAAAAAAAAACAGTTAGAGCGTCGGGAGTCATCAGAAACCGCCAAACGCCGGAATTAGTTGTCGTTTTCGTAACGGCCAACACTGTTTGATTAGACCAATCAATGTTTATTGAAACAGCTGTGGCACGCCACAATTGCCTACATCCATGCACAACAGTGGTTTGTTGTGTTTTTATATCATGCTTTTTGGTGTACTGAAGCAAACGATAACTTTAAGCACAGTTGTACCAAAATGTTTCATAAGGAAAATGATAAAAGGTATTTGCGAAGTAACAAATATTAAAACGTGAAAAAAAAACAATATAAAAAATGAACAATAGTCACAATAAAGAAGGAGATAAATTCTTATAAGAGCTTACATATTCAAAGATAAAGTGAAACAAAGTAATAAAAACATATAAATAAAAAACAAGAGTAAAAAAACATGACAAAAACATGAACTTAGCAAAAATAAATGAAAAAAACTATCAAAAATAATGCAAAAGTGAAAATAATTCTTATCAGTTAAAAAAACTAAACTATAAAGTGAAACAAATGAAATAATCGAGAGAACAATGGTATGAAATATTTTCAAATAGTACAAAAAGAAACCAGAACATAAATAATTGCTAACCATCTGCACTAATTCTTATTCGACTAAGGCATTGTTTACTTTTTTCGTTGGAATACCTTCACGTGCCTACATAATAACCAAGGAAACACTCATTAATTTGCCGTAAATAAATTCCGCTTGCGTAAATCTTACAGCAAATCAGATAGGTGTTCACTTGCACTGTGTTTCGGAATGGAAAGAACTTTACAAGCTGGAAAACGGTAAACAAAATAGGGCCCCATTTAACGCCCTACCAATATCCGACCCCAACTGTTACTGAGGTAGACTTTCTTCGGGGCAAGCAAACAGGTTGCCCTGCTGCCATTGCCACCCAGAATTTCCACGAGCGACAACGAGAGAGTTCCTACGTACATAGAAACCCCCGGCAGTACAGGAAAACGTGTGCCCATCAGCATAACCGTGAAATGAGCCATCGCGAAACCCACGCCCCGGATGTCTTCTGCCTGTTGTACCCGGCTGGCTTCTAAGGCATCAAAACGGCGAAAGAAAAAAGGCACACCGTGGCGGAAAAACGCCCCATTAATGCCCGTAATCAAGTTCGCGGAACACAACCATCATGTGTACTGCCGCGGAGAGATTTCACCTTTTTCCCCACTCCAAAGCTAGCTAGCTCCTGCTTGTTTGTGGCTCTATTTTTTGGCTGTTCCTGGGCCTTGCTTCAATAAAAAAAAAGCTCTACAACACGTACCGGTTGCTACCATGTTTCGAAAATACGCAGTTGCTCGCTGTCCCACCGAAGTATTACGCCGAACGCCAAATGACGCCAAGAAAAGCGAAAACAAGTCATTACGGATTCTTACGGTTTCTTCGGGAAATCGCGACGTGACGACGGGCAGGATCTACGTGCGTGACACATACTCGCGCGCGAAAGGTTTCGGTTAGCGGGGAAAAAGGATCTATTTTTGAGCGTTTTGGAGCTTTTCCATAAAAACAGATTTCTTCCTCAAATTCATGGGACGAGTCCTTCGACGGTGTGGTATGGCGTTTTTGACACAGTTTTTCTTTTTTACCTCCCATGGTGACATTTCACATCAAAAGCCCTATTGTAAAGTGTCGCACACGGTACGTTACCTCGTTCACACACTCGGTGCTATATTCGCTCACCCGGACCGAAGCCGAAGAGAAGCTCGGTTTGTTATTACTATTATGCTAATTTAACATAAGAACTCGGGTAAGAAAGGTATTGTGCTTCTGGGTGGTGTCGCTTTGCCGGTCTTTTTCCCCCCCATGTACGCATGTAAAGACCCCGGCAGCTTTATTGTTATTCACTGTTTGTGACAGGCGAAAAAATAAGGACTCGATGTTCTTCGCACGGCTGAGCGGTCTCTGTTATTTTTGTTGAAGACTGCCTACATACGATATGTTCCTATGTTGCTTATTTTCTCAGTCGTCGTTCTGGCAAACAATTTTCGTGTGGTTCTTCTATGCCCAAGACCTTGCGGGCATGTTTTTTTTTTTGCTCCAAGAAAAACACATATCACTGGGTTCTAGCGTAACATGTGGTGCTAAATCAACGTGTCTTTAGGGTGCGTGGCGCACCAGCTGCTTCCGAAATGGTGTTGAAACGTGCTAAATTGAGGTTAATACGTTGATGGGCTTTCTTTCGTTCAAATGTTTTATGCTCGATACATTAAACGATAGAATGATTAATATAGACATGGAATGCAGCACTGGATACCCATTTTTCTGGATGCCAAGATAACCAGACAAACGAATCCTGTAAACAAACCATCGCTAGAGGATGTTGACGTTGTTGATCAGGTGTATCAGACGCAAAATAATTCTTCCCTGAACTGAAAACCGTGGGAGCATCATCTTGCCAGCAACAATAATTGAATTACAGATCATTGCTGTAGGCAGTCTGAAAGTTTGTACATTCCAGTGTGGATCGAAAAACCGACCAGCGGATACTCCTTCTTTGGTTTCATACCAACGCACACGTCATTATTAGCAATGGGGCATTTTATTTACCCGACGGGGACTTAGTCTTCGAGTAAAGAGGAGCGTTAACAAGCTACAAGGAAGAGAGTTGGGGATGAATCTTCTCCTGGTAGTCTTCCGATGATCCTGTTTGTAATAAATCAGAATCTGCCTTCCTACAGTGGTTGTATGAACTTCATCTTGAAGGAAGAATATTTAATAATGAAGTGAAATTCGCGACAGAAAAAAAAGGACTGCATCTCAACTCCGGAAGCACCAAATTGAACCACTTTGCTGCTTTAAATCTCATTTTCCGAAATCGATGTAACAAACTACACGCACAATCCGATCAACGAATAAGCGGAAATAAACCTTTTAGCTCTGTAACCGTCAAAGTACTGCTATCGATAAAACCACCTGCTTTCGACACTCTCCCTCCGATAATCCCTAAAGACTTTGAACGATTCGATGATAGTACCGCCTGTCGGTTTTGGTTAAGTGGACAGGAAACGGGACTTTTCTCGCATTAACCGGTCCAGTGTGAAAAGTGTGTTTTGTGTTTTTGCGATTTTGATTGTGCACTTTAGTTCGACGTTTTGCGAAAAGTTGGTTCTGTTTGTTCAGATATGTTATTTCTGGCTGATGCACTTTACGAACTTGCAATCCCTCCCCACGGTAAACGGGACATCGGAAGAAGCATATTTATTTTCACAATAGCCCTGGTGGTGGTGGTATGTACTCTTGTTTCCAGGGTGAAGCAAAAAGCCATTTCAACACAATTAAAATTCCATTAAAAGTTACTCTTTTCAGCTGCTATCGTATACCGATGCTCTCTTACCGAGGCGATCGTATTGCAGAATACCGGCGAGCTTCAGTCGATGCAATTTGTCTCGGTGGTGAATTTCAGTGGTTGGATGGTAGAGCTGATTATTGCACAACTAAATGTAGGACTAGCCAGAACAATTGCTCTCAACTGTGACGAAAGTTTAAGCATAAACTTCAATAAACGGATTTCTCCTTAAATTTAAATTGAGCATACTCTCAACAATAGCTCTACATTATGCTTCACCCGGTAAACCAATAGTTATGGACTGATAATCTCGCTCGCTTAAGATAATCTATTTCACAATCATCACCACAATCTACACTACCCGAGCGATCAGTTTTGACAGTTTAATTACTAACTTCCACTTTACAGTCCCGATAATCTCACTATCACCCGACACACAGCATAGCTAAATCCTGTGTTTACACCATCAACCATGAACCTAAACCAGTATCAGAGGACAAGCTTCACACTACAGCAACAGTGTCCTAAAAACGGTGATACGGAACCACGATGGAAATTGCTAATTTCCATCTCCATGCCACACAGTTCCACCCCAGAAGCACTCCGCATCTACCAACTATACATCAGTGGCGGCTGAAAGCAACCCACAGTGTGCATCAATGTGTGATAATCTCAAATCCCAAATCCCATCGATCCATCCCAGTTTCTAATCAACTCAAAACCGAACCATTTCAACTAAACTACTGCTAGGGTTTTCTGCGGTTTTCTCCTCGTCAAAAAGGTACCACATCTACGGAGGTGAAAATCCATGGAAAATACAATCAAACGCATACACACACACGCATACACATATTCTACATCGCATTGAGAGCTTGGGACGCATCGACTAAAGAGGTGCGAGATAAATAAATCAATTTCGCGGGACATGATTCTAATAAATTTTACAGCGGATTAGACACAGTGGCCTAGGCCTGCTCAGTCTCCCTGCTGTGCCTTTTTGTCAGTTTCCACCCAGTATCAATGGACATGTTCATATGTGTGCTCTACTACATCCACTAAGGCGGGATTCGTTGGATGAATTTATGCGACGAAGGAAACGACACACAATTGTACCCTGTTTTTTTGGTCTGTTGTTGCAGTTTATGCTAGCTATAGGCAGGGCTGTAACTGTTGCCTGTCTGTGCTAGCCGGTACCGACGCATAACCAAAAAGCCCCAGCAGGTGATCGTAAATTGATTCAATTCAAATTTATGCTGCACGCCCTGCTTCTTCCTGTACTGTATATCTATGGGTAGCCGACAAGCCTGTACAACTACACCACAAATGAACCACGGTAACACTGACAGCGTGTACTCACTCACCGGTGTGGCCTTCCCACACACGTACACACAGGCACCGATTTATGCTGCTCACAAGCGAAAAACAGTGACACAACCATCGAACCAAACTCATCAGTGCCGTGGGTATCTATGGTATGAAGCACGAAAATGCGAACGAGGTATGACACCAAGAACACACCTACCGGGGGACAGACACACAGGTGGGTTTAGCATAAATTTTCCAATCAAACGGTCCAGCGTTCCCGGCACTAACCCAATACTCCCGCGTCAACATATGCACCCGAAGTTCCCGGGGAGTATCATAAATGCAACACAATCATCCATGCTCTACGATCGGCGAGAATCGGTGCAAAAACCCCCTGGGTTGCAGAGTTCGCAAAAAAGTCGTCTAGTCTTGTAGTCTAGTCGTGCCCGGGTAGCGTGGTACATGTAGTTCGTTTTATGTGTTTTTGTTTCTAGCGATTTTGTATATTCCATCGCCAATATGTTACTGTACAACGAGCGGATTCACAATGCATCATCCACCATAGGGAGTACGAGGTAACAACATAACTACTACATTTTGGCAAATTCAAATTCTAATCGTTTATAACGTCACAGTTGGGACCACACAAAAGCCAATAAACGGCCATTTTTGTGGTGATGTCGATAATAAATCCTTTTTTTTTTAAGAAAATCTTCCATTATGTTTCGTTGACCGTATTGCATACCTAGTTTCATGCCATCTGAGACTCATACTGAGACTTTATTATGCGAGTGATTTTAGTTGTCAGAAGGATAAAGTTAAGTACTAGTTTTACTACAAGAAAAACTTTATACAAGATACTTTGAACTGCAAAAGAAGTAAATGAAAATACATTTCCTAAGCTTTCGGTTGAGTAAATACACCCACAAGAAGCTCAATCGTTCCGTAGGTACTGAATAAACAACGGATCTAGATTTTAATTTGTCTTTTCCGCACAGGTCTTAGGCAAGGTTTACTAATTTATGTACTATCTCACCACATCTTCTTATCCCGGTCTTTCGTACCAACCGAACGATAGGGTTAATGTTAACAAAAATACAATATTCTTCGACCTTGCCGCTTCTGTAAATACTAGCAATCGCGCTCGCGCGCACACACACACACACATAAACTCATTACACAGAAGGAAAGGGGTTGCAATAAAATTTTAATTACCTGATAATTATGGCTTTTGAAAACAAACAGAGCACACCTTACAGAGCTACCGATATACCCCCACGGTGGTCATTCACTGTTCACCCGCATGATTACAAACTGCAAAACGTTTCTCCACTTCTCGCTTGCAGCTAATTCCGAAAAGTCTGCGGATTTTCTGGGAAGTAAACATACTCTCGTCTGGTAAGCGTCTCGTTAAAAACAAAACGCAAAAACCGTTCAAACTACCAAGACGGTAAAGATATTCTCAGGGTGATAGTCGCAGGAAACACTACCGAATCAAGGCACTGTGATGAAAATGGAGCAAAAGAGTGAGAGAAAAAAAATCACTTATCTACCCCTCACCAAGTATCCAGAGTGTAGAGGAAATATTTCCTCTTGTTTCTCGCCGCCAGCAGCCATCAACGGTTACACTGTTACACAGAACCTAATCCCGAACCCATCCGGGGAGGCCCGCCACCAGTGGGTGGTTCCGTAAACAGATACAGATCGGAAGCACTGTTTAAATATGCAAATACCGAGGGCGGCAATTTTGGGGTGCGGGAAATGGACGCTGTTTGGAAATGGATTTTAATGAATTCTTAGCGTCTTCACCGAAGTGTGTGCTAAAGTGAGCTAAACTGGTGGTGTAACGAACGTGCAAACTGCCAGCCGGTTGGACGCTAGCTGGCAGCACACTCGGCCAGGTGTGGCCGAGAATAGTGTGGATGCATTGATAAGTTGATGGAACTCTTGCAAAAATTGCATCAAAAGTAACGATAACGCTCGAAACCCTAATTATGCGCCTAAAAGTAGGCAATCGGATTTGCATGACTTGCACAAACATCTGCAATTCTGATGAGAACGTTAAAAGGTTCGTTTTACGACAGCTTAACAATTGTAGGAGATAAATCTCATATACATCAGATCATGAAATTATTATACAAACTATTCAATTCCAATGAAAAACTATAACAAGGACATAAACCTCCATGGAACGATCGACGCGTAAGACAAATTTAACCATCACTGGACAGAACACGACCCTTTAAATGTTCCCCCGAGGAGTGTTTGAGGCTGAACATGAAAAACCTTTTCCCCCCACACCCACAACACATTTAAATCTAGACCTTCGATTCCATTTTCAACATAAGGTAAACCCTATTGATTCGCAAAAGTTCGTTCGAGATGAAAAATTTCCCCAAGTCTCAAAAAGCGTAAATTGTTTGCCATTGGTGCAAACGAACAAGGAAAAGATACCCTAATAGGATTCACATTTTTTTGCCAACCAACTTATATGCCGGAGTTCGCGGAGGCGTGTAAAAACATCCCATAATGTAACGACACCGTAAAGAACGTGAATGTGTGCGAGGGAGTGATGAAATAAATGTCTCCGAAAAAAGCACTGTACATTTATTGTAGCCATCCGGGGGAATGGTTAGGTGGGACGATTGAGCACATGGGAACTCAGGCAACCGGAGCCATATGGTAAACGCGCGTGTTCAACATTCGGGGGAGTGAGATTTGTAACAAACGATCAAACACTTCCGAATAAATTGTGCAATTGTTTTAGGTCATAAGCGGCGATGATGTCCCATACAACGGACTTGAATGTTTCTGATATGGCTTTTTTTGGGCTTTAAGAAAATGATATTATATTCTTGTTTATGCTACTACACACCGAAACATCGATAAACATTTCTCTGGTGCACCAACTAGCGGATAGACACACAGATAAGCTGACCTACTTCTCGATAGGCAAATCTAGTCGAAAACGGGCATACCGATGTTCTTGGCCGTATGAATAATTCAAACGAATGTTTCCGTTTTCCTTTATTTACCCGATTTGCGTACACCGTCGGCAAAACACCAGGAAAATCCCACCGTTTAGTCAAATGGTTTGCTCTCCATTCGAAATAAGGCTGTGTGAGAGTTCGGAGAAAGGTGATATGGAAATGGCAACATTACCATACAAGCGACAAAACATAAAAATATTCCCTCCGCGAACACTGATGTTCTTGCTGCGCTCGTGGCTAGTAATTCCGCAGAACAAAAAGGTGATCCTGATTCACGATTATCTCTTTATTTCATCGCCCGTTGTGTTGCGCTACCAGGAATCGTAAAAATAGGTTTTAACCGTAGCAAGCAATCTGGAATAGAATGCAAATATAAGAAACATATTTATCGATTCGTTATTCGTGAAAATCCAGAAATATTGCATAGAATTTATCTTTAAAAACGCATCTTTACCCTTTCAAACGACTGGCCATATTCATGATGCCGCCAAGGGCGATACACAACACATTTAAATCTAGACCTTCGATTCCATCTTCAACATAAGGTAAACCCTATTGATTCGCAAAAGTTCGTTCGAGATGAAAAATTTCCCCAAGTCTCAAAAAGCGTAAATTGTTTGCCATTGGTGCAAACGAACAAGGAAAAGATACCCTAATAGGATTCACATTTTTTTGCTGCCAACCAACTTATATGCCGGAGTTCGCGGAGGCGTGTAAAAACATCCCATAATGTAACGACACCGTAAAGAACGTGAATGTGTGCGAGGGAGTGATGAAATAAATGTCTCCGAAAAAAGCACTGTACATTTATTGTAGCCATCCGGGGGAATGGTTATGTGGGACGATTGGGAACATGGGAACTAAGGCAACCGGAGCCATATGGTAAACGCGCGTGTTCAACATTCGGGGGAGTGAGATTTGTAACAAACGATCAAACACTTCCGAATAAATTGTGCAATTGTTTTAGGTCATAAGCGGCGATGATGTCCCATACAACGGACTTGAATGTTTCTGATATGGCTTTTTTTGGGCTTTAAGAAAATGATATTATATTCTTGTTTATGCTACTACACACCGAAACATCGATAAACATTTCTCTGGTGCACCAACTAGCGGATAGACACACAGATAAGCTGACCTACTTCTCGATAGGCAAATCTAGTCGAAAACGGGCATACCGATGTTCTTGGCCGTATGAATAATTCAAACGAATGTTTCCGTTTTCCTTTATTTACCCGATTTGCGTTCACCGTCGGCAAAACACCAGGAAAATCCCACCGTTTAGTCAAATGGTTTGCTCTCCATTCGAAATAAGGCTGTGTGAGAGTTCGGAGAAAGGTGATATGGAAATGGCAACATTACCATACAAGCGACAAAACATAAAAATATTCCCTCCGCGAACACTGATGTTCTTGCTGCGCTCGTGGCTAGTAATTCCGCAGAACAAAAAGGTGATCCTGATTCACGATTATCTCTTTATTTCATCGCCCGTTGTGTTGCGCTACCAGGAATCGTAAAAATAGGTTTTAACCGTAGCAAGCAATCTGGAATAGAATGCAAATATAAGAAACATATTTATCGATTCGTTATTCGTGAAAATCCAGAAATATTGCATAGAATTTATCTTTAAAAACGCATCTTTACCCTTTCAAACGACTGGCCATATTCATGATGCCGCCAAGGGCGATACAAAAGACATCAAAATTGAATAAATGAAACTCCAGCTGTGCCTCACCACACAAAGGATGATCTCCACAAAAAAGCGAAGATAACGTCCAACCATTAAACAACTGGACGCCCGCCATTGGGCATTGGGCCGTATCGCACAAGCAAAGCAAGTGACTCTCCTGCTTCCAAAATGAACTAAATCAAACATGATAAATGCGTTACGTGGATCATTGGGATCATTTTTCACGGACAACTACCCTTTTATTCCTCCGCTTTTCCGTCCAAGCTCGGATTACCGTCGTTCACCAACTTCTTCGTCGTCAGTATTGGTCGTAGGCAATGGAGACACTCGTTACACAATTTTTGCAAGCGACTTTTAATCCCTTCCGTCCAGCGAGTACTACCGCAGTCCCCCATTTCCTCCCGGGAAATGTAGCTGGCCGTATCTTTGTAACACCCCCGCCAGTACCAACCGAATCAAAAGACAAACTCTGACGCAACTGAAACCGACCGGTCAAAGGTCCTTTTTGTCCCGGTGAGTATTCATTTCAGCGCCTCGTGGTCCTACTAAAGCTTTGTCTTTTTGGACGGGGCTCGGTTGAAAAATGACTTTTTTATGATAATTACAATCCCAACACCCGACGACCCGCACACGCTCACTAATCACTGCCAGACGCCAGGGTGCCCGGACAAACGAAACGAACGCTCAACACAGTAGTCAGCTTTAGGTGTCAACGTAAACGATTTCCTCCACGTTCGTCTGGTGAATTCTTAAGCATTAAACGCAAATGACGCTCAACAAGATTGCGTGACTAAAACTTTTAAGAGTTAAATGGATGCTTTAGTAACTGAAAACAATTGAAACGATAAGCTTTAAGTGTGTTGCGTTAAATATGTTTTTATTCTAGAGCAAGATTTGCATACAAATAACGTATTAAATGCCAGAGAAACTAGCCTGATTTATACGCAAAAACTCATTTCTTGAGAGTTCTATTAAAAATTTATCATAAACACACAAAACCCCATAAACAAAGAAAGATTTTTTCCAAATCCTTAAGCACACTTACGCAATAGCAAATATTTGCCGAAAATAATAAATCTTGTAAGCTTGTCATGCAAACAAAAGCAAACAACTGGAGGAAAAAATCGGAAAAGGTAAACTTCCCTAAACGCAAACGCATCACCACCGAAATCCTTGATGGAATCTTCAATCACTAAACGCTTCGCTGACAGCTCCGAGGACGAATTTCGGGCGGCTAAAGCGCAGCAGTTGGTGAAAATCTGCGGGGTGAAAATGTTTCCTTTGGCAGAAGAGTTTTCATCGATTTAAATCGCTTGCTCGATATGGAATAGGGAAGCGATTTTCATTTTCATTTTCCCAATCATCGTGCGTCAAAAGGGTGGGGGAGGCTCACAAAAAAAACGGGGAAAATTTTTGGGCCCCCCCCCCCCCTACCACACCCGATCACTCTTTGCGTACACCAAATGTCTGCGGGTGAGGTACGGGTTTATGGAGAAGAAAAATTGCTCCTCTATGATGCGCGAGGATTATCATTTAATGAAGGGTAGTGAAAATCTCGCTCCCCTAAAGCTTATTCCACCCCAGCAGCTCCCGGGAGCAAAAGGACACAATCCATCCAACACTTGCGAAACTCCCGCCCTGCGTGCTGCTAAAGGGGACTGAAGCAAACAAACGTTAAGCAAAAGTAGCAGAAATCGGTTTGACCGCGGGTAAAATCCACTCGCATAAACCCTGCGTTAGGAAGAGGAAATAGCACCAGAACGCTTTATCCCTCTCGCTCAACGAAACAATGTTTGGTCCTTATCCGTGGGGGGAGAGGATTTTTGGGACACCCATTACACCACCCGCCAGCCGAGTTCGGCTTTCACCCCATGACGAATTCAGCACGACTTCACGACAAGAGATAAAACCATTTATTACACAATTTTCATTGGATGTTTTCAATGTGCTCCAGGAGGCAGCAGCAGCCAGCAACAATCCCCAGCTACCCTTCAAGGCTCGAACAGCAAACCGAAACAGCCTGTTTATGAGGGGAGAGGACAAATTTCAAACGTAGAGGTTTTCCATTTTTTTCCTAAACATCCGTAGTTAGAAGTAGATGTTGAGGGATTTTTGCTAAATCGATCTCGAGCCTAGTTCTTGGGAAATATATCAACGCACCATCAGATATCCGCCCATGAGGTTGGAGGGAGCTAAAGAGCAAAAAAAAAATAGTACGAGATATATAATCGGTTCCATAAAAATGAGCAAATAGCGATGGTGAAGGTTTTCTTCTGGGAAACGAGAAACAGACAGTCCACACGATGGATGGTGTATGCTGCCAAAATGTGTATAATACCATACCATCAATCACTTTTTTTGGTGGTTTTTTCTTCTATATGCAAGAGAAGAAATTTATGAAATGTCAGAGGAACGGAGTACAGTTTCATGCCAAATATTATCACTAGAGCTTCAGATAAAAATCCAGATTAATCGTTACCACAAAGTTGGTGTATGAATATTCCTATTACGAAATTCTAGCAATATTGCCTAAACTTCAGTTCATTATTCCTCATTCCTTAACCAGATATTGTTCTTATGTTGTAAATCTGTTACATTGTTTTATACATATGACCCTTACTGTAAAGGATGGCATTTCATTTTTCCTTGTCAATGTTACATCCCGGTTTAAAGGATTACTCTTTGAGTACAAAATCTTGCTTCCCATGTTTATGTCTAAGTCCTTCTTCGCAGCATGTCTTGCATGATGTTACAGTTGTTTCGTTGAACAAAAATCAATGATAACCGCTTTGATTAAGCCACATAATATATCAGATTACACGCGCGCACACACAAACATTCCCCAGCACAATTTGTCTACCGCACAGCCGGAGCAACGGCGTAAAATGAGCGTGAAACCATTAGCTCAAGATGGCGGAAGTTAATTGTTGTTTCTGATGCGCATTATTCAACCGTGCAAAGATGAGCCTGCGAGTGAGATCACATAAGGACCTTTTCCATCCACGAGAAGACGAGCTAAGCAGTATAAAAAAACACAGTTTATTCATGTAACAAACATGGAGAACGTTCAAGCGGTGCTCACGCCGATACTTTTATTCTAACAACACTCGTAGCGCGGTACCGACCACGCTTAACATAAATGCTTCATTTTACACTGGCAAACACACACACACACACACACACACACACACACACACACACACGCAGGAACACGCAGTGCGTCGAATCGTATGCCTTCATTAGAAGCGATGCCACCATAACGGGTGGACGATTTTGATGTTCGTTAGTTACGAGGCACTTAAAACTGCGTCCTTGGTGTCGCGTTGTTAGTAGCGGCTTGCGTCAGAAAACCAACTTGACTCCTTTCACGCTGTATGGCACTTCGTATTATTACATACTGATGGGTTTTTACCACAAAGGAAGGCTCCTGGACTTCTATAAGCACATGTTCAACTTCATACTGTTGTGGAACGTTCTTGTAAAAGAATGAAACGACTATAAGTCACCTGCAAGCAGCAATTATTACTCAAACGCATCCTTTAATCTTCTTTAAAGTGAATAAAATATGTATCCATTTTGCAGCCGAAAATCAAGCCTCACACAACCGCCATCAGATCTTATCTGCAAACCATAAACATACACATCGAAAAGCTGTCCCTTAAGGGTTTCTTTGTTTCCTCTGGTACGCTGTTGAAAACGGCTGAAAATGACATTCATCATTTCCCCCGGCAGGGTTACAGCATTAAAACCTACTTGACGATGGTGGCCTACGGTTTCTCGGGCGAAGCCTTCTCACTTTTCCACCTCCTCATTTTCGGGGTTGACAGGTTGACACGAACTGAATGGATGGTTTGAATGAACGGCTGAAGATGGCTTTAGTGTCATTCTCGTAAAGAGCTACTTCCTTTTTTGCTGTTGTAACTGTCGCTCTGTCTGTCTCTGGCTGTGTGGATGCCATTTTGCACGCAGCTAAGCCGTAAAGGGCGGATTATGACGAAATGCGCATCAAAGGTGGAAGTGACTGTTTATGATTAAAATATGCGTGTTTTGCTATTATGCATTCAACAGAGGTAATCATATAAAAATAATTAACACGTATCACCGGAGGTGTGGATCGATTAATAGATGGTTATTTTATGATTTTGGAAGATGAAGTATTCAAATTCTACTTTAAAAATACCCTTCCATACAATTTTTCTTTTTCAAGTTTTCTTCTCATGCATTTTTTATGTTAACACAAATGTTGAACATCGGATAACACCCTAAAAACCATTTTCCCTCGCTGAAGTAAATTGTAAAGAAAAATATCTCGTTATAATCAAGCCGCTATGAAGGAGAGAGCGAAAACAAGCGCATTTTATTTTCCATTGTTCTTCATTCGCTTCCCACACCGCCCACGGAAACCGAAAGATACAAGAAGTAAAAAACGAATCAATTGTCACTCGACGAGTTTTTCACTTGTGAAATTAGAAAAGTTTTCCCCATACCACTGTCATCAGCGCTGCCCGCGGTCGAGGAGATAGAATGCTAGCAAAATCAAACCATACAGAAAGAACAGTGACAAAGTTTTGACAAACGTTTTGAAACTGACAGGATGTTGTCTTTGTGCAGTGCTTAAAAGCTTGTTTCGTGTACAAGACAGAGAAAAAAAAACAACCGGGGAAATCGCAAATCGACTGTGTCCGGTCTGATAAATGCCTCTATTGCGACGATTCAACATGTAAAAAGAAAACTTTTTGGCAAAACAAACAAATATGGTGATACCATTCTGTTCAAGCAGAAAGCAATTAAAAATATGCGATGAAACACACTTTGTTTAGGCAGCTGTTTGTGTCGGTTGCTTGTCATTCCATTTCTGCTTATCGCACCATGTGTGTGTATGTTGATATTTTGTATGCAACTTTGGATTACTCACCTAAAATGAAAAGAAAGAAAAACAAAATAATTAGTCAACAAAATCAAAAATGTGAAAATAATAAATCATGCATTAATTTTCAATCATTAAGCAGATATGTAAATAGTAAGAGATATATTATATTTGTTACACAAAAGCATTTTAAAGAGGAATAGATCTGCCCCATCTTTTCAACTACAACAATAAATATCTCCGTAATAAAAACTACACAGAATGCAACTGCATAAGCAACGTTAGTCTTGCATTCTATGATGCCCTAACATAGACCACCCTGCAGCAGCAGCAGCAGCAAAGCAATATGATGTTGAACAGCTTGTTCATAAGTATTTTTGACATTAAAATCACATTACGACCACCACGATTCATCGTTCAATATCGTCCGGAACATGGATCGGTCGTTGATGACAGAATCTGACCTTTCTCATTCGCTTGCCTTCACTCCCTCTGTGCTCACTATTCTATGCTCTATGTTGTGATGCTTTCCCTTTTTTTTCTTTGCTCTTCTGCCCGGAACATCATAATGGGAAACGAGTTGACGCTGCTATCACTTGCACTGTGTTGGCTGTCCAATAATGTTATTGAGTTTATGTGTGTGCGCCTGTACGTTCCAGCACACAGTGGAAATAAAGTGCAAAAGTGCAAGAGACCAGCAGTGACAGCTTTATAGGCAAGTCCGAAAACTGCACGCCACAATGGGGAGGGAAGAAAACATTATTGACAGCTTAATTGATCAGATACGTGACATTGGACGACGATTAATCATAATATAGCGGTTCGTCAAGTTTTGTAACATTTTTATCCGCAAGAAATATGGACCGTCATTTTTAAAGGCTTTAGCTGGATCCGGTGCCTTCTTGGTACTTGTCGAGATGTTAACAAGAAATGCCCAGTACCAATTCTCCATCAGGTCGTCGCTAAGGACTGACAGGACAAGATCTTGCTAGGATGCAGTTACATACTAAACTACATTATTCAAATCATGTTATGTGCAAGGAACAATAGCCTTAAAACAACATGCTTATGCTTTAAACGAATAAGCGCTAGCAGTGTTTTTGCATCGCCATCTAATTTCCCCAAATGCAGACGGATTAAATATTCTGACACGAGCAAAAACAGCAACTCGAAGAGCATGAAAAATCCTCGAACCGATACTAATCCAATAAAATATGTTCGTTCGTTTAGCTTGGCTCCCGGAAACCCAGACACATCACACTGTCGTTTAGTGTTTTGGGCAATAATTCTTGTTGCCACCAGAAACTTAGCACCCGAAACGATAAAACGATGGTGCATTCGCTCTTCCTGCTGGATGGATCTTGTCAAAACCGATTTGCTCAACCACCGATCACTGGCTGCCGTACCCCGAACGGCAAACACAAGCTTGGCAAGACTCTTTTCTCGCGGCTTTACTTTCCTTCTTCAAATTCGCACAAAGCTTACGATCTACTGCAGGATGCAGTGTGTAGTGCTTTGCGCAAAAACAACATCAAGAGGCAAAGAGCTTTTTTCGTACTATTTCCCATCCGTTGGAAGGCACTCTTCTTCGTTGGGATACGAAGCTACAGTAGCGAATACTTCGGGTGTTTTTTATGCTTTCGTTTCAGTTTCTGTACGGATGAAAAGCGTTCGACAAGCTGTCATGAATAATTCAAGCTCACACGCAAAACTTCCTTTAAATCCCGGGACTACTACGAATAGAGAGGCTTGACAGATTCGGTGCAGAAGATTGCCACTGGTGAGAGCATACATAATGGGCAATAGACGTAACGAATGCCGGAACCAAAAAAAAACAGCGCACATAAAATGGACAAAGCCGTGTGTTGAAAATTTTCCTTCCAACTACGGGAAAGTTATTCTTGGGGATTTTTCCCTGCGAGTGCTCTGCCCTTTTATTCGAATGAACTAATGTCATTAAAAGTGGCTCTTCAATGCGTCACACTATTCGGAACGAGAAATTTGCATAAAAAACTTTTTAATTTAAAGCGGATTATAAGGAAACACAAATTCTTGCAGGCAAATTGATTCTCAATCATGGTATTGGACACGTAAAGCAGATTCTTGCCGCAACAAGGGAACAGCTCTGACATAAAACACTTTCAATTGGTTGAGCAAACATCATTAAAAATCAATAATGTTTGCCCATAAAACCAAAGTCCAAATATATCGACACGGCAGCAGTAAGATAGCGCCCGCTCTAAAATCACTCAATCAACCAATCAATCAATCCTATTCAATCTAACCTCCCATCGAGCGAAATGGTTCCACCAAACACCTTTATGGCAGGTCAACATAATTTTTGTCCGCCTCACCCAAAGCACTACCAGAACCAGGGAAAGTGCAGTCGAAAAATGGGATGCGATGCTTCACACGACAGGTGGTGGCAGCATTATTGACACTGATAAAGCAATACGTATACCCGATGGCTGCCCGGTCTTGTATAAATGACACTCTCCATAACTTATTTGCATAAAAGGCTTGAGCCGGAGAAGGGTTGATGCTGGTGGAGACAGTTCTACTCTACTCCACGCTCAACTGACCCCTGAGCCCTGTCAATGACCTTCTGACAGAGGGCAACATGAACCAAAAAAAATCATACCCTCACACACACACACACACACACACACACACACACACACACACACACACACACACACACACACACACACACACACACACACACACACACACACACACACACGTAAGCTTAATGTTTTATGGGGTGCAAACTTTCACACACGCGCGCGGATGGACCCGGCAGGGGGTTGGTTTGTTGTTGATCGATTTTCCATCACGCTCACGTGCAAGCAAGGGTACCTAGCCGGTCGCGTAATGGATATGTTGAACAAGATTCCGGGCACCCACCCATTTCCAACCGAACGGGTTTACCCTTATCCGGAGCTGCTGAAACCAGTTCCAGTGCAATCCAGGAGCGCTCTTGTGCTGAGGTGAAAAATTCATCCAACCATGTTTGCGTTGTGATTGCAGGTGACATAAAATATTCACAACATGTTGCAAAACTTTCGACGCACACGCACACACCCCTCCCCGTATGTATCCTTTCGTTTGGTCCCGCGGTAGTCAGGGATGCGGGTGATGTATGGGGCTGACCAACGAGATAGATGCAGACGCATTTGCCAAGCGGAAAATATTTATTCACTAAAGTATTCATAATTTCCATACGGTTAATAAAATATGCTCACTTGTTTGTAGCACCAACGGGGTGAGAAAAGCAAGCCGGCGGCCTAAAATATATATATTTACACTGCGAGAGTATAATTTATGGTACAATTGCTATAATTAATAATTTGTTTATGGCAAAATACATTTTGATAGCATCCATAGTGCAGATGGAATTCGAAACGCGTTTAGAATTCGAACGTGCTACGAGCTCAATTGCAACAATTTTAATTTAACGAATACTTAAACAATCGAATTAAAGGCCACCTACTAGAGATTTTAATTGCATAGGCATTAAATTGTGCGTCCTTATTTACATAACTTAATTACCTGACATCAATTCATTTCTTATAAAGCTCAAACCAACCCAGCTCCCGCCAAATTAAAGCAGAAAAGCTTACAGTTTAAAGCAGCGAAGAATGTAGCATTTAACTCCAAGAATTTAAACCACCGACGCGAGAATCGACTACATATACACGAGCAGCAGCGTGAACAAGAAGCTTCTACTGAACGTTTGTGCAATCAATATTTTATGATGGAACATAATTTGAAGACACACATCAAAGACATGCTTCATCCGCAGCGCTTGCCAGCACTTCGCATATTTGAGAATTTTTGGAAAGGCAAATGGCCACGCATGGTGTGTGCGTGTGTGGCTTTCAATATTTGATTCCATCACCAGCGAGCCGACATTGCTTTTAACGTTACGCTCAGACAGCAGCAGGGTAATAGAATTTAATAGCGTATCTACACGAGTAAAAATTGCACTATAAAACTGGAAGGATGTTGATGTTCAGGATACAAGAATTAGTTTCATTTGGATGGTTTAGACAATAACAAAGAACTCAGCGTTAGCCTCACAAATCTGTAGCACAAAATGAAACATCAATTGAACGAAAACATTGCAGACAACTACAGCTGCAACTACGGTTAAAAAGTCAACAACCGTTGCAGAGCATGTAGTTCCGGTGTTAGTACGCAAATTCGTGACTTAAAACCACAAACAACTCTCTGTGCCGAAATCCTGAACCTCGAAATTCCAACGTTCACCCAATTTCGTTTTTCGCACGCAATCCTTTCTGCCATCTTCTACCGCTCCAGTCCGCAGCACAACTCTACCACACAAGGGATCATGAAATTAGTTCAATTTACCGAAAAGCACTCCGACACACGTTGTTCCACACACCGACCCCTTCATCAGTACGCACGCCCAAAGCAACCCGAAACCACAATCTGCACCAAAATCACGCGTCTTCATCAAACACGGGTCTTGGTTGCTGATATAAACATATCAAAACAAAGCTTTTGTGGTACCCAAACAGGACCTTATCTGTGGTGATGTGAGCACTCGATGAGCTTTCGGGAAATGAACAAAAAAAAGCTTGTAGAGCATCACTGAGACATTACGTTTCTCTCTAAAGCAATTACCTACTGGTTAGGTACGGCAGTGGCACAGATTTTCCAACTACGCTGATCTCCGTCAGAGCCGTCAAAAACAGGAACATGGTGAAAACTCGTTAAGTGGAAACTGCACAACACGCTACACAGAGAGCATAGGAAGACAGGAATGACACATGTTTTTCGTGCGAGCAAACCCAACAAGAACGCTTGGCTGAACGATGTCCGCAAAACGATTCTAATGGAACTTGTGCCTTGTTGGGAGAAGGCAAGCGCAAACTTAGGGCAAACAACAAGACCGTTTGCCATTCAACAACGACTACTGCTAATGAACGCAGAATGGCAAAAGTCATATTCTCGAACATTTTTACTTTCTTCCTGTTTAAAGCAAACTCCCAACTGCTAACTAGGCACACAGCACGAAAACAATACCGGTACGCAAATTTGAAGACCAATAGCTCAGCTCCTCATCAATCACCTACTCACGAAACCCACAATATACAGGGTAAATACATGACAGTCTCGAACAACTACTGCACCAGTTGGTGAACTTGTTTGCTCAAAGTCCTTGTTTGACACAAGTGCCTACACCGACGGATGTTCCGCGTCTTTCCTCCATTTCATCTTTAGCTCGGGCTGATTTAGGAGCTTTTTATGCAAGAACACGTTTCTGTGGGAAGATTCCACGTTGTCCGCATTGTAGTACCAAACACCCGAAGAACGCATTTTCACGTCAGGCTTACTGGAACGAGTTTGTTTCCAAGAAATGCGTGGAGTGAAAGTATTCTCTCGTTCTCTTTTGAAGACTTGGAAAAAGGTATCCTTTTTTCGTCGTCACACTCAATTACATTTTTTGAGAGCAAACCCCTTAAAAGAAGATTAATTTTCTACCGAATGTTGTTAAATGTTTGTTGATGCAAGATTCGGATACCATTACAGTCAGCTTTATATTGATTGCAATGAATGCTTCACAGAATTTCTGAAATGACTAAGGTATTGATGATAACGACATAAATAATTAAAGTTGTTGAGATACGAAATAAGAATCTCCAGTGCTTTTCCAAGATAGATGCGAAATTCACGAAGTACCAGAACTGACAGACTGTTTCCTTCATAAATTCTTAATCGTGCCCATTTACATCTCCTTCATTGAAGTACATTAAATCCGTATCAGCAACAAGATGCAATGCTTTAACGTCAATAATCCCATCCTAAGCTATTTCATTATTTACACCGACAAAAGCGCATCACGAAACTGATGCTCTAAATCAAACCATGCTCCCATTATGTCTCTACTCTAATCTCACGCAATCAATACGCCCTCTCCAAGTGTGTATGATGCTCAATAGCACACCACCCGTAGCGTAACGGCCATCGACCCACAAACCCACCCCCAAGAAGACCTGTAATCCAGATGCATCCTCCTCCTGCAGCTCACTGGGCCATGTCGTGTGGCATACACACCAGCGTAAACGGTGATGCATTGGCTGCAAGATATTGCTCAGCCGCCCTGCACAACAAACATTCCAGTGCGAAGGTTTCTAAATTCAGCTGCCCAGCACTGTTGTCCGGGAGTTCACCATCGCCCCTCACCATAGCATACGAGACGCGTACAGCAAGACATCAAAGACACACCAACACTTCACTCTCAAGACCACCCGCTCTGAGCGTTGCTGAGCGAAGTAAAACGGGAATGACCGTTCCCCTAAAAGCTGAGCTGGTCGAAAAACCTTACCGGGCAACGAAATACTCCATCACTCCAGCATCCAGCCGAGATCAAATAGACCGATTTTCTGCAATGCATTTGCGAACGACATGGACCTGACTCTGGTGGGCTGCCTGCCTGTCTGTCTGTCTAGGTTTTATGCACTGCAGCTGCACTCCGAACTGAATGCTCCCGGATCCCGGATCGTCCCCGTATGTGTGTGTGGCGTGCAGGCACTTTGTATGCAGGTGTTTTCGTGTTCGTTGCGCATTATGAAAACTTTTAATACACGACAACGCTGATGACGTTGGAGTTGCTGCTGCTGATGCTGGTTGAGATGTGTGCACAACCTTTCCCTGCGCTTTTTTGTCGGGCAAAATTTGCAACCCTTCCTGGTGCAACTCATTTTCAGGCATCAGGCCCAGCCACGAGCATCGTACGACAACGACATCGTGCACAATTTATTGTACTCTACTTAACCCTTTTTTCACAGACAAATTTATTTCATTAGGTTCCATTCGTCCGCATGGCCAGCAGCAGCTTCCGGCCATTACGTTCGAACAGGCGAACCGTCGATAAAAAATGGCAATATTATAACGAGAATATACTACATGGATCTGGGTGTGCTGGGTGGAAAATAATTTACACAAAATTTGTCTTCTTACTCATTTACTGCCGCCAGTAGTGTGCTGCAACGGACAACGCATCGCTTTTGGAACATATTTTCGTAGTTTACATTTTGACACAGCTCGTAACGCTTCGTTTTCTCGCATTTCATGCTTCCCTCATCGAATATGTTTGCACAACTGTGTCCTCAGCTGTGTTTATCGTAGCTTTTGCATATGCTAACGAGCCCCCATCATCATGAGGTTGTTTCCTCGACAGCTCGGTACTGTGTACAGCATTCTTTTAAAATTCATATCCGGGAAACACTGCACGTTGTTGCATCGAATAGAGTGCCACGTGTCGATATGGGGAAAATTCTGTACATGGAACGTGAGGCACGTGATCGTGGGTATGTAAAATCTTTCACTACTTATTATGACGATCTTCACTTCAAATATTCTTCTTCTTTCTTGGCCTAACGACCTCTTTGGTCATGCCTGCCATTTCTGGATCATGTAAAATCTTTCGTCACTTATTATGACGATCTTCACTTCAAATTTTAGTTACAATATTTTTACATGACTCCATAATTTATATTTACATGAAACTCTACTGAAGAAAAGCTTAATATTTTTTGTATGGTAACACTATGGTATCTAAAATCATTTGGTCACAGTCTTTAAATGCCTTTATCCTCATTTCTCAACTATCGTCTTCTTTCTGACGGGTAGAGAAATAATCTACATCCCCCCCAAAGATCGTCCACAATATCGCTGCCCTCTAGTGAAGCAGCCCATTTCCTTCCGGTCGATGCGATGGCCCATTCACCGCTCCATTCATCTATTCACTTCCGTCGTTACACTCGACTGAACGCCAACCAAACAAGACGGACGCCCCTGAAAAAGGCGACCAAATGAGGTTATCAGCGCGTTGGTATCGATGCTGCCTGACTGCCTCTGGTTGTTGCATGCGCACGAAACTGCACTGGCCACTATCTCCACCAAGCCAGCGTTTCGGTCACCACACGTTCGCTCGAAAGTCGGAAGCGGAACACACAGACACAGACCATGTTACGGCGAAAAGCTATGAGAACATTTCGGGGAAAATCTCTTGCCATTTTTCGCGTCAATCATACTCCCCTCCATCCGGACAGTTGACCAGCACATTTGCTAGCAAATCGTGAAATGCCACATCATAACTATACCTAACCCCCGCAAGCCGGTCATCAACGGGTTTATATTTCTATGGCGCGATATTATACCTCATCTTCCCATCAGCGCACCGCGAGCGTGTTCCGGAAAATTTGAATGCACAAATGTTGACGTCAAAGCTGCAACTGGCTGGATGTGTTCGGGCGGAAAAACGGGATCCACCGTGAGCACCAAAACAGATTACGTTCAGTCATGCGACACACACACACACATGCCGGCACAACTTTTCCGCAAGGCACAACGAGGTCGTCGCCGCCCTTCACTTCCACATCCATTTTCGGAAGTTCCTTCGGAGCGGCCCGACCGACTTCCACGCGATTTTACGTACCGTGTCGTAATGCGAGTGGGAAAATAAAATTACCGACTCGCCAAACAAAGTGAAACTAATTAAAAAGTAATTTGCACAACACAAAAGCTAGAGCGAGAGAGACGCAATTTTCGTTTCGGTGGCGGTCCCTTTCGCAACAGTACGATTGATAATGCACCACCACCAATTCGATGGGAAGATGGCTTTTCGGGTGGGAAATGCTTGTTGTACGAAAGGATGCTAATTGGAGTCAAACACAGGTGGAAAACACAGCCCAGGTACAGGTTGTTGAACGATGGTTTACATTATTGATGATTGTGCATTCTTATTTATTTGGACGCGGATGGCGTTGATAACAGGGTGCGCCACGTGGTTATTTGCATGCGAAGTGGAACACCATTCACTTAATGAAGGGGAAACATAATATCTTAGTGGATGGTTTTTGCATTAATGAGTATACGGTGCATTATTTTCATTATTAACATCCAATATTTGCCGTACTTTGAGTGGAGTACAGAGCTCACAGTAACGGACTCACGCTGTTGTGTCTACCATGTTTGACTAACAACACTGTTTTCGGTTACTTTCATTCGATTCCATGAACAAAATCCCCCGAATTCGAATGCCAACCAAAGCGAACCAGCACAAAATTAATTAAATGGCAAAATAAAACGATTACTTCATCAGTTCCCATCAGCAAAAAGTGCACACAAACAAACAAAAAAACCTCTCGAGAGAAAATGGACGAAATAGATTTCGCACACGTACGCATCTGCAGGCGCACATCAACTTGTCTGTTAACAATTTGCTTACAACCGACGCTGGATCGACACTGCCAGCAGAAGCCGAAAAGCATCAACAGCAACGAAAAGATAATGTCCATCGTCAAACCAGCAGCAGCAGACTCCAATTTTGCAGATGAACATCACATGTCATCACATCACACAACACACACACACAAATTACTCACCGTTTGAAAATTAACAATCTGTGAACGTAACTGCACACACATCCTTGCCGATCGTAGTTTTCATCGCAAATCCGCACGTTACCGTTGAAACAGTGAGACTTTTGCAAACTTTTTACGTGCAAACTGTCGGCAACTTAATCGTTGGGCCATGAAGCACAACAAGAGGGGATGCAAATTAATTCTGGCGCCGCTTTCCCCGTTTAATTGCAAGTTTAACAACGCATCAAAGTCAATTCACTTCACAATAGCAACACAAACAAACCAAAAAAAAAAGATTACTACTCCTATCAGACAGACATACAGACGAATAGAATTGAAAGGGAGATATGGAACTATTTTTTCCCCCCGCCGTACATGGTACATATGTGCAAGATACATGTGGATACATGCAATATCATCCGCATCATCATTATCGCAGCAGCAGCACCGCGGAAAACTTGTGCACGGAAAATGCATTGCACCGCGTAATTGTACTTATTCTGCCACCGTGCATACAGACTTCGTTAGTGCCGCGAATTGGATTGGAAGCTTTTAATTGAATTACTCTAGCCGCACAGCAGCTTCAACATGGTAATGCGGCTGAGGGTTTCGGGTAGTAAAAAGCGGAAGCTTTAAATGTAAACGATCGATTTTACTCCAAAGATAATCATAAATATTTCTTCAAATATGCTCAAAATCTGAACCGCATCTTGCAGATAATATATTCCAAATCTTTAACCCCTGAAAGATGCTAAAAACCGCACACATAGTAAGCTCGCATAACAAACGATACCCGGTTGTTTAATGCATCCCATTTCGAGATAAAAATATCCCATATCCTTGTGGTTTCTATTTTTATCAGCTAAAGGCACTTATAGAAATTGCATAACACAACTATCGATTGAAGCAAACTAGAGTTCCCATCACTTTAGCGACTGCCAATTGGCTATCCTCTGCTTCCGGTCCCATACGTACAACATTGGGATGTTGGTATGTCTTTGGACAAACTTTGAACCCATTATATGATTATGCAAACATCAGGCTAGCAATTCAGCATAGTGCCTTTTTTTGCGGGGCGTAGTTTTGGGGATGACTTTTACCTATGAAACAGAATCGGAAACCAGCCGCAGGTATATCATCGTACCATTTTATAAATAAATGCTTTTATTGACTCAACTGTACCAACTTAGGAGCTCAAGTTTCAGTACTCCCTACCATCTTCTCTTTATCATTCCCAAGTTATCTACATTCCTTTCTCTGCAAATAGTAGCTTGATTCCAAGCGCTCCTCCACCTTGGCAGCATACTTTAACACATTCTACCCACAGAAAATAATTTATTATGGGGTTTTCAGTTACACCAGGAAAATGAAAACATTTCCAGGAGAGAAAAAAAAACTAGATCGTAAATTGAAGTTGTACAGTGTAACGCACGCGGACTACCTCTACCAGGAACTGTAGAATAACATCAAGTGTAGAAAGTTTATGACGATGAACAGAGGAGTGAGAATACCCCCTTCTTGGGTTTGATGATGTGTATCCATTACGAAATTTACACACCCACAATATTTACTGGCGCATCATTAGGGAGCAATAAAAATACTATCGAATTGGTAGTTGCCTAGCACGGACAGATTCCTTGGTACCTTATTCTGTACCGGTTTCGTTTTCCATGACCTAATTTCTGAACCGATTTGGGACGGATTAAATTCTGATGTAAGTGAAATTGCACTACCGTTGATTTGAATAGAAAACAGAAGCTATGTAAATCTGAACTTAAATTCTAGTGAAGAAAATAACTTACATAATCGGCCGAAGCTGTGCGATAATCGCTTTTTTATCTTCTGCAAAGCACCTCCTTTTTTCTCGCGCATGGTTACTCCTAAAAGGAAGCAGGGAAATAAAAAATGTGTTGATTAGTAATATTGTAAACATTGAACGAAATTTTGATATATGCAAAAACTATAATTTTAATTAACTTGATCGATTTAACGTTTCACTCTTTGTATTTGTGTTTTCAAGTTCTTAACAGTATATTGTTTGAATTTGTATTTTAAGATACGATCATATAATTTTAAACGTTTGAAAGTGAAGCCTCGTCTTGCTTTCTCCCTCTTTACGTTCACAAATAACGGTGTGCAGCTCCAGCTACTCGAACAACAACGATACTCCCCTGACAGCAACCGTTAGGAAAGCTCCCAAGTGCTGCACAATTAGTACGCATTTCCCCTTTTTCCAGCCAACAGTGATGCAATGACCGATTAAAACGCAACACTGCTGGGAAAAGATGATGCCCAACAAAACACAAAACAAAAACTTTCATCTGATATGGACGATGATGGGGCAATGGTCCGGAAGAATTTTGAACCAATTGGTTGGGTTTCGCCAGTGATATGGGAATGTGTGCGAGGAGCCACATTATCGTTTCCAATTAATTTAAGCATATAATTAACCAATAATCTCACCAGGGAACGAAACATTACACGCATCAATGCTAATGAAGACAAACACGGTGTTGTGCGTTCGTTACACCTATTCTCAGCTACCGGATGCACGGAGAAGAAGCAGCAAAAACGAATAAAACTGAAGGCTAAAAAATAAACAAAAACTTCCAGTTAATACACCGATAACAAAGTCTTAGAAATGACTGATTACGTTTTAGAGGGTTCAAGAACTATCAAACCGTAACCCAACCCGACAACTGCGTTTCCTACTCTATACACACGAGGGGGTTCAAGTTCACTCGCCTCACCTAAGCGAGCGATACAAAACAACCTCGTCACAACACCATATCACCGTGAAGCACGTCGCGGTAAACGGCAAGCGTACGAAAGGAAATGTGGATCGCCTATTTCTTCCACGCAGTTCGCGCGCGCTGTTTGTTTTCCATTCATTGCTAATTATTGCGAAACGCGTCGTGAACTTGGAAGTGCCAGTGCACGATGGAATGCACTCAGCGGACCAGGGACATAACGCACACAGCAACGGGCGCCTTAGTGCATCCTAAATTTGGTGCCATACGCAACCGTCGCCGTAAGCGATTCTACCACGAGAGAGGACACAATCATTTGTTGGCCGATCAATGGAACACCGTTTGCGCACCGTTTTTTTTTCTCTTTTTTGCTTACCAACCACTCACCACACTTACACACACTGAAGGTGCAAAATGCAATCACGGTCCTGCGTACAAAATGGACGGCCCTACCCTTGGTAAGGTGTGTGAGCGCGCGTAATTGTCCTCAGCTTGGCCAGCGCACTGAATTAAAACGATCGGAACGCGCGCAAAAAAGGAAGCAATTGTTGAGTTTCAATTTCAAACTCCAAATAACATGTCCCCTCCCCACCTACCTTCACCTCACTTGGGGGTCCATTCTTCCATCTCACTGCCAACAGATTTCATACGGTGGAGGCGTTTTTTGTCCAGTTCGGCAGATAGATTCACTCTCCCATAGCCCGTACTCCCCCCACTTCAACGCTGCTCCATTCGCAAAGCTAAAGGTCAGCTAGATTGGTTGGTTAAGCCGTTTGTTACGGGTGTTGATTGACAAGCGGTTGTTGAGTTAGCGGAACGCACTTCACTCAAATTGGTGCAGTGGAAATGAAGTGCACAAAATAAAAACCGAAAAAGAAAACAACTCAATCAAACAGTTGTGGTGCTCGGTTGTCTATTATTTTCTGTGTGGATTTGTTACAGTCCAATGCTTAACGCAATTTTCCAACGGATTATAAGGATATCAGATTATGCGATTGGACAATCAACGTTTGGAGGGTATGGTGTTTTTTTATAGCACGTGTTTAATTTTATAGCAGTTGCAATAATATTATAGTTTTGTTTAACACAAGTTTAGAATTATTTACATGGATTATATGTACATCAGACATTAGATTTTTTAGTTTTTATAGCACAAGTGATACAATGAATCACTAATCAAATTTTTCTTACTGCTTTAATGGATTTCAATTATAGCAGACTTGTTTTTATAGTAGCAATACCAATTATTAATTGCAACAAAATGATATGATATTATAATATGTCAGTTTTATATGTCATGTTTTCTAAAGCACTTGCTACTTGAAACATAATTCTATCGAGTAGAAAACAAACCAGCAGGAAATTACTCAGCCATTATAAGCGTGACTCTAAACAAAACCCACTAAAACAAAGACAATTCTTCCGTGTGTTTCTCTGAATGCGGAAATATTATTGTTTATACGACGAACTGCTGATCAAGCAAATGGACGAATGAGCCCTGGTACGCCTCCCGATCTTGAATCATGTTTATAGTCCGGAAATCCAAACACCTCACCCCAGCTGCGGACTACCGATGAAAGATCGATGCATACAATTGCATCCATAACAAGGCAAGTCCACGGACAGGGAGACAGACATCAAAGAACGGTACGATCGTAAACATAAGTAGAAAACAAAGCTATCAAATTGCATGTCCCATTGCGTGGAGCGCGCATCTTGTTGATATTTTCATTCTCTCAACATGATTAACCCAAGGCATCAAACCCTACCATAAAGAACTCCACGTAAGAGGAAACGCTGAACACATCGCACCAAAAGCCAGCTATCAGGAGGTGTAAGATTAATTGAAAGAAAGAAAAATGGTTTGCTTTGAGCAGCAAAAACTAGTGACAGCACACAATTACCATTGACGTAAGAAAAAAAAGCGTGGTTCTCGAAAGCGGAAACGTTTAGGTGCTATGAAGCGAATCATCGCCATCATCCTCATCATCAGTTAGTTAGTTGCTTCATAGCCCGGTTCGTTTGTCAAGCTCCATCCGGCATTATCGGTCAACCGAAGTGAGTGTGTGTGATGAAGAATGGTATTGCAAACTTCAATCAATGTGCTTCAACTCGCGAGTACGCCCCAAGTGCCAAGCCACGGTCAGAACCCACTTAAAACAAGCGTATCGCTCGAGGAGACGACATCTGGAAAATGGCTTCCTGTTTGATCGACAACCGGCCTGAAGATGAAGACACTTGTTACAGTTCTTCCCGCTCGTGGACAAGCAAAGTGATAATAAGTAGCTTCAGTCTTCACTCCACTCCTCTTCTCGTTCTTTCCACGGCACACTGTAACGAGTAAAGATGTCAAGTAAGGATTCTCGAAGGCAAAAGGGATTGACGGAGCTGTTAAGCTTTCTCTTATCACGTCGGATTCTTAACGATCCCTTTGTGTCCCCACGCGAAGGCCGATGCACACCGATTACTTGTTGACTGTACGGTGTAACAAGCCAACCGTTGATATCGCACGAGAGCCTAAACGATCATCATACCTCTCCACAGGCCACAGGCAAGGCAACTTACTCATCACGACTCTGTCACGATGTGCTGGAGCTGCTTCTGCGAAAAAATACACACTTACACACCAACTGCGGATAACTAGCTTTAATTAAATATGGCGCATCGTTAAGAATGGAGTTCGCGACAGCAGCGAATGACTTACGGACGAATGTCTCTCAATGATGAACGGGACTGATACTTATCGCTCTGACAATTGCGAAAACTTTTGCTGTGTACCGAGCAAAGCTTATACGCTAGCTGTCAACTTTTGCTGTGAGATTCTTTCATTATTACGATTAGAACAATGCAGCACGAATGTCCGGTAGAGGACCTCGAGCGATGGTGAATGTGAACCCGGACATTTGCGGTGCACCATAAGCCTGGACTGGAGATGAAGTTTGACAGATAAAACCCTAGACAACCATTCGTTGCACATTCACAGCGCAACAGCAAAATCTATATACGAGCTAACGAAACGTGTTTATTGACCACGTTTTCGGAAATTGTGTTGGAACATGCTTGCGTCGCATCGTTAACAGAGCACCAGCTTTACATCTACTCTGGGTGCATGGTTTCTGAAGCACAACAGCTGTAGTTAAACCGCCAGTAAACTACCGACATTTTAGTCGCATCGATTCACCAATGTCACAAAAGTGATAAAATGTTTTTTATGACTCATTATTGTTTCACAGTAAATCGAAAAAAAGGTGATAGAAATGATTCAAGCAGACCTTCAACTCGCTGACCCAACAACAGGGAAAATAAATGAGGTGTAAAGGGACTGATAAGCTCATCGTGATTGTTGTAAGCAGCCATGACGGAAAAGACAAACAAAGGCTGATTTATTTATTTGTTTTAGTAAACAAAAAGCGTGAGATTCTTTCATTATTTTGATTAAAACAATGCAGCACGAATGTCCGGTAGAGGACCTCGAGCGATGGTGAATGTGAACCCGGACATTTGCGGTGCACCATAAGCCTGGACTGGAGATGAAGTTTGACAGATAAAACCCTAGACAACCATTCGTTGCACATTCACAGCGCAACAGCAAAATCTATATACGAGCTAACGAAACGTGTTTATTGACCACGTTTTCGGAAATTGTGTTGGAACATGCTTGCGTCGCATCGTTAACAGAGCACCAGCTTTACATCTACTCTGGGTGCATGGTTTCTGAAGCACAACAGCTGTAGTTAAACCGCCAGTAAACTACCGACATTTTAGTCGCATCGATTCACAAATGCCACAAAAGTGATAAGATGTTTTTTATGACTCATTATTGTTTCACAGTAAATCGAAAAAAAGGTGATAGAAATGATTCAAGCAGACCTTCAACTCGCTGACCCAACAACAGGGAAAATAAATGAGGTGTAAAGGGACTGATAAGCTCATCGTGATTGTTGTAAGCAGCCATGACGGAAAAGACAAACAAAGGCTGATTTATTTATTTGTTTTAGTAAACAAAAAGCAGATTTCAAGCAGCTCATCTAGTTTACCATTTTATATTATTTGTTTTTAACATGACAAACTAACCTACTGTCATAGCGTGATTTTAAAAGTCGTTTTGTGAATGGAATTATTTGGAGTTAAACCCCAAAATACTTTTGTTTGTTTCACTCTAAACAATATCAACACACAATCAAAAGACATCCTTATCAAGTATAGTTACGCAATGGCAGTTGGCTAACAGCTGACCTGCACTTCCATAAGACGATTCACCAAATCCAAAGTGCAGCCGGTTGACGACTCATATTTCCTCTGAAAAAAAAAATATTAACGCAAAGTGTGCAACCATTTTCAAGACACCTACAAACACACGATTGCGATTTAGACCCACAGTAATCCACCCGGTCGTCACCTTGCTGTGACAGATTACTTCGTACGGACCGGTGTTCAAGTGCTTCGAACTGTGCACGGTTGCATCATCGCTTCGTCAATGGGACACCGGAGAGATAGAGCGAGTCGGAGCTGCGGTAAAAACGAAAAAAGCTCACTCTTTCGCACAGGTGCAGCACGCATAAATGACACGTTTACCACGCACATACCGCCGCGATACGACATTCGCGCGACATAGATAAGTGCAACCGTTCGGTTACAAAACGATTCAAGCGATTGTAGAGACGCGAGTTACCTTTTCGAAGTTGTCCAACAATGAGCAAAAGACATTAGATTAACGGAGTGACTTTATCAACTGCCGGTGCGTTCGTAACACCGTCCGAAAAAGGAGCTGCCATATTTAAAGATGGTCTCGTTTGACGATGGTCCACATTGTTACGGTGCAAGTGCTGCAAGAATAACGTCCCTGAGGAGTCCAAGATGCAGCAAACAGAAAAACGTCTCCGCCAGAAGATGACTTGCAGAAGCTACGGATGGATGCCGTGTTCTAAGCCGTTCTTTGCGGTTCTTTTTGCCGGAGTCCTGGCTACCCTTGCTACGGCAAGTCCTACAAATCCAGTCTTCATCCAGCGAGACCTTCCACCGGCTCCATACGCTTACGGCATGCAGGACTTTGACAGCTCCGAGGAGGTTACGATTGTCAAACGCACTGGACAAACTGTGCTCCCACAAGCTACCACCTACTTGACAACTCCTCAAGCGAACCCAACACCTCTCGCTCAGGCCCAGGTGCAACAGCAAACACCTTCCCAACCTCTTCCCGTCCCACTACCGCTCCAGCAGCAGAAACCAGCTAAGCTTCCCAAAAAAACACCACCGCAACAAAAAGCTGCCAATAATGGTGGTGGTGTTGCATCGGCTATTCCACACACGGCAGCCGGTGCGAACAGTGCACCACAACACGCCACCAAAACGGAACCGCAACATTCAGCCACATCAAACGCTTCACCCGAACAAACTTCACTGATGGAGGTGGAACTGGAAGCAGCTCCACGGCCGGAAGATATGCCTCAACCCGCCGAACTTGACAACGCCATACCGCAGCATCAAAAACGGAACGTGTACAACAAGTACGCGACCGAGGTCCAGCCGGGTGGTGGTAGCTGCGGATGCGGTGGGTATGTACTTGTCGAGAAGAAGATCTATGTGTGCGAACCGAAGGAAACGATCGTACGGTTGATGAAGCGGAGCCACGATGACGTTTGTGCCGCACAGGAAACGCAACACGTCGGTGTCATGCAGGAGAATCCGGACAAAATGTTCCAGCTGATACCGATGCCTGAAGGGACGGGACATTAGAGTTAGGGCCGATGATGGCATTTATTGTAGCGGCTGAGATCTTGTTAGTAATGTAAGACCTATTTATGACTTGTTTTAGCGTACCTCTAATAAAACTGTTGTACAATGAGTTGTTGACTGTATCTTGGGATTCAATTCCAACACCAGAACTTCAAAGGTAAAAAACGAATGTCGGAAAGTCTTTCCCAACTTCAAAAACCAAAGACACTTTCTTGACCACGAAGTACAGCGCAATTTGCTTATGCAACAAGTGCACCAACTCGGCTCTCTGATTGGATTTGAGTCGTGGAGGTACTTTGGGAGAAGATTTTTCGGAAGCTTCTCATTCACCCCAAACCCAAAGTAGGGCAGCAGTTAGCACGATCGACCAAGCATTTTGGTTGCGTTACGAAACGGCAACGAGCTACCGAACGTCCAATACCCGCCAAATCCAGTACTCCGGGCGCCTAATGATGATTATGAGCCATTACTGAACGAAATTGCAAATCAAATAGCGTAGAAATGGTGGTGGACGACGACGAGAAACCGGCGATGGCGGATGGATGATGATGAGGATGATCCACCGTTTCATTATGTCAGACCAAAGTTGCTGAGGCACCAGCCGAGTAACGATGGTACCGAAAGAAGGAAGAGAAAAAACCACGCTTCCACAATATGCTGATTCGAACCAGCAGCAGTAACAGTAATTGATCATGATTCGCGTTTCGCGCGCAGTTATCGATGAGTATGCGGTCAGTGCCAATTCCATCGTATCGGAACTATCCAATATGGTTGGAGTTTGTAGCACCACTTCGGCAAGGGAAGAAAAAAAAACCTCCCGGACAACTACAATCTCTCTAATCCATTGGAAAGCAACTGCGAAAGGGAAGACAGCAGCAACAGGCCAGCAAAGGAAACGAAAACAAAAAAAAACGAGAACACGATCTGCTTGCGAATAGTCACGGGGAGTAGCGTACGGGCAAGTTAATCAACTTGCGGTTGCCCATCCACGAAAGCGCTACCTCTTGTGGTTGAGATGCCCATTCGCGAGATGGCCGATAACAAAATGGCGTTCCGATTGCGAGGGTTTTACACGAATGATGCCCTAATTTTCATGCTTCGTCTAATATATCCAACGATGCTACTATTAGTTTGATGAGTTTGCTTCTTTGCTGGACCTTCGTCAGAGGGATGGCAAATGTTGGAAATGAATAGTTTTTACAAATACAACTAGAATATGACGAAATCCAGAGGCACAAAACGAACGAAAAGGGACAGTAAAAACAACTTTTCACACTAAAACTCATCCCTTTTCCGTCCGTCCAATTCACGACTGTGTACCCACTCATTAACGCTTCTTGCACATAATTATCCTCCCTGGGTGCCTTGTTCGGGTAGACTCGGTAGTAGAGCGCTGCCTGTCAAACGACCACCACCGAACAGCAATATCGCGCTGACGAAATAGATTAGCTTTAATTAGACGTTCAATTAGCAGACTGATGCGTATGTAGACTACCGGGTGCAAAAAAAAAAAGAATACGCCAGTACGTCAATGAATGCATCAGCTAAGGGTGGGAGGCATCCATACACTAAAGAAAAACTTTGTCGTTTTTTGTTGCCTACTAGTGTAGCTTATAGCTCCGCTCATTAATCATACGAATATGAATTTGCCATTCACAATTTCCAGCTCTGAATGGTACTCATCAAACCGCCCGCAAAACTTTATTTTGCACAGTTAACACACCATTTTCTTCCGTTTTTTTTCATTGAACGTGGATTCTGCTGAAAACAAAAAAATGACGCCAATAATTCGTCCAATATAACCAAAAGGACAGGCGCATAAAACAGCACTTAAAAGGGGGGAAGCCGGAAATCGTCACATCGAAAAAGCTACCTTCACGGAATTGACGATTATCGTCAACCATAACGGATGCACAGCTTTTTGATGCATTTGTGTTTCGCCTGACGCCGGAACGTAGCCGTTAAGCAATGAAATTATTTCACACAGAAATATTGACGTTTCGTGCGTTTCGTTGGTTTTTAATTGTGTGGGACCCATTATGGTAGTTAACTCTCCCCTGGAAACACTTTCCGCCGATGGAATTAACACTTCCACAAACGAGACGTTCAAGAAGGGAAAATAAATTGCAAAATTTGGCATTTTCATAAAGGCACATTAACATCAGTGCTCAATACGTTTGAGGTTGAGTGATTTACGGTCGAATACGGGACACATGAATGTTTGAGATATTTTACCTCACGTAGACTATATTGCTACCTAAGGCAACTAAAGCGACAGCTAGCAGTATAGGTAACATCACACCATCCTGCCTACTTAAATGTAGGTACTTCCGAGGAAAAATAAATTACAACTGTCTGCATTTCAAATAACCCCGCTCACAATAAACTATGTTAAGATATTCATTTCAACGCCGGAAGCAACTCGCCAAGATCAATTGGCGACTGTGCTCTTTGTGACGAAGCTCTACCACCAGGACAATCGATGATCTCAGAGTATCACCGGGTCAGGTCATAGAACTTATAGGTCGTAAAGTTCGAAATAACGCCGACGACTTCGCTTTTCCCCCGGGGGAATAGAGAGTAATAAAGTTATACGATCCGTATTCATAGTCTCCGCTGAAGACCATCGGAGGTTCTTCATGCTCGCTGTAAGAACAGCAACACACAAAAACGGACGCCTCCAAACCGGCCACCAAATACCCCGCACAACGATCAAAGCGCATAAATGCTACAAATGCTTCTTCAGCGCATAAAAAGAATGCTTCTTTAGCTGTCACTTTTCACACGGCCTTTTTTTTTTTGGTTTGTTTTTATTCTACCCATCCGGAGGAGTACTCTTCTCGGTGGTGTGTTGCAACCCGTTCGAAATGGAAGAAGAGAACTAACGCGACACAAACACCCATGCATGCATACAAACGGTCGGTTTTATTATGCTGATGAGCTTTCGCCACCTGGAAGGACAAGAAGCACAGAGGGAGAAAAAAAAGCACCACAGAGCTTGCCGGGTCTATTTCTTTTCCAACAAAGCAGACACACACACACAAAACGGCAACGGCAGAGATCGTGCTGTGGCCCAGCAACAGCGACCACGTCCGCCCGGTGGCAAAACGGTCTGCGCGCCTAAGGTGAGCAAGGTTGAGTTCAATGTTCAACGACCCGCTCAGGGTCCCGCCTGCCTGCCAAGTCGTCGCTAGAATCACTTCTTTGCCATTTAACGCATGCAGCCATGAGTGCTGCAAGGTAAAGACAACAACCGGCAAGGGAATAACCCCAAAACCAGCTGAGCTGTTAAGCATATCAAGAGCACACAAACGCGCGCGCTCACCGGAGTTCTTCTCGCACAGAATCTTAATGCATGAAAACCCTCGGTGGATTCGCTTTTGCATGGAATTCTCACCTTGCAGTCGTCGTTGGGAATGGCGATGACTGCAGAATCCACTCTCGCCGGACAATGCAAGAAGGAAAGCTGCTGCTACACGTCTTCTCGTGTCGTGTGCGGCGAACAAGTCTTGGCGAATACGCAAACGAGAGATGTGCGAAGCCGTAGCAAATGCGTGATAGCTTTGCGGTTACCGATGCTCTTAAGTCACACACTCTTGAGTTCGGTTTTCACCACCACACACAATGGAGGAAATTATCTCGTTTAATCGATTGTGGGGTACTGGCAGGCACGGGGACTGGGGCGATGTGTGGAAGAGGAGAACCGCGCGATATACTTGCAACCACAGCAAGACCCGAACAGTTGGCGGGCAGGTTGCACGGACTGATCACGAGCATGATTGTATGACCGATGGTGAACCCGGAAGATTTTAGGATCTGGCAAAATGGCAGCACACAACGCACTCGGTTCCGAGAACTACGCACGAGAGGTGAGTTTTGTCTTCGGGGAAGATGAAGATGTCGCTTCGTTTGACGCACAACAATATACATAACTACATACTCTAGTAGGATAGTGGTTTAGGTATCTAGAATTGGATGTCTAGGTCTATATCTGGTTCCTCGAGTTCTTAAAATCTACCTGAAAAACTAAGTTAAGGACTTGAAACTAAACCCATCCGGAGCTCTTAAAGTGAGAGTTACGGCTGTTAAACAAAACCTCATACTCTTGCAGCATTTTCATCACGATATTGTACATAAAAAAAACGAATTTACAACATACGGACATTACCGACATCTGTTCGCACCGCATAGCGTAGATGAACTTCTGCGTCCGTTCAATTAGTTCCCCGCGTAAAAATGGTGTCTGGTGGAAGAGTTTAACCATAACGGAAAGCGGTTTGCGTTCGTCGACCACCAGTGTAATAGTTCAGTCGACCCGGTCGTCATCGTCCGTCGATAGGATAAACAAAGGGCAAAATCATCTCGATCCGAAGAACCTCCGGTACTCCGGTTGCAGAATGCGAGAATATTCAAATCGAGGCACATGCCCAGTCTCCAGAGTTTGGAACAAAACCGACTAGCGCCCAGCAAAAGATGCACGAACAAATTGTAAACAAATCCACCCCCTGGATGGAGGAAATTCTAATCTATGCTTGGTGAAACTAAAGGGGGAAAACCATCCGGTGTAAGGTTCTCCTCCTTTTGCTGTAAGCGTGAGCCGGTGTACTGAATACGCTTAAACTTTATCTTCCAGGTTCGACTCGACTACCACGCCAGCAGATGAACGTAGAGCTGCAGTTGAGGATTTTTTATTTTTGGGTTTTTCAAAAACAAAAACCGATTTCCCCCATCTTTCCACCGTGCCCCAACAGGCGGCGCAACGTTCACGTACCTTCCTTTCTCGGGTCCTTCTTGATGTACATAGGCGGCTCAATTCTGGCGGATTATGGTGGACGGATCCAACGGATGGAGGTATGACAAAATGCTGCTGCTACTACTAGTACGCGCGGCAATGACTGGGCCACGGTAATATTCAGTACGACCCCTTTTTCGTTTACGTTTCACGTTAACTGTGGCCGCTCTCGCTACATAGAACAACAACTGAGAGGGGGAAAACCAATTTTCCACAATCAGGAAACCACTACCCTGGCTGCACTTTCGATGGAACTTTAACTGTAGCACACAAACACGTACGCACCTAGGACACACACACAGAAACGGAGGACCTGAGCCTTCAACCTTCCTACTGACGCGGCAGGACTTGGTGTTACCCTACTTGCCGGCTTACAGAGCTACCACAGGGGTTAGGTGTGCACCCTTGTATTGCCGTCCGCTGATTGCAAAAGGGAAGTATTACGAAATCACGGAAACGATTTTGCTGCCTGTAGAGCCCTCCGCCGGGCAACTTCCCTACGGTGAGGATTATTATTACACAGGACGACACTTGCGACACGAGTCACCCTTCCTGTTATGTGGCGCGTGCAATGACTTCTATCACACACATACACACAATCGCACCGGGAAACGCACTTCAAAGCCTTACGCACTTGTTACGGGAAGCACACCATTCACAAACACACATACAATTAATAGCTGTGTTTCATAAATGCACAACGATTTTGTTGGAAAACTTGTTTCTTTTTCCTTGTACAAGTCGTCACAAATCCCACCAATTAAAGCTCAACTTTTACAACTTCACTGTAAATACTGATGCTTTAATTTCGCACAATCTGAGTAAAAGCACCAGGAACAAGCTGCAGGCTCTCAAAACATTGGAACACCCGACACTCCCCAACGAAAAGTTTGGAGCCAAACGTTAGCGCTAACCGCAGTCTAGGTCAGGTAATGACGCACACCCACGGTTCTGGGTTTGATATTCTCAATGGAGCAGCAGACCCCTACTTGCGTTGCGTATGGTATTCTGTACCAGATTCTAATTAATCACCGCAAGCCTCTCTTTGTGCCTCACCCGAAAAAAAAACGGTCCGCTTCAATCCAATGACGTAATTTCTCGCGGCCGTCGCGTACTGTACCGATAGGAGAAGTTCACCGCGGACACACAGAAACGCACAAACGACACACCGAATTCAATTGACCAGATGTAGGCGACCACGCTAGACACTCGGTCGTGGAGGGAAGGTGAGGGTCTGCGTTATTCACCCAATCAAGGAACTGATCAACAAGTTTGGTTGGAACTAAACGGCTAGTGTGCCTAGCGCGTTCCACAACACCCCACCTATTGTGGTCACCAGCGCTGGGGTTCCTAAGCGCTAGAGCTGCAGCTGTCGTCACCAATATTCTGATGTCACCTAGCTTTCTGGTGCAAGAAATGCCGCCAAATGCGACTCAAAGCAGAAGGAGACTCAACTTAAAGTACACACGCACAACACACCTCCGCAACTTGACGCAATCGAGGAATCGAGAACCGTTTGCGTAGTTCGTCTCCGGTTTTGCGAAAGGAAGAAGCCTTTTTGTCGTTTGCTGCTTTACCCGGACACGGACGCGAACGAAGCTGCAGAAAGACCAAGATTGAACTGAGTGAGTAAGTCTCGGACGCGCTCACAGTATGCTGCAACTGCTCTTGGCCCACACATACGCCCGCCGACGCCTCTGCGATATGGTGGCGTTACCAATACTAGTAAAGCGCAGTACCCTGCCTGCACGCGTTCGGTCTTTACGGGAGCGCGAGAGAGAGCACGCAATTCGAGCGAGTCCCCGGAGCAATGGGGTGGTTTTTGTTTTGAGGGGTTTGTTAGAAAGTAAGAGTGTGCGTTTCCGTGCGTTGTGAAGTGAATGGAAACGGTAGGCCTCGGAATTAATTCTTAGAGGCTGTTTCGCAAAAAGGAATGGTATTCACAAGATGCGTTAAAAGCGTTCATTGTTCTGGTTGAATAAATTGGTATCGCATTCTGGAGGAATTATGAGCACGATTTTACTAACTTTAAGTCAATCTTTTTGTTATTGCGACTACAAATAACGAGAATTCATTAAGAACTTATCAAGTTTAAATTTTTGATCCAAGAATTAGAAAAGAATCTGATAAGCAACACTGATGCCACGGACATACATCGATGGACCCCTCGGATTTCTATGTTTTTTCTCACCTAATTCCGTTTACTATGAACTCTCTCTCTCTCGTGCTCTCCGGCTTAGTCTAGTGCTCTGCATAAAACATGTTCTCCCACCGTGTGTATCACCCACGCGGTTGTTGTTACTAACGTACTAAGCGAATGAGCAAAACAAAGCACCAAAACATACCGGACCAGCATTACTCTCCCCGAGCATAACTCCCTGCCAGTGTGTGAGAGAGAACTCGTCCGCTCGTACACCGTTGTGTGCGTCGTCTGTGGCACGCTCGTCGAGCGTACGAAGTTCAAGTAGGGCACAAGTAGGGCGCATATTATGAATCATCTCGACGAGATTCCCAGGCAAGGAGATACCTCCACAACTCGGCCTCTACCTAGGTCTGCCGACGACGCGACACGGGCCAGAGATTCTTAGTGTGTGTGTGTGTGCGTGTGTTTGCGTGTTAGCCTACACACATTGGGCCACCCCCGGGCCAACAACATCCTTTTCTAAGCGCGACAACCAACCCCCGACGCCACTCGGTAGGCATGATCCCTGCCTGCACAAAAGGGAACTCTGTGTGTGGGTAGAACGCTGTGGCAGTGTGTGTGTGTGTATGAGTGCAGTAGTCGAAAGGTGAGTTCCACCGTTACGGAATTGAGCCTTATCCATGGAGAGGGTGGCAATCATGACGTAGGAACTTCGACCACAGCAGTTTTGGAGCAGAAAGAAAAACCTTTGGTGCTGAGAAAACACCCGATTCTGGTTCATTTTTGTTTGCAGAATCGTTCCTTTAATTCACGCACGCATAGCATCATAATAGAGACGACATGCGACCTTCCGACTAGACGATTCGTTAAAAAGGATCACACATGAACCAGACAACGGCAACACCAACGCCACAAACAAAATAGCGCAACACACACACTCATACCGTCAGGACGAAATCTGAGGACGCGTGTTTTGCGTGTCCGGACGAAGCGAGGTTCTCTCTCCCATCGAACAGGCGCTTCACAACCGACCCCACAACACACACCTGCAGCTGCTCATCAAAACTGATTTGGATGTGCATAAATTAGGATAGGGATGGTGATGAATTATGGAGCATTGTGTGAACCTGCCGTAGAATAATGGAGGATATTCAAGGTTTGTGCGTGTGTTTTGTCTTAGACTGTCGTTATTTTCTTCAAGAGTTTTACATTCTGTCGAGTTTTTTTACAGGAGTCGAAGACTTAAGACTATAAGTGGAATCATAGATATGTAAAATAAGTGTTTATGCGTAAGCATGTTTACAAGTGGAGTTGCAGAGCGAACACTGATAGAACTATGGTTATCATTTTCTAATGAAATATTCTTTTAGTAAAAAAACAATATAGAAAATAGTAAAATATATGAGCTTTCTGTTAATTGAAAGATAAGTTAATAACAGCTTCCTATACAAAGACGCGAGGCACGATACCTACAAAATATAGCAGCCGTAAATGTCCCTATACTTTTTTCTATTCATCGGACTATCAAGCTTACATAAAAAAGACTAAAAAAGATTGAACAAAAGGAAATATTTACATGTTAGAATTAACTTAAAATGTAACATTTAAAAACAATTCTTAATATGATATCTTTACCATAAAATCTTTGTAAAGGATGCCATAATTTATGAAATATAAAAGTTCTATGGGAAAACTAAACATAGAATAAAGTTTTGTTCAAAATTTTCTAGTAAAAACATTAACAATAACAAACCAAATAAAGGTAATATAAAAATAAATAAAGTTGATTCAAAATTGTTAAATTGTTACGCAAAAGTAATTAACTGATAATTTAAAAGTAAGCTCATACTTAAAACAAACTCCTAAAGCAATCAGAGGTAAAAATAAAACAAAAAAACTACAATAAAAAAAACTAAAACAACACGTGCTTTTCGTTTACTACATACATCTTATCACGTTGTTTTTTTCATTTTTCAATCTTAAGCAACTTAACGTATAATTTGCTTGCCATACAGCCATCGTTTCAATCGTTTCATATGATTTACAATAACATTACAGCTATCCGGTGTTCCTATCGTTCATTATGGCATGCATGAAACCATTTGTCAACCAGTGTCGCCGCGTCACGACCTACTCTACAATTACCTCGATTGAATCAACCAAAACACAATAATCATACACACACACACCGATGACACGCTTTTCGGACGCCGATTTATCCACTATTTTCTTGTTTTGTTTGAGCAATTTTTTTTTTCGCTTCTTCACTGCACTTTTTTTGCAAACACACATTGCACACATGTTTTTGCCCTCGCCCCTTTTTTCCACCCGGGACCACACCACACCGGGAGTTTATTGTGGCATTCTGGGGGGGGGGGGAGGTTTTTGCTTCTCTGTGTATTATTTTCCACGCCGTCGATTTGGCGATGTTTAAAAATAGTCACAAATTAAAAATAAAACCTCCATCACACGACCAATCGTCACCGCTGCGCGTACATCGAACTATGTGCATCGATGGGATTTTGCTAGCGGGACGACGTTCGCGCTTCTCATACTGTGTCGCTCAACATGCAAACCAAGTCACACCAGATCGGGGTCCACTACTGCAGTCGAGCACCACACCGGGAGGATGTTATGTTTATGGTGCAGTACACACGGGTACACGGGGCGTCGGCGAAGTCGACCAAACATGGGTTTTGCCGATGGTCGTGCGTGCATGTATGTCACTGAACGTACCCGGTGGTGGTGCTGCGGTGTATGATTTAGCGTAGCACAAACATGGGGCCCACCATCGTCACGGTACTAAATCGTTTTGCATTGTCATCGTCGCATTTTGGGGGGGACGAAGCCACCAGCTGCCACCACAGCAAAGTGCTGATCAAACGAAGGGTGAAACATTTGGGGGGCGGATCGGTTTATCGAACGCCTTAGAAATGGAGAGATACAATGAGAAGTCAATTTCTATTCGGAATCATAAATATGCTCCATCACGATCAATTTTCCGATTTATCTTATTTGCTTCAACGCTATCACGGGCAATAAGACAAAATTGCCAAACGTGCGTAATTGGCATGAATCAACCTTTCTGCGTCACTCAAAAAAAAACACAACTTGACACACATGTTTTGGTTTAAATGGAACACAATTATTAACATTCCTCGCATATGTAAAAAGATTCCAAACCATGTTTATTAAACCCATGCGGTGTAATTTAATAGCAACAAGCTAAAACAGGAACAAAAAACGACACAGGACACTGATCGCCTACCGCGCGATCCGAGCATAGAGCATACAATCGCGCTCATTCTTCTGTACCGCGGCTTGCGCTTTTGCCCAATTGGTTGGTTGTGGGTGGGCGCACCACCTACAATGATGCCGCCGCGTGCTCTATTTGAGAGGCAAATTAAGAAGAACGAAACAAAATACAAAAGCATGTACCAATTCGTTGCCGACCACGCCACGCGATGAGTAACGACGCACTCGTTGGTAACGCAAACGAAAAAAAAAAGTGTTTCCATTAAAAACTATGCTCACGATCGCTCACGAAACAAATAGATACATGTATGACACAGCGGGACGCGATGATTGTTTTTAACTACATTGCGGTTTGAATTAGCGTGACTTCTGTTTTGCTGTACATGATGTGGTGGTGGAGCATATTTTTCCAGCAAATTGATGGTGTTTTAATTGACTGTATCTTTTTTTAAACTAAGCTTAAAAAATAAAACATTGCACTGTATAATGTTTTCTAATCTTACCTTGTCGAAAAACAATGTCAAAACAGTCAGATAAGAATAAATAAATTGAGCATAACATTCATACAATTTGGCAAAACGAACCCCTACATACAGTGCAACTCTTCATCGGGCGTTTTCTCTTATTCCGAATCTCATTGTTATGCATTGAAAAATGTAAGCAAATAAACGGGTACAGCACCAGTGGCACCGGAGCTGTCAAAACCCGGATTTGTGAGCCTTTGTGTATGAATTTGGCTCACAAAATGCTCACATGTGAGCTTGCGATCCATTTTGCGAAGTTTCCAGCATTGTCCACCAGGGGGTGCTACTGTTTCTGTTGTTGATTGGCATCGGTTTGGCTGGTGCATATGAAATATTTAAAAAATGTTCGTTGCGTCTTTGGCAGCATCGATTATTTACAATTTTATTTCAGCAAACTTGTGATTGTAAAACATTATTTTAACTACGATAAGTTCCTACGAATGAAGGAATCAAAATTATAAATGATTCGTGTGGAAAAAATCGTCAATTGCAGGCTTTTTGTAAGTGGTGTGTTCTACCGGCGAGCCGCAAAGCTGTTAAATATAAAGAATTGGTTTATGATATCATGAATATCAAGTGAATTGCAAGATAAGCATACAAAA